>CM031372.1:106090359-106402934 GCA_018208015.1 Medicago ruthenica | reverse complement strand
TGGGTCTGGCACAAAAGGCTGGGACATGCTAACTGGAGACTCATCTCCAAGCTTAGCAAGTTACAGCTGGTCAGAGGCTCCCCAGATTGATTATCACTCAGATGCACTGCAGTGCATGCCAAATTGGAAAGTTTTCTAAAATCTTTTAAACCAAAGAACATTGTTTCCACCTCTAAACCTCTAGAACTCCTTCACATTGATTTGTTTGGTCCTGTTGGAACAGCTTCAATCAATGGGAAGAAGTATGGACTTGTGATTGTTGATGATTATAGTAGGTGGACTTGGGTTAAATTCCTCAGAACCAAAAATGAAACATATGATGTGTTTTCAAATTCTGCAAACAAGTACAAACAGAAACTGATTTGAAAATTTTGAAAATCAGAAGTGATCATGGTGGTGAATTTGAAAATGAACCTTTTGAAAACTTTTGTGAAGACCTGGAATTTTCCATGAGTTCTCATCTCCGTAGAACTCCACAACAAAATGGAGTTGTAGAGAGAAAGAACAGGTCTTTACAAGAGATTGGCCAGAACCATGATCCATGAAATCAAAAATTGCTAAGTACTTTTGGGCAGAAGCTGTAAACACAGCATGTTATATTCAGAACAGGATTTACATCAGACCCATTCTGAATAAAACATCATATTGAATTATTTAAAGGAAGAAAACCAAGTATTTCTTATTTTCATCAGTTTTTGGTTGTACATGTTACATACTAAACATAAAGTCTACCTAAAGAAATTTGATGCCAAGGCTCAAAGGTTACCTTTTTTAGGATACTCAGAGAGATCTAAGCATACAGGGTGTATAATTCTGAAACACATGTTGTTGAAGAGCTATACACATTAGGTTTGATATAAGAAGCCTGGTAGTGAAATACCAGAGCTGGTTGAGAGTTTTGCAGATGTCAGAATCTCAGAAGAGCCTTCAGAAGCTGAACCCAGTTCAGGTTCTGATGAAGGTTCAGAAGCTGAAAACAATGAAGACTCTGAGAAACTCTCCAGCAATGACACTACTCCTGATGCTAATCAAGATCAGCATGGTTCTGAACAAGTCCCTGATGGCCCTTCAGAAGCTAATCCACCCAGAACTTCATTCAAGTACAAGTTTTCACATCCTGAGGAATTGATCATTGGAAACAAGAACAGTCCAAGGAAGACAAGATCAGCATTCACTCAGAATGAGTCTATGCTTGGCCTGTTATCAATGATTGAGCCCACAACTGCTGATGAAGCACTTGCTGATGAAGGTTGGATTGTAGCAATGCAAGAAGAGCTGAACCAGTTCCAAAGGAATGATGTATGGGATCTTGTTGCAAAACCTGATCAGAAGAACATCATTGGAACAAAATGGGTGTTCAGGAACAAGCTCAATGAACAAGGAGAAGTGATCAGAAACAAGGCTAGATTAGTAGCTCAAGGGTACAGCCAGCAAGAAGGAATTGACTACACTGAAACTTTTGCTCCAGTAGCAAGACTGGAAGCAATCAGGTTACTTCTTTCTTATGCTATTAATCATGATATCATCCTTATATCAAATGGATGTTAAGAGTGCTTTCTTAAATGGTGTAATTTCTGAAGAAGTGTATGTCAAACAGCCTCCTGGTTTTGAAGATGTAAAATATCCAAACCATGTTTTTAAACTTAAGAAGTCTTTGTATGGTCTGAAACAAGCTCCCAGAGCTTGGTATGAAAGACTAAGCAACTTCTTAACTCAAAACGGTTTTGTAAGAGGTCAAGTTGACAATACACTCTTTAGAAAAACTGTTAAGAAAGAAATCTTAATTGTACAAATCTATGTTGATGATATCATATTTGGTTCTACTAATGCCTCCCTTTGCAAGGATTTTCTAAGTTAATGCAGGATGAATTTGAAATGAGCATGATGGGTGAGCTGAAATTCTTCTTGGGAATTCAAATCAACCAATGCAAAGATGGTGTTTATGTTCATCAGTCAAAATACACCAAGGAACTTCTGAAGAAGTTCCAGTTGGATGATTGCAAGCTGATGACAACACCAATGCATCCCACCTGCACTTTAAGCAAAGAGGACAATGGCACTAAGGTAGATCAGAAGCTGTACAGAGGTATGATAGGTTCTCTCCTATACTTAACAGCTTCTAGGCCAGATATTTTATTTAGTGTATGTCTGTGTGCTAGATTCCAATCAGATCCTAGAGAATCTCATATGACTGCTGTCAAGAGAATCTTCAGGTATTTGAAAGGAACAACTAATTTGGGACTTCTGTATAAGAAATCTCTAAATTATAAGCTAGTTGGATTCTGTGATGCTGACTATGCTGGGGACAGGATTGAAAGAAAATCCACCAGTGGAAACTGTCAGTTTCTTGGTGAGAATCTGATATCTTGGGCCAGCAAGAGACAAGCAACCATTGCTTTGTCAACAGCAGAAGCAGAATACATCTCAGCTGCAAGTTGTAGCACACAACTGCTCTGGATGAAACATCAATTAGAGGATTATCAGATTCATGCAGACAATATTCCTATTTATTGTGATAATACTGCTGCTATATGTCTGTCTAAAAATTCAATTCTGCATTCTAGAGCCAAGCACATAGAAATAAAACATCATTTTATAAGAGATTATGTTCAGAAAGGTGTTTTGGATATTCAATTCATTGATACTGATCATCAATGGGCTGACATATTCACAAAACCCTTAACAGAAGATAGATTCAATTTATTAAAAAGAATCTGAACATGCATTTTGTCTCATGAAAATGTGCTTGAATCTGAATGTATTCCTTGATTCTGAGCTTATCATAAGCTAAGACTTATCAAACACTCATTTTCTGAGAGTTTGAATAAAGTTAAGCCTGGAAAACCTCAGAGTCTGAAGGATCAGAACCTGGATTTTCTGACTTCTGAATCTGATAAAAATCTGATGTTGGTCAGAATCTGATAAGTATAGCTATGGGCAATGATGATTAAAGCTTTGAAAGTTTGTACTCAAATCCTCCCATAGTCATCAAGTAAAAATGTGATTTTCTGCTCTGATATTCAATGTTTGAAATTGCTTAACAAACAATTTTCAAGTTGGTATCAGTTTGTTTTTCAAAATGTTTAGCACAGACACATTTTAAAAGCCCAGTGTTTCAGACAATGTTCAGTCTTTAGAAATGTTTTTATCTGGTATCAGACTCTGAGATAAACCTTCACTTGGTATCAGGTTCTGATATCAGTTCAGCAGTCTTAACACTGTCTTTTGATATCAGACTCTGAGACAACATCCTCAATTGGTATCTAGCTCTGATACTTTATTGCAAGATTTGCTCTGATACCCTCTTGAGTTGTTTTGCTCTGATACTGAACCAGTTTCTACTGAACAAGTAATGTCTGAACACAGAATGGCCTGATCAGAAGCTCCAAACTTTTTCTGCTTCTGAACAGCATTCTATTTTAAATGCAATTCATATAATCCTTGAAAGTCAAGTATGCTCTGATACTCATCTTTGCTGCTTGATTATCCATATGATTGCACAAACATCTCACAATCTCAGTTGGTTCAACCCCCCAATTTTATATCCTTTTGCAATATTTTCAAACTTGGGTCAGAACTGCTTTCAAACTCTTTTAAAAAAGGGGGAAACTGAACTGCTTTGATACATGATTTCAAACTCTTTTCAAATCCTTTTCTGCTCTGATACAGATATATTTTTCAACCTTCTTGATAAAGGGGGAGAATTTTTCTGTCTTAAGGGGAGAAAGTAATACTTTTTGTTGATGACAAAAGGGGGAGAAAGTAAAACAAGTATTAAAGCACCTGAGCTCAAATAAGTTAAAACTGTCAGAAGAACTAAGCTTATTAAGCTATTAAGCTCTGATACAATTGTTAAGCTAGCTCTGATACTGATTAGTCAAGCTCTAGCTCTGATGCAACTCTG
This sequence comes from Medicago ruthenica, assembly GCA_018208015.1. Taxonomy (NCBI): domain Eukaryota; kingdom Viridiplantae; phylum Streptophyta; class Magnoliopsida; order Fabales; family Fabaceae; genus Medicago; species Medicago ruthenica. Next base: position 106,399,030 of record CM031372.1, on the reverse strand, counting down.
ACTGAATTTAACTTATGAGAACATTTTTTAACTCTTAGCCTTTGAAGTGAAACTCTGGCTTTGGTAGTTGTTTGTGAGATACATTACTCTTAGTGAGTAAATTGAATTTAAAATAACTTGGATAAGACTCAGGGAGCTTACAAAACTCATCCTGTGGATTATCAGACTTAGGGGGAGAGATTACAAACCTCAGAACCTGAAGTTAACAAGTCATTTTAAATTCTGAGTGTAAATTTCACCATATTGTTTTAAGTTAAGATTAATTAACATGAATAAGAATCAAGGGGAGCTTACAAACCTAACCTTGAGGATTGTCAGACCTAGGGGGAGCTTACAAACCTCTTCTGAAGTCAGATTGTTGATTAAACTTAATAACAAACTCTGAAATTTTCACATTTGTGTTTTTAACTGAACTTAATTAACTTGGATCAAACTCAGGGGGAGCTTACAAACCTCACACCCTGTAGTTAACTTGTTAATTAAGTTAACAACAATTTTCTGTTTTAATACTTATGTTTGTCATCATCAAAAAGGGGGAGATTGTTGGAACAAAATGTGTTTAACAAGTCTCTTACAAATAAGGGGGAGATTGTTGAAACATTTATGTGTAAACATATCTCTCTTTATGGTTTTGATGATAACAAAGTGTTAAAGAGAAAATTGGTTATTTGCTAATGCTTTGTTCAAGTGTTTCAGAACCACATGCTTAATAAGTATTGATTGATAATGGTTATGAAGAATAAAGCTAAAGAGCAAGAAGGAAAGCCAAGAAGCAAGGTTGCAAGGCTAAGAGGAAACTGGTCCTGAAGAAGTGTTCCTGAAGTGAAGCCTCTGAAGTGGTCCTGAAGAAATGCTCCTGAAGTGCAGCTTCTGAAGACTGGGTGCTTCTGATGAAGTCAACGCAAAGTCAGCATCTGAAGACCAGCTTCTGATCCGTACAACTGAAGCAGCTTCTGATCACTGTTCACTGAGAAGCTTCTGAAGCTTATGTGGCATGGATTTTGATCAGTACTGTGCGCATTTAATGCCTGGAGATGTCAGAACAACTCAATGGAACAGTTGTCTCCCTGACCCAAACATTCTCCAGTTTTTAAGGTGGGGCCAATTCAAAAATGGCACCTGCCCTGTTCTGACAGATAAAGTGCAGCACACAATTGCAGCAACCTAGTCCAATTGCAACGGCTAAATTCCTGAATTCCAGCAAATCTTCAACAGCTCTATTTTCATCTATAAAAGGAGGAAGATTTGAAGAAGAAAAAGTCTAAGACTCTTGAAAACAAAGAACTGAACTCTTGCTCTATTTTGCTGTCAAAAAATACGCAAGTCATCCAACCTCTTAGAAATTCTCTCATCTTTGTAACTTAGAATTTCTTAAGGTTAAGAGTCTTAACCTGAGTTGTATTAAGAGAACACCTCTGATATTTGATCAAGTGTTCATCCCAAACTCCTTTACTTGTAAACCAGTTTGGTCCCTTAAGTCTTAGTCTGTATACTAAGCAATTGTAACCTCATTCCTTGGTGGTCTGAGTCAGAAGTCTCTTGTCTTAGTGACTTGAGCATTGGAAGCCTCTTCCTTGGTGGTTGAGCATAGAAGCCTCTTTCTTTGTGATTGAGCAACTGGAAGTCTCTTCCTTAGTGGTTGAGCAAATTGTAATCTTTGGATTATAGTGAAACTCTCTTGTTGGATACAAGGGGACAGGACTACTTCTCACATTGAGAAGGAACCTGTATAATTCTGTGTGTCTCTCTATTCCCTTACTCCTTAACTTGTTTTAATCCGCTGCATTTAACTTCTGATATTTGTTCAGAACTGATCACATCAACTTCTGAACTGAACCTTAAGTTCTAAAAAGAAAAAGAACAAGTTTTTAGAGTCACACAATTCAACCCCCCCCCCTTCTTGTGTGTTTGTTTTTCTCACCTTCAAAATTGAGTCTTTCTTCTGTTAGGGGTTTTGTGAATATGTCAGCCCATTGATGATCAGTATCAATGAACTGAATATCTAAAACACCCTTCTGAACATAATCTCTTATAAAATGATGTTTTATTTCTATATGCTTGGCTCTAGAATGCAGAATTGGATTTGTAGACAGACATATAGCAGCAGTATTATCACAATAAATTGGAATATTATCTGCATGAATCTGATAGTCCTCTAATTGATGTTTCATCCAGAGCAGTTGTGTGCTACAACTTGCAGCTGAGATGTATTCTGCTTCAGCTGTTGACAGAGCAATAGTTGCTTGTCTCTTGCTGGCCCAGGATATCAGATTTTCACCAAGAAACTAACAGTTTCCACTGGTGGACTTTCTTTCAATCCTGTCCCCAGCATAATCAGCATCACAGAATCCAACTAGCTTATAATTCAAGGATTTCTTATACAGAAGTCCCAAATTTGTTATTCCTTTAAGATACCTAAAGATTCTCTTGACAGCAGTCATATGAGATTCTCTAGGATCTGACTGGAATCTAGCACACAGACAGACACTAAACAAAATATCTGGCCTAGAAGCAGTTAAGTATAAAAGAGAACCTATCATACCTTTATACAGCTTCTGATCTACTTTTGAGCCATTGTCCTCTTTGCTTAAGGTGCAGGTAGGATGCATTGGTGTTGTCATCAGCTTGCAATAATACAGCTGGAACTTCTTCAGAAGCTCCTTAGTGTATTGGGACTGATGAACATAGACACCATCTTTGCATTGGTTGATTTGAATTCCCAAGAAGAATTTCAACTCACCCATCATGCTCATTTCAAATTCATCCTGCATTAACTTAGAAAACTCTTTGCAAAGAGAGGCATTAGTAGAACCAAATATGATATCATCAACATATATTTGCACAATTAAGATTTCTTTCTTAACAGTTTTCCGAAAGAGTGTATTATCAACTTGACCTCTTACAAAATAATTTTTAATCAAGAAGTTGCTTAGTCTTTCATACCAAGCTCTAGGAGCTTGTTTCAGACCATACAAAGATTTTTTAAGTTTAAACACAAAATCTGGATTTTTGACATCTTCAAAACCAGGAGGTTGTTTTCATACACTTCTTCAGAAATTACACCATTTAAGAAAGCACTCTTAACATCCATTTGGTACAAGATGATATCATGATTGACAGCATAAGAAAGAAGTAACCTGATTGCTTCCAGTCTTGCAACTGGAGCAAAAGTTTGTGTAATCAATTCCTTCTTGCTGGTTGTACCCTTGAGCAACCAATCTAGCCTTGTTTCTGATTACTTCTCCTTGTTCATTGAGCTTGTTCCTGAACACCCATTTTGTTCCAATGATGTTCCTATGATCAGGTCTTGCAACTAGATCCCAGACATCATTCCTTTGAAACTGGTTCAGTTCTTCCTGCATTGCTACAATCCAGCCATCATCAGCAAGTGCTTCATCAGCGGTTGTGGGCTCAATCATGGAGAGCAGGCCAAGCATAGACTCATTCTGACTGAATGTTGATCTTGTCTTCCTTGGACTGTTCTTCTTTCCAATGATCAGCTCCTCAGGATGTGAAGACTTGTATTTGAATGAGGTTCTGGGTTGGTTAGCTTCTGAAGAACCATTAGGGATTTGTTCAGAACCATGTGAAGGTGAGAAAAACACACACACAAGAAGGGGGGGTTGAATTGTGTGACTCAAAAACTTGTTATCTTTTCTTTTCAAACTTAAGGTTAAGTTAAGAAGCTGATATGAATCAGTTCTAAACTGTTATCAAGAGTTATGCAGCGGATCAAATAAAGAAAAGAGATAAGGAAAGAGAGACACACAGAATTTATACTGGTTCCTTCTCAATGTGAGAAGTAGTCCAGTCCCCTTGTTTTCCAACAAGAGAGTTTCACTATAATCTGAAGATTACACTTGCTCAATCACTTAAGAAAGAGACTTCCAGTTGCTCAACCACCAAGGAAGAGGCTTCTAGTGCTCAACCACAAAGGAAGAGGCTTCCACTGCTCAATCACTAAGAAAGAGGCTTCCAATGCTCAAGACACTTAGTCAAGAGACTTCTCAATGCTCAAGACACTAAGTCAAGAGGCTTCTGACTCAGACCACAAAGGAATGAGGTTACAAATGCTCAGTATACAGACTGAGACTTTGAGGACCAAACTGGTTTACAAATGAAATAGTTTGGGATGAACACTTGATAAAATATCAGAGGTGTTCTCTTAATACAACACAGGTTAAGACTCTTAACCTTAAGAAATTCTAAGTTACAAAGACTATGAGAATTTCTAAGAGTTTTGAACTTGACAGTTTTTACACAGAAAACAGAGCACAGGTTCAGCAATACGTTTCAAGATTCTTAGACCATTTCTTCTTCAAATCTTCTTCCTTTTATAGATGAAATATAGCTGTTGAAGATTTGCTTGAATTAAGGAAATAGCCGTTGCAATTTGAGCTAGAATTACTGCAAATGTGTGCTGCACTTTTTCAGACAGAACAGAGCAGCAGCCATTTTTGAAATGGCCTACCTTAAAAGCTGGAGAATGTTTGGGTCAGGGAGACAACTTGTTAAGTCTGTTGGTGTTGGCTGCATTGTTTGGCAAAACCAAAGTATGGAATAGAAGCATTTCCTTATGTTGAACGTTTCTTCAGTTACAAGTTTTCTCATTTGAAGCCATTCAGAAGCTAAAATCTACATCAGAAGCTGAAATGCTCATCAGAAGCACTGTAGCACTTCAGAAGCAGTTTCAGGTTCTGAAGCCAGCGTTGACTTCTGTTGACCACGTCAGAAGCTGGGTTTGCTGGATTGTTTTTGCGCGTATCTTGGGAGATTTGGCAAGGAATTATCCTTGTATATTTGCTTCTAGAAGGCTGGTTTAATTGGAGAAGATATCTTTGAAGATTTGGTTTAAAGTTATGAAAATTCGTATTTTCTGTTTTAAATCTTTCAAAGATTGGATACAGTTTTATTTGTTACATTATTGGATCTATCTTATTCCAGTAACAAATCAATTCAGAAGATTTGGAGCATAATTAAGAGGCTTGCTGAAGATTATAAAAGGAGTGCTTTGCTGCTATTCAAGAGATATGATTTAGAGAGTTAGAAAATCAGAAAATTGAGTCTGTAGTTTAACTTAGAGTTTATTGTGCACCACTCATATGTTTTGAGTTGGTTTAGAGTTTTATAGAGTTGTGATTCATTCTAAGCCTTTAGGTACGAATGAAGTCTTTGTGTTTTTGAAGTTTTCTTAAAAACAGAGTGTTATAGTTAAGGGGTTCAGTAACTGGGTTGCAGTTGCTTGAATAGGAAGATAGTGGATTCTATTACTCAGAGTTGGGTAGAAGTCTGACTAGGTGGAGGTTAATTGCTTGGGATAGGAACTGGGAGTCAGTGTCTGAGTCTTGAGGATTAAATCCAATAGTGGATTTCCTTCCTGGATTGGTATCCCCCAGAGTAGGAGGTGTTTACTCCGAACTGGGTTAACAAACCTCTGTGCCTTTTTACTTTCCTGCACTTTAATTTGTTGCCTGTGTGTGTTTCTGTTTGTGCTCTGTTTTGCAAATTATTGTGTCCTGTGTGTTGTTCAGAACCTGTCTGGTTCAGAACCTGTTATCTCTGTTTATTGCCTGGCCAGAATTTCAATTGGCATCAGAGCAGGCACCCTGCCTGTAATTTGGGTGAGATCCAGAGGACTTAATATCTGGCAAGCATGGATAGAGAAGGAGGCTATGTCAATAGACCACCCCTACTAGATGGCACAAACTATGAGTATTGGAAGTCTAGGATGTGTGCATTCTTAAAATCTATTGACAGCAGGACGTGGAAAGCTGTGATTAAAGGCTGGGATCATCCTGTGTATACAGACAAAGATGGTAACAAGACTGAGGTTCTGAAGCCTGAGGAGGAATGGACCAAAGCTGAAGATGATCTGTCACTGGGAAATTCAAAAGCTTTGAATGCTATCTTCAATGGTGTTGATCAGAACATGTTCAGACTCATCAAACAATGTACTGTGGCTAAGGATGCTTGGGAAATTCTGAAGACCACTCATGAAGGAACTTCTAAGGTGAAGATGTCCAGATTGCAGCTGCTGACCACCAAGTTTGAGAACCTGAAGATGAAGGAGGATGAAAATATCCAGGATTTCTATATGAATGTGCTTGATATGGCAAATTCTTTTGACTCTCTTGGTGAAAAGATGTCTGATGAGAAGTTAGTAAGAAAAATCCTCAGGTCCCTGCCCAGAAGGTTTGACATGAAGGTTACAGCAATTGAAGAGGCTCATGATATCACCACTATGAAGCTTGAGGAGCTGATTGGGTCTTTGCTTAATTTTGAGACTGCATTCTGCAAACAGCCTGATAAGAAAGGGAAAGGAATAGCATTTGCAGTTAATTCAGGAGCTGATGATCAACATGAGTCTGATGAGGAGGATAATGACTTATCAGAAGCTCTAGTGTTGCTGGGAAAACAATTCAACAAGATTCTGAAGAATGTTAACAGAAAAGCCAAAGCCAAAGGTCAGAATTTCAGAGTCAATAACAAAAAGCAACAAACTGATGAGAAGAAGACCAAGTCTGAGGAGAAAAGTAACCAAGCTAAAGGTGTGCAGTGCTATGAGTGTGAAGGGTATGGACACATCAAGTCTGAATGTCCCACTTTTCTCAAGAAGCAGAAAAAGAGCCTAGCTATTTCATGGTCTGATGATGGTTCTGAAGATGATGATGTTAGTGAATCTGATCTGTGTGATACTGGTCTGGTTGTAAGGTCAGGAGCTATCTTGAAGAAGGAACCTGGTTTAGAGTCTGAGACTTTTTCAGAGTCTGACTCAGAGTCTGAAGGTTCATCTGTGTCTGAAGCTGTTAAAACTTCATATGATGAACTAGCTGACAACTACAGGAAGCTGTATACCAGAAGTGCTGAGGTTTGCAAACAAGTGCTGGATCAGAAGGAGACTATTTTTCAACTGGAGGCTGAAAAGGGAGAACTACTTGTGCAGAATTCAGATTTGAAAGAAGAAGTGAACCAATTAAATTCCCAACTTGAACATATGAAAAAGCAGGTTAGAATGATGAATACTGCTACTAATGTGTTGGATGAAATTTTGGGTGCTCAGCAACAAGGAAAAACTGGATTAGGCTTTGATGATCAGACTCAGAACTCCAAACAGAAGATTCTTGTTAAAGAGTTTGTTCCTGCCAATAAAACTGATAATCCTATGGTTGGAGCATCTCAGATAAGACCTCAGAAACAATCCCAGATGCAAGCTCAGAAAAGACCCCAGATGCAAGGTCAGAAGCAGGTTCATATGCTACCTCAGAAGCAGTCCCAGAATTTTTTTAGAAACAGAAGGAGGAGAAATCATCCATGGATTTGTCATCATTGTGGAAAGAAAGGGCATATCAAACCATTCTGCTTCAAACTTTATGGCTATCCTGAGCATTTTCAGTATAGAAGAGTGCAACCAGCTGCCCCCAGACACAATGTTCAGAAGGTATGGAAGCCCAAAATTCAGAATGTAGGCCTTATAGCTCACACTTCTTTGAGAGCAACTTCAAAAGAAGACTGGTATTTTGATAGTGGGTGTTCAAGGCACATGACTGGTGTGAAGAAGCTGCTGAGCAATATCAGATCATACTCCAGAAGCTATGTGACATTTGGAGATGGTGTAAAAGGTCAGATTCTGGGTATTGGTGATTTGATCAGAGAAGGTTTGCCCAGACTTAATGATGTGCTACTGGTGGAAGGATTAACTTCAAATCTGATCAGCATTAGTCAACTTTGTGATCAAGACTTAAAGGTTAATTTCAACAAGCAAGAGTGCATTGTTACTGATCAGAAAGATGAGATTCAGATGAGAGGCTGCAGATCCAAAGACAATTGTTACTTGTGGGTTTCTGAAGAAGAAAGAAGTTTGACTTCTTGTCTTATGAGCTCAGAAGAAGAAGTCAAGCTCTGGCACCAGAAGCTGGGACATCTGCATCTGAAAGGCATGAAAAAAATCCTAAGTACTGAAGCTATCAGAGGTGTACCTAATCTGAAGATCAATGAGGACAATGTTTGTGGTGATTGTCAAATTGGAAAACAAACAAGAAAGTCTCATCCCAGATTAGTTCACCAGGTAACTACTAAAGTACTAGAACTTGTTCATATGGATTTGATGGGACCTATGCAAGTAGAGAGTATTGGAGGCAAGAGGTATGCTTTTGTAATGGTAGATGACTACTCAAGATACACATGGATCAACTTTGTTAGAGAGAAGTCTGATACTTTTGAAGTGTTTAAAGACTTATGTACTCAATTACAAAGAGAGAAGGACTGTGGTATTGTCAGAATCAGAAGTGATCATGGCAAGGAATTTGAAAACAAGAGTTTTTCAGAATTCTGTGCTTCTAAAGGAATAAAACATGAATTCTCTGCACCTATCACACCTCAGCAAAATGGTGTAGTGGAGAGGAAGAATAGGACATTAGCAGAATGTGCAAGAGTTATGTTGCATGCTAAGAAGTTGCCATATATGTTTTGGGCTGAAGCAATGAACACAGCATGTTACATACACAACAGAGTCACTTTAAAGAAGGGTACTGCATCAACTCTGTATGAATTGTGGAAAGGGAGAAAGCCTACAGTCAAATATTTCCATGTTTTTGGGAGCAGATGCTATATTTTGGCTGATAGAGAAAATAGGGGAAAGCTGGATCCTAAGTCAGATGAAGGCATATTCCTGGGTTATTCAGTAAACAGCAGAGCTTACAGGGTGTTTAATTCCAGAACCAAGGTTGTGATGGAGTCCATAAATGTGGTTATTGATGATTTGTCTGCTGAGAATGAAAAGAATGAGCCTGAAGTTGTTCCAGAATCCGAAGCCTCAGAAGAACAAACTTCAGAAGCAGAAAAGCATTCAGAGTCTGAAGAAGCAGAAGATCAACCAGATCAAGTTCCAAATGGTAAAGGGCCATCAATTAGAGTTCAGAAAGATCATCCTAAAGACTTAATCATTGGAAGCTTAGATCAAGGTGTCAGAACCAGGAGATCAGAACCAGCTGCTACTGATTCTTGCTTTGTGTCAAAGGTTGAGCCTAAAAATGTGAAAGAAGCCCTAACTGATGAATTTTGGATTGAAGCAATGCAAGATGAGTTGAATCAATTCAAAAGGAGTGAAGTGTGGGATCTTGTTCCAAGACCAGAAGGGCTGAATGTGATTGGCACTAAGTGGATATTCAAGAATAAAACAGATGAAAATGGTACTGTGGTCAGAAACAAGGCTAGGTTGGTTGCTCAGGGCTATACTCAAGTAGAAGGATTGGATTTTGATGAAACCTTTGCACCTGTGGCCAGACTAGAGTCCATAAGACTACTGTTGGGTGTATCCTGCATTCTCAAGTTCAAATTATTCCAGATGGATGTGAAGAGTGCATTTCTGAATGGATATTTGCAAGAAGAGGTATATGTTGAACAGCCTAAGGGTTTTGTGGATCCTAAGTTTCCAGAACACGTGTACAAGTTGAAGAAGGCATTGTATGGATTGAAACAAGCACCAAGAGCATGGTATGACAGGCTGACTCAGTTTCTTGTGGCTCAAGGTTACAGAAAAGGTGGTTCTGATAAGACTTTGTTTGTGAAAGATGAAAATGGGAGTCTGATGATAGCTCAGATTTATGTGGATGACATAGTGTTTGGAGGGATGTCTCAGAAGATGGTCAAATTGTTTGTTCAGCAGATGCAGTCAGAATTTGAAATGAGCCTAGTTGGTGAGCTGACATACTTTCTTGGATTACAAGTCAAGCAAATGGAAGATACAATCTTCATTTCTCAGAGTAAATATGCCAAGAACATAGCGAAGAAGTTTGGAATGGAATCAGCTGCTCATAAGAAGACACCAGCTGCTACTCATCTGAAGCTAACCAAAGATGAACAAGGAGTATCAGTTGATCAAAGTCACTACAGAAGCATGATAGGGAGCTTATTATATTTAACTGCAAGCAGACCTGATATCACTTATGCTGTTGGAGTATGTGCAAGATACCAAGCTGATCCTAAGATGAGTCATCTGACACAAGTCAAAAGGATCTTGAAGTATGTGAATAGCACAAGTGACTATGGAATCATGTATTCTCATAGTTCAAGTTCTGAATTGATGGGATTTTGTGATGCTGACTGGGCTGGAAGTGCTGATGACAGGAAGAGCACTTCAGGAGGTTGTTTCTTCTTAGGAAATAACTTGATATCATGGTTCAGCAAGAAACAAAACTGTGTTTCATTGTCAACTGCTGAAGCTGAGTACATTGCTGCTGGGAGTAGTTGCTCACAACTGGTGTGGATGAAACAAATGCTGGAGGAGTACAACATTGAACAAGGAACTATGACATTGTTCTGTGACAATTTGAGTGCCATCAACATTTCTAAGAATCCAATTCAGCACAGCAGAACCAAACACATAGACATCAGACATCATTTTATCAGAAACCTTGTGGAGGATAAAGTCATTCAGCTGGAACATGTAGCTACTGAAGAACAAGTTGCTGACATTTTCACAAAGGCCTTGGATGCTAAACAGTTTGAAAACTTAAGGAGCAAGTTAGGTGTGTGCTTATATGAAGAATTCTAGCAATTACTGCAAACTGGATGTGAGGAAGATAGAGTACCTGCCAGTTGTGCCTATGCTAAGTGTGATCCTGAACCTGAGTCTGAATCTAACAAGTTTTCAAGGATCTGTGCTACCTGTTTTGATTTTATTCCCTATTTGAAGACTATGATTTGTCAGAATTTTATGGCTAAAAAGGGGGAGAAAATCTTATGCAATGTGTTGGCTCTGTTGGCTCTGATACCAAGAATCAGAAGAAGTATTGCTGCATTTCAGATATGTGTGTCTTTGGTTCAGAAGGTGACTAGCTTTGCTCTGATACCAAGCAGTATATGTCCAGATATAATCAAGGGTGTATATGTGTCTCAGGGGGAGTACAAGGTTGTTTTGATCCTGAGTGTTTTTGTGATCCTGAAGTGTGCTTCTGATGTTTCTCTGATACCATGTTTCTCTGTAGTTCAGTAGTGAGGGGGAGTTTGTGTGAGGAGCTGAGTTGCAGGGGGAGTGTTGTGGAGATTCAGAAGTAAGGGGGAGTGTTTGCGATGATCAAGAGTTGATCAGTAGCTCTGATACCATGGTTGTGTTGATCAGTAGCTCTGATACCATGGTTGTGTTAATCAGTACTTGCTCTGATACCTTCAAACTGAAGCTGTTTTGTGTATTTCATGATAGTCATAACTTTGTCCGCTGCTTAGCTCTATGCTATGTTATGATTGATCATTGTGGAGTTCTTCATTGCTGAGCAGATTATAATGAAGATTGAAGGACTTGGATGGTTTTAGCCAAAAATTTGCCAAAGGGGGAGATTGTTGAGTCTGTTGGTGTTGGCTGCATTGTTTGGCAAAACCAAAGTATGGAATAGAAGCATTTCCTTATGTTGAACGTTTCTTCAGTTACAAGTTTTCTCATTTGAAGCCATTCAGAAGCTAAAATCTACATCAGAAGCTGAAATGCTCATCAGAAGCACTGTAGCACTTCAGAAGCAGTTTCAGGTTCTGAAGCCAGCGTTGACTTCTGTTGACCACGTCAGAAGCTGGGTTTGCTGGATTGTTTTTGCGCGTATCTTGGGAGATTTGGCAAGGAATTATCCTTGTATATTTGCTTCTAGAAGGCTGGTTTAATTGGAGAAGATATCTTTGAAGATTTGGTTTAAAGTTATGAAAATTCGTATTTTCTGTTTTAAATCTTTCAAAGATTGGATACAGTTTTATTTGTTACATTATTGGATCTATCTTATTCCAGTAACAAATCAATTCAGAAGATTTGGAGCATAATTAAGAGGCTTGCTGAAGATTATAAAAGGAGTGCTTTGCTGCTATTCAAGAGATATGATTTAGAGAGTTAGAAAATCAGAAAATTGAGTCTGTAATATCCCACTTAGATGTAGCATTCATCTGTGTTAGAAGCTTGAGAAGCAAGCAAGAAAATTAAGAAATTAAGTGAGATGGCAATTTTGTAAATAAGGCAAAGAGGAAGTTTAATTTGAAATTGGCACAAGATATTTACTTCTCTTCATATTCATTCCTTCATTCCCATTCCATTTTCTGATTTTCCTTCCCCTTCTCTTCATACTCTCACGCCCTCCCTTACTCACCAATATTCATCCAAACACCAATCTTAAACCTAGTAAGGAAATCTTGCAAGAAAGCTTGGATTGGAAGCTAGTATAAGAGAAAGAAAAGAAAGACAAGGAAGAACCAAGGGAGAAGTGGTTTGGAGCAAGCTAGGGTTTTGATTCCAGGATTTAATCAGCACCAATAGTGAACTAAGGTGAGCTCCACTAAGCTTTATACCCATTTAGGGGTAAGTTTTATGGTTTAGAGAGGAAAGGAATATATGAATGATTTTGCCTAGATTTGTAATAGATAGTTTCCCTATTGTTAATACTTGTTATACTATGGTTTTATATGTTGAAAACCTTAGATTTTGATGTACCAATGCTTGCTGAACTGTGTGGAACTTAAAAACTCGTTTTTGAACTTTCTGGAACAGCTACAGGGGCTGCAACCCCTTTATATTCTTGATCTTGATATGCCAATCTATAACATAAATACGAAAAGGATGAAACCTAATGAGTTGAATCCAACTTATCTTTGGCATTGTCGTTTAGGCCATATAAACGAAAATCGCATTTCCAAACTCCATAAAGATGGAATTTTGGACTCCTTTGATTTAGAATCATATGAGACATGTCGATCTTGTTTATTGGGAAAGATGACAAAGACCCCATTCACCGGAACAGGTGAAAGGTCTAGTGATCTTTTGGGACTTATACATACTGATGTATGTGGACCACTGAACACACCTGCTAGAGGAGGGTTTTATTACTTCATTACATTCACTGATGATTTTAGTAGATTTGGATATGTGTATCTAATGAAACATAAATCTGAATCATTTACTTTCTTCAAAGAATTTCAAAATGAAGTAGAAAACCAACTTGGCAAGAAAATCAAAATGCTTCGATCTGATCGAGGTGGCGAATATTTGAGCCAAGAGTTTGACGATCATCTAAAAGAGTGTGGGATCTTATCCCAGCTCACACCTCCTGGAACACCACAATGGAATGGTGTTTCCGAAAGGAGAAATCGAACCTTGTTAGACATGGTCCGATCTATGATGAGTCATGCTGATCTTCCAAACTCCTTTTGGGGACACGCCTTATTAACTGCAGCTTACACACTTAACCAAGTTCCATCCAAAGCGATAGAAAAGACACCATATGAGATATGGAGTGGTCGAAAACCCAATGTGAAACATTTAAAGATTTGGGGTTGTGAAGTTTATGTGAAACGACTAATGTCCACTAAACTTGAACAAAGATCTGACAAATGTTTCTTTGTGGGATATCCTAAAGAAACTAAAGGATACTACTTTTACAAACCATCTGAAGGCAAAGTGTTTGTCGCTAGAGATGGAGTATTCCTTGAGAAGGAATTTGTTTCCAAAGAAATTACTGGGAAAAAGGTAGATCTTGAAGAAGTTCAAGACCCACAAAGTAGTACGCCAATGGAGGAACAAGAGCAGGATACACAAGCTGTTGTGACAGAAAATCCTACTCCAATAACACAAGAACCACGTAGGTCAAATAGGATACGTCAAGAACCTGAGAGATATGGGTATCTCATATCAGAAGAATGTGACGTATTGCTCATGGATCAAGATGAGCCTATGACTTATCAAGAGGCCATTACTGGTCCTGAATCTGAGAAGTGGCTTGAAGCCATGAAATCTGAAATGGATTCCATGTACACAAATCAAGTTTGGAACTTGGTTGAAGCACCTAAAGGAATTAATCCTATAGGATGCAAGTGGGTTTTCAAAAAGAAAACTGACATGGACGGAAAGGTAAACACCTACAAAGCACGATTGGTTGCTAAAGGCTTCAAACAAATTCATGGTGTAGACTATGATGAAACCTTTTCACCAGTGGCAATGATTAAATCCATTCGGATCTTACTTGCTATCGCTGCATACCATGATTATGAAATCTGGCAGATGGATGTTAAGACTGCTTTCCTTAATGGAAATCTCCTTGAGGATGTGTACATGACACAACCTGAAGGATTTGGCATTCCTAATAACATCCAAAAGGTATGCAAATTGCAGCGATCAATCTATGGATTGAAGCAAGCTTCCAGAAGTTGGAATCTTCGTTTTGATGAAACTGTACAACAGTATGGATTCATTAAAAATGAAGATGAACCTTGTGTTTACAAGAAGGTTAGTGGGAGCATAGTCTCATTTCTGGTATTATATGTGGATGACATATTGCTTATCGGAAATGACATCCCTACACTACAAGAAATTAAATCTTGGTTAGGGAAATGCTTTTCTATGAAAGACTTAGGTGAAGCTTCCTACATATTAGGAATCAGGATCTATAGAGATAGATCACAAAGATTGCTTGGCTTAAGTCAGGGTACATACATTGACAAAGTCTTGAGACGTTTCAATATGTATGAGTCCAAGAAAGGACTTGTACCTATGTCATCAGGTATAAGTTTGTCAAAAGCACAATCCCCTTCAACTGTTGAAGAAAGGGATCGAATGATCAATGTTCCATATGCATCCGCAATTGGATCTATCATGTATGCTATGTTATGTACTCGACCAGATGTCTCGTATGCTTTAAGTGCTACGAGCAGATACCAGTCTAATCCAGGTAACAGTCATTGGGTTGCTGTTAAGAACATCCTTAAGTACTTGAGAAGAACTAAGGATACTTTCTTGATCTATGGAGGTCAAGAGGAGCTCTCTGTAATTGGTTACACAGATGCTAGTTTTCAGACAGATCAGGATGATTTCAAATCGCAATCTGGATACGTGTTTTGCTTAAATGGCGGTGCTGTTAGCTGGAAAAGTTCAAAGCAGGAAACAGTCGCTGATTCTACAACTGAGGCCGAGTATATTGCTGCATCTAATGCCGCAAAAGAGGCTGTTTGGATCAAGAAATTCATCTCTGATCTTGGTATAGTTCCAAGCATTGTGGATCCCATTGAACTGTTATGTGATAACAATGGAGCAATCGCACAAGCTAAAGAACCTAGATCTCACCAAAGATCCAAACACATACTTAGGCGCTATCATCTCATTCGAGAAATCATCGATAGAGGAGATGTGAAAATATGCAGAGTACCAACATCAGACAATGTTGCTGATCCACTTACTAAAGCTCTAACTCAGCAGAAGCATGATGGTCATACTAGATCTATGGGTATTAGGTCTATGCCTGATTGGCTCTAGTGCTAGTGGGAGATTGTTGGTATAAGCCCTAGAGGCCAATAGTTTATGTCAAACTTTTATATGTATCATGATTTTTATTATTGAATAAAATATGGCGTTCTTTATTACACTTGTTATAAGATAAATAAAGTCCCTAGAATAGTTAGTTCTTGTGATGGAAAATTAAGTGTGACTTAATCATGAGATTACATCAACAGAAAGAACACTATTCTTAAATGTATCCGTAGTCAAGCTTTAATATGAATTGGGATAATATTAAAGCGTGGAGACTATTATGTATATAGACTGATGACCACATCTCATGGGTCATGAATATGAGATATTAAGTCTATACATAGGTATAAGTATTAGGAGTAATATTTATACTGGATTGACCCATCGTGAGAATACTACATAGTATGTTATGAAATCGTCATAAGTTATTCTCACAATGATAATAGTGTATATCACTCTTAGACCTGAAACCACTATGATCCCTAGATGTGGACTCGAGTGTTTTATTGCCATTCAAACGTTGTCTGTAACAAGATGACTATAACGTTGGTTAATGGGCACTCGATGAATCATGCTGAGGGACATGAGTGTCCTAGATGGGATTTGTCCCTCCTCATAACAGGAGATATATCTTTAGGCCTCTTGATGGAATATGACTGGAAAAATGCATGGCCATGCCGGATTAAGTCAATATGAGATATTGGACTTATTCGTTGTTCAGTATATTTCGGGATCAAGAAATATAAATATTGAGCTAAGCAAGGGTGACGTAATCTATGCCTTGTGTTCAATAAAGATATTAGGACAAAGGAGTAATCGTACACATAGATATTATCATGGAAAGGTTTCGTCAGATCACTTGACATTCTTGTCACTTGGGTAGCAGTGATGTGTTGCTAGATACCGCTCACTGTTTATAATATTAAATATGGGATTTAATATTATTGCCAACGTTACAAGAACCTATAGGGTCACACACAATAGAACGGTTAAAAGGAGAAATATAAGTAGTACTTATATGATGGGGTACGTTTAGCAATAAGCGCTAATTAGTTAGCGGATGCTGATGGGCTAATGGGCTTTTGAAGCTCAAGCTGATTTTGTGCAGCAAGGAGTTCTATAAATAGAAGCTCTAATGCTGAAATCAGCTAATGCTTTTTCGTGTAACCCTAAAGGCGAAACGAATCCCCACTTCTCTCCCTAACCTCTGATCGCTTGGCTAGCACCGGGAATCAAAGGAAGCCGTTCGTGTGGACGAGTAGAGGCTTTGCTTACTTGCTCAGCTGTGATCAAAGAAACAGTTTCTGCACTAAGAGGTAACAACTCTATCACTGATTCATGTGATATTCGTAATGATCCAAGGAAAGGAAATCAAAAATTTTAAACTTCCGCTGCACTTTATATGTCGATTTCCCATCAGTGGTATCAGAGCCAATTACGAAACCATGAATCGGATTGTTTTGTTTACTGCTTTATGTTTTAATTGGATTAAACATAATCGAATACAATTAAATAATAAAGACGAATTAAAATTGGCAAGGCATCACGTTTCCGTGCATGGCTTTTCGGTTTGTTTGAAGCTTCGGAACCGTATCAGGTGAAGCATCAATATATCGATTATCCATATCGACGGAGATGTGTTGCTCGATCACATACGCATATAATTGAATCGTATCACTTTTCTGTGCATGGCTTTTCGAATTGTTTGAAGCTTCGGAACCGTTTTCTGGTGAAGCATCAATATTTTCGATTATACATATCGACAGAAATATGATTGATAAATTCTGTGTAACAGAAGTATATGTGATATACTCGTGATGATCGTTCACTAAATCAAGTCAGATGATATTTGTTCATATTGGATGATTGTAAACTGGAGCTTCGGAACCGTATCAGGTGAAGCATTCTAAGTTCGATCACCATATTGGATAAACAATCAGAGTACTTTGATTGGTGTGATCATACTGTTACAACGGGGTTCATAACGCCGCAAGTGTTGTGCCGTCATGATTAGGGTTACGAAAAGGCTGAAACCTGGTTCAGAATCGTGACACGATTAGAGAATCGTGACACGATTTTGTGCCCAGCAAATCGTTTGCTTCTGCCTATAAAATCGTGACACGATTGTAGAATCGTGACACGATTTTGTGCCCAGCAAATTGTTTGCTTCTGCCTATAAAATCGTGACACGATGCCAGAATTCAAAGTGAATTGTTCATATTGAATTAGCTTCCGGGGCGCTGCCCCGGAAGCCCCGCAAGGGGCGCTGCCCCCTTGACCCCTGTCCGCTGACCGGGCAGCGGAACCCCCGTCCGCTGACCGGGCAGCGGAACCCCCGACTAATCTGCGTAGTGTGATCAATCGCCGAGTTTTAATTTAATTTATTTAATTATGAGGTGTTAATAATAATAAAAGGTGTTTTATTGTTGTTGTGTGAATGATTATGGCCTTAGTCTTATTATTTCTTTTATTTTGGATTTTTGAAATACGGCCTGCGTGTCGTGCCTCTCTCTTGAATTCTATATGTACATTCTCTTCTCATCCAATCCCTCGTATGTAAAACGAGTTTCTTTATATGTAATGTAATTAGAATACAAGGAGGTAATAGGACCATTGACGTTGGATTAGCCCTAGAAGTCTAGCTTGGAGAAGCAAGGTCGTTTCTAGGATTAGTTTAGATTCTTTCATTGGCTTGGGAGAATCATAGCGTTAGGAGGCCATAATCATGTCACTTTTATTTTGTATAATTGTTATGCATGCTTGAATGATTGGAGTGCGAATATATATGATATATAAGCCGTGGTGAGGTGAGATCAAACTAAATTAAATCCTTCAAAGTGATATATTAAGTTTAATGCTTTCCAAAAGAATAACACCCTTCAAGACTAATATCGAATGTGTGGGTTCTGCCCTAGCGAAGCACATGTTCTATGTTTGTAAGTCGCGGTGCGGTAATTTCATTTACCCGATTGTTATTCTATTGGGTTTAACTTAACTAAATTAATTTTAATATGATTAGAATAAATTTAGAAGCAAGAATTGGGAAATATCTATATGATAGATCAGAGTAAGAGTTACTCGCCCAATTGATTTGAAAGTTGTATGAGATACAATTGGAAATGTTCCTACCTAAATAGCTGAGTTTTGGGTGATCAGCCCTAGCTGACTCAAAACAAGGTGAAATAAGGATTTCAACCCGCTAGAAAATCTTCCAACGGGATTTTCCGAATTAAATGTTTGAAGGTCATTTGATTTGAGTAAAATAGTGGGAGCGTATTTAATTGAAGGCCAAATTAAATATGTCATTTTCATGATACTTATTTTGTATATTTTAAATTGTAGATGGCAAATAACACTTCAAACAACATTTTGCGATCAATCCTTGAGAAGGATAAGCTGAATGAAACAAATTTTTTAGACTGGCACCGAAACTTGAGGATTGTCCTCACACATGAGAAAAAGCTGTATGTGCTTGATGAACCTGTTCCTGAAGAGGCACCAGCTGCAAATGCTCCCAGGGCTGAGAGAGATGCTTATAGTAGGCATGTCAATGATGCCGTGGAAGTCGCTTGCATCATGCTTGCAACTATGACCTCTGAGCTTCAGAAGCAACACGAGAACATGGCTGCGTTCGATATGATCGAACACCTTAAGACTCTTTATGAAGAGCAAGCTAGGCATGAAAGGTATGATGTCTCCAAGGCCCTTTTTGGAACTAAGCTGTCAGAAGGAAGTCCTGTAGGACCTCATGTACTCAAGATGATTGGGTACGTTGAGAACCTCGCGCGATTGGGTTTACCCCTTGAGCAGGAACTTGCTATTGATCTTATCTTGCAATCGTTGCCGGAAAGCTTTAGCCACTTTGTCATGAATTTCCTAATGAATGACATGGACAAAACTCTTCCACAGCTTGCAGCAATGTTAAGAACTGCTGAAAAGAATATGAAGGGAAAGGGTAAGACCATCTTGATGGTTAACAATGGAAAGGTCAAAAAGCATAATAAGAAGCCTAAAAGGTCTAAGGGAAATGGCAAAGGCAAAGCAGTTGCTAAGCCATCAACCAAAGCCTTGAAGCCTACTGGAGGTGTGGCTAAGGAGGGCAAGTGCTTCTACTGCGGTAAGACCGGGCACTGGAAGCGCAACTGCCCAAAATATCTGGAAGATAAAAAGAATGGAACGGTTGCTTCCACTTCTTCAGGTATTTTTGTTATAGAAATTAACATGTCTACTTCTACATCATGGGTATTAGATACTGGATGTGGTTCTCATATTTGTACTGATGTGCAGGGGTTGAGAACGAGTAGAACATTGGCAAAAGGGGAGGTCGATCTACGAGTTGGCAATGGCGCAAAGGTTGCTGCTTTAGCTGTTGGAACTTATGAATTGACTTTACCTACTGGTCTTATAATACAGTTAGAGAACTGTTATTTTGTACCTGCAATTAGCAGGAATATTATTTCCGTTTCTTGTTTGGACAAGTCCGGTTTTTGTTTTACAATAAAAGACAAGTGTTGTTCTATTTATTTGAATAATATTCACTATGCTAATGCCATTATGAGTAATGGACTTTATATTCTTGATCTTGATATGCCAATCTATAACATAAATACGAAAAGGATGAAACCTAATGAGTTGAATCCAACTTATCTTTGGCATTGTCGTTTAGGCCATATAAACGAAAATCGCATTTCCAAACTCCATAAAGATGGAATTTTGGACTCCTTTGATTTAGAATCATATGAGACATGTCGATCTTGTTTATTGGGAAAGATGACAAAGACCCCATTCACCGGAACAGGTGAAAGGTCTAGTGATCTTTTGGGACTTATACATACTGATGTATGTGGACCACTGAACACACCTGCTAGAGGAGGGTTTTATTACTTCATTACATTCACTGATGATTTTAGTAGATTTGGATATGTGTATCTAATGAAACATAAATCTGAATCATTTACTTTCTTCAAAGAATTTCAAAATGAAGTAGAAAACCAACTTGGCAAGAAAATCAAAATGCTTCGATCTGATCGAGGTGGCGAATATTTGAGCCAAGAGTTTGACGATCATCTAAAAGAGTGTGGGATCTTATCCCAGCTCACACCTCCTGGAACACCACAATGGAATGGTGTTTCCGAAAGGAGAAATCGAACCTTGTTAGACATGGTCCGATCTATGATGAGTCATGCTGATCTTCCAAACTCCTTTTGGGGACACGCCTTATTAACTGCAGCTTACACACTTAACCAAGTTCCATCCAAAGCGATAGAAAAGACACCATATGAGATATGGAGTGGTCGAAAACCCAATGTGAAACATTTAAAGATTTGGGGTTGTGAAGTTTATGTGAAACGACTAATGTCCACTAAACTTGAACAAAGATCTGACAAATGTTTCTTTGTGGGATATCCTAAAGAAACTAAAGGATACTACTTTTACAAACCATCTGAAGGCAAAGTGTTTGTCGCTAGAGATGGAGTATTCCTTGAGAAGGAATTTGTTTCCAAAGAAATTACTGGGAAAAAGGTAGATCTTGAAGAAGTTCAAGACCCACAAAGTAGTACGCCAATGGAGGAACAAGAGCAGGATACACAAGCTGTTGTGACAGAAAATCCTACTCCAATAACACAAGAACCACGTAGGTCAAATAGGATACGTCAAGAACCTGAGAGATATGGGTATCTCATATCAGAAGAATGTGACGTATTGCTCATGGATCAAGATGAGCCTATGACTTATCAAGAGGCCATTACTGGTCCTGAATCTGAGAAGTGGCTTGAAGCCATGAAATCTGAAATGGATTCCATGTACACAAATCAAGTTTGGAACTTGGTTGAAGCACCTAAAGGAATTAATCCTATAGGATGCAAGTGGGTTTTCAAAAAGAAAACTGACATGGACGGAAAGGTAAACACCTACAAAGCACGATTGGTTGCTAAAGGCTTCAAACAAATTCATGGTGTAGACTATGATGAAACCTTTTCACCAGTGGCAATGATTAAATCCATTCGGATCTTACTTGCTATCGCTGCATACCATGATTATGAAATCTGGCAGATGGATGTTAAGACTGCTTTCCTTAATGGAAATCTCCTTGAGGATGTGTACATGACACAACCTGAAGGATTTGGCATTCCTAATAACATCCAAAAGGTATGCAAATTGCAGCGATCAATCTATGGATTGAAGCAAGCTTCCAGAAGTTGGAATCTTCGTTTTGATGAAACTGTACAACAGTATGGATTCATTAAAAATGAAGATGAACCTTGTGTTTACAAGAAGGTTAGTGGGAGCATAGTCTCATTTCTGGTATTATATGTGGATGACATATTGCTTATCGGAAATGACATCCCTACACTACAAGAAATTAAATCTTGGTTAGGGAAATGCTTTTCTATGAAAGACTTAGGTGAAGCTTCCTACATATTAGGAATCAGGATCTATAGAGATAGATCACAAAGATTGCTTGGCTTAAGTCAGGGTACATACATTGACAAAGTCTTGAGACGTTTCAATATGTATGAGTCCAAGAAAGGACTTGTACCTATGTCATCAGGTATAAGTTTGTCAAAAGCACAATCCCCTTCAACTGTTGAAGAAAGGGATCGAATGATCAATGTTCCATATGCATCCGCAATTGGATCTATCATGTATGCTATGTTATGTACTCGACCAGATGTCTCGTATGCTTTAAGTGCTACGAGCAGATACCAGTCTAATCCAGGTAACAGTCATTGGGTTGCTGTTAAGAACATCCTTAAGTACTTGAGAAGAACTAAGGATACTTTCTTGATCTATGGAGGTCAAGAGGAGCTCTCTGTAATTGGTTACACAGATGCTAGTTTTCAGACAGATCAGGATGATTTCAAATCGCAATCTGGATACGTGTTTTGCTTAAATGGCGGTGCTGTTAGCTGGAAAAGTTCAAAGCAGGAAACAGTCGCTGATTCTACAACTGAGGCCGAGTATATTGCTGCATCTAATGCCGCAAAAGAGGCTGTTTGGATCAAGAAATTCATCTCTGATCTTGGTATAGTTCCAAGCATTGTGGATCCCATTGAACTGTTATGTGATAACAATGGAGCAATCGCACAAGCTAAAGAACCTAGATCTCACCAAAGATCCAAACACATACTTAGGCGCTATCATCTCATTCGAGAAATCATCGATAGAGGAGATGTGAAAATATGCAGAGTACCAACATCAGACAATGTTGCTGATCCACTTACTAAAGCTCTAACTCAGCAGAAGCATGATGGTCATACTAGATCTATGGGTATTAGGTCTATGCCTGATTGGCTCTAGTGCTAGTGGGAGATTGTTGGTATAAGCCCTAGAGGCCAATAGTTTATGTCAAACTTTTATATGTATCATGATTTTTATTATTGAATAAAATATGGCGTTCTTTATTACACTTGTTATAAGATAAATAAAGTCCCTAGAATAGTTAGTTCTTGTGATGGAAAATTAAGTGTGACTTAATCATGAGATTACATCAACAGAAAGAACACTATTCTTAAATGTATCCGTAGTCAAGCTTTAATATGAATTGGGATAATATTAAAGCGTGGAGACTATTATGTATATAGACTGATGACCACATCTCATGGGTCATGAATATGAGATATTAAGTCTATACATAGGTATAAGTATTAGGAGTAATATTTATACTGGATTGACCCATCGTGAGAATACTACATAGTATGTTATGAAATCGTCATAAGTTATTCTCACAATGATAATAGTGTATATCACTCTTAGACCTGAAACCACTATGATCCCTAGATGTGGACTCGAGTGTTTTATTGCCATTCAAACGTTGTCTGTAACAAGATGACTATAACGTTGGTTAATGGGCACTCGATGAATCATGCTGAGGGACATGAGTGTCCTAGATGGGATTTGTCCCTCCTCATAACAGGAGATATATCTTTAGGCCTCTTGATGGAATATGACTGGAAAAATGCATGGCCATGCCGGATTAAGTCAATATGAGATATTGGACTTATTCGTTGTTCAGTATATTTCGGGATCAAGAAATATAAATATTGAGCTAAGCAAGGGTGACGTAATCTATGCCTTGTGTTCAATAAAGATATTAGGACAAAGGAGTAATCGTACACATAGATATTATCATGGAAAGGTTTCGTCAGATCACTTGACATTCTTGTCACTTGGGTAGCAGTGATGTGTTGCTAGATACCGCTCACTGTTTATAATATTAAATATGGGATTTAATATTATTGCCAACGTTACAAGAACCTATAGGGTCACACACAATAGAACGGTTAAAAGGAGAAATATAAGTAGTACTTATATGATGGGGTACGTTTAGCAATAAGCGCTAATTAGTTAGCGGATGCTGATGGGCTAATGGGCTTTTGAAGCTCAAGCTGATTTTGTGCAGCAAGGAGTTCTATAAATAGAAGCTCTAATGCTGAAATCAGCTAATGCTTTTTCGTGTAACCCTAAAGGCGAAACGAATCCCCACTTCTCTCCCTAACCTCTGATCGCTTGGCTAGCACCGGGAATCAAAGGAAGCCGTTCGTGTGGACGAGTAGAGGCTTTGCTTACTTGCTCAGCTGTGATCAAAGAAACAGTTTCTGCACTAAGAGGTAACAACTCTATCACTGATTCATGTGATATTCGTAATGATCCAAGGAAAGGAAATCAAAAATTTTAAACTTCCGCTGCACTTTATATGTCGATTTCCCATCAATTGGATCTATCTTATTCCAGTAACAAATCAATTCAGAAGATTTGGAGCATAATTAAGAGGCTTGCTGAAGATTATAAAAGGAGTGCTTTGCTGCTATTCAAGAGATATGATTTAGAGAGTTAGAAAATCAGAAAATTGAGTCTGTAATATCCCACTTAGATGTAGCATTCATCTGTGTTAGAAGCTTGAGAAGCAAGCAAGAAAATTAAGAAATTAAGTGAGATGGCAATTTTGTAAATAAGGCAAAGAGGAAGTTTAATTTGAAATTGGCACAAGATATTTACTTCTCTTCATATTCATTCCTTCATTCCCATTCCATTTTCTGATTTTCCTTCCCCTTCTCTTCATACTCTCACGCCCTCCCTTACTCACCAATATTCATCCAAACACCAATCTTAAACCTAGTAAGGAAATCTTGCAAGAAAGCTTGGATTGGAAGCTAGTATAAGAGAAAGAAAAGAAAGACAAGGAAGAACCAAGGGAGAAGTGGTTTGGAGCAAGCTAGGGTTTTGATTCCAGGATTTAATCAGCACCAATAGTGAACTAAGGTGAGCTCCACTAAGCTTTATACCCATTTAGGGGTAAGTTTTATGGTTTAGAGAGGAAAGGAATATATGAATGATTTTGCCTAGATTTGTAATAGATAGTTTCCCTATTGTTAATACTTGTTATACTATGGTTTTATATGTTGAAAACCTTAGATTTTGATGTACCAATGCTTGCTGAACTGTGTGGAACTTAAAAACTCGTTTTTGAACTTTCTGGAACAGCTACAGGGGCTGCAACCCCTGGATTCATCGTGCCACGATGGCTTTCATCGTGCCATGATCATCCTGATCAGGCAGCCATCGTGCCACGATGGGTGGCTGGCGTGCCACGATGGTTCCAGCAAGGAACCTTATTTTTGAAACTTGTTTTCTAGCCAGAAATCATCCGCACAGCGCCAGTATGCTTTTGTACATTTAAAAATGGAAGAATAGATCATAGTATACCTCGTATTAACATGAGTGTGGGGTTAGAAACATCACTTAATGTTGAGGATCAACCTCATTAAGAATCAAGGAAATAATTAAGACAAAGGGGTAGAGTATACCTAAGATACCCAGCATTTAGGGAACTTGTTTCCCCGCTTTTAAGAGTTGACTCATGAGAACGATGAGCACAAGAACGTTACATATTTAAAGCTTAGAACCCTTATATAAGTTAAGCATTTATGAAAGATCACTCAAGAATAAGAACAAGTTAAGTTTATGCTATAAGGATACGATATGAATATGTTATACGATTACGATCACGTGTTCATCAGACTCCGGGTTACGCCGGATGGGATTTCTCCGAAAGGGCTATCCACACGTAAGTTAAAAGATTTAAGCATGTCCATCAGGCTCCGGGATTCGCCGGATGGGACTTCTCCGAGAGGGTCGTCCACATGTAAAGTTAAGATGTGTCCAGCAGGCTCCGGATTATGCCGGATGGGGCTTCACCGAGAGGGTTGCCTACACAAAGATAAGAGGAGTCCGGTGTTAGCCTGATATGATAGGAATTTCACCGGTATGATGGGAGATGTACTTCGGGGTTACTCCACCCGGATGCACTCCGTAAAACGAACCAAGATAATGATTGTTTGTTCAACGCTAACTGCTAACCTAATGATACGTAAGACGATTATGAATACGTATATGTTATATGTAATACGAGAGATGATGTTATTTCTTAGTAAATGAGATGTGATCATAGGTTGTCCCCAAGATCACTCCGTATATGTCAAGTTTAAGAATAGAATATGAAATGCATGAGAAAGATAATGATGCGATCCTAGGTTTCCCTTGATCGCGATGAAAGTTAAGACTTGGCGATAATAGGTATTCCCAAGATCGCCGAGGTAGGCACGGCGACCCTAGGTTCCCTGAGGTTGCCAAACAGTAGGTAGGGTAGGAGCTCACTGAGACGTTATGTCTCATCCCTTTCCTTCTGGTGCAGGTTCTTCGCAGGTAGCACGACGCAAAGGTAAAGAGAAGGCTATGGACTGAACGTGCTGCTTATGCTTTGTTTTATGGATTAATGAATAAGAATGTTGTATTATGATGTATATTATGGAAATGTTTGTATCGGATAACAAGTTGTATGACAAACTCATGTTTTGTATAATATTATCAATCTTTCTGTATTGTATTTAATGTATCCGGTACGAAATTTTAATACTCGTAAGAGATCCTAGGCAATCTCTATATGGGTGTTACAATTTGGTATCAGAGCAGGTCGATTCAGACCGTGCCTTGGGTCATTAAAGTACAATCCAAGTTCGTGGACCTCTTGGATCCAGGACATTATTCTAGATGTTATGTTCAGTTAAAACTGATCACTTTGACTTGTATATGACAGCTAGGATAAGATGTCTGGGAGAAGAAGAGGTAGACCTCGTGCCAATCAAGCTAGCGATGAAAGTGGAGGACCTAGTTTGAATTCATGGGAACAGATGATGCAACAACAACAGGCCTGGCAGCAGCAATACCAAGAGCAACAAGCTCAGAATGCATTACAGTATCAGCAAATGATGCTGATGATGCAACAGCAATCCCAGCAACAGGCCCAATCTCAGCAGCAATGGATGGAAATGATGCAGCAAGGGCAAGGTTTCCATCCACAACCACCACCTCCTCCAGTAATTGGTAATCCCGTGTTCCGGGAGTATAACAGACATCACCCTCCGGAGTTTAACGGAGAAGGTGAACCACAAGAAGCCAGGAAGTGGATTAAACAGATGGAGAAGATCTTTAGAATGGCTGATTGTTCGGAAGAAGACAAAGTGGTCTATGCCACGAACCAACTCAGAGGCGCAGCAGAAGACTGGTGGGAATCTGCTCAGCGCAGGATGGAAACCAATGGTGTAGAAGTGAATTGGGAGAACTTTAAAGGAGTAATGCTGGAAAAGTATTTACCTTTGTCTTACAAGGTAAAGAAAGAGCAAGAATTCTTAGAGTTGAAGCAAGGAGGAATGTCAGTTGCAGAATTTACTAAGAAGTTTGAGGAGCTGTCCTATTATTCTACACACAACGAGTATGCTGACAATGAAGTGTGGAAAATGAATCAGTATAAGAGAGGTTTACGAGGCGAGATTGACACCGCAGTAAGTCTTCAAAGAACTGCAAGTTACGATGAATTGGTACATGATAGCTTGGTAGTCGAAGCAGGACTTGCAAAGACCTCAAAGGAAAGATCAGTGGCTTTTGAAAGAAGGAAGAGCAGGATGCAGGATAAGTATCATGACAAGTTGAAACCGAAGGGATCACCTCAAAGGGGTAAACAGACGTATTCACCGAAGGCTGGTGCTATTTGTAACAATTGTGGGAAGTCACATTATGGCGAATGCATGAAGGGTACAGGTATTTGTTATGGATGTAAGAAGCCGGGGCATATTATTGCAAATTGTCCAGAACGGAGAAATAGAAGTGGAACCGAAGGAACTACTACAAGCAAAGGAAGGGTGTATTCCCTTGATGGTGCAAAGGCCTTGGCAAATGAAGACCTGATTGCCGGTATGTGTTATCTTGGCTCATACCCAGTAAAAGTTCTTTTTGATTGTGGCGCTTCATGCTCTTTTATTTCATATAAATGTGTGGAGACGCTTCAATTACCTTTGTCTCCGTTGAATCCTCCAATGTTAGTAACTACCGCTACTGAGGGCGGAATTGAGGCAAGATATGTTTGTGAAAACTGTCCTATCACTGTGTCTAGTAAGACTTATTATGTTGATCTAGTATGCCTCCCAATGGAGCAACTTGACGTGATATTAGGCATGGATTGGCTCTCTGCTAACCATGTTTATATTGGATGTTCAGAAAAGAGTATTTATATGCCGACCAGTGATACGGCGGAAGGTGTGGCTTTATCTGAATTGATTAACCGCACCCATCAGTTAATCCAGTTTATTTGTGCACAAGATAAAGGATTTTATGTCATGCTCACTGTGGCTTCAGAATCAGAGTTGAGTCCCAGTGATATTCCTGTCGTAAATGAGTATTTAGATGTTTTCCCTTCAGAAGTGAATAGTTTGCCTCCAGAGCGTGAGGTGGAGTTCTCAATTGATTTAATTCCAGGAGCGGAGCCAGTGTCTGTGGCACCGTATAAAATGTCGCCTACGGAACTTAAGGAACTGAAATCTCAGCTAGAAGAATTGATTCAGAAGCATTTCATTAGACCCAGTGTGTCACCTTGGGGTGCTCCAGTTTTGTTAGTCAAGAAAAAGGATGGAAGCATGAGGCTGTGCATAGACTACCGCCAACTTAATAAGGTGACTATCAAGAACAAGTATCCTCTTCCAAGGATTGATGATCTCTTAGATCAGCTCAAGGGAGCAACTGTGTTTTCCAAAATTGATCTTCGGTCAGGTTACCATCAAATTCGTATTAAGTCTTCAGATGTGTCTAAGACAGCGTTTCGAACGCGTTATGGGCACTATGAATTTTTGGTTATGCCTTTCGGTGTAACTAATGCTCCAGCAGTCTTTATGGACTATATGAACAGAATATTTCAGCCTTACCTTGATCAATTTGTGGTGATTTTTATAGATGACATTCTGATTTATTCCAAGGATTCCCAGGAACATGCTCAACATTTGAGAATTGTTTTGGATGTCCTCAGAGACAAGCAACTGTATGCTAAGTTTAGCAAGTGTGAGTTCTGGTTATCTGAGATTAAGTTTTTGGGTCACGTTATTTCTCAAGGAGGAGTGGCCGTTGACCCATCCAAAGTTGAAGCTGTACTAAGTTGGGAAAGACCCCAGAATGTAGCAGAGGTCAGGAGCTTTCTAGGCTTGGCCGGATATTATCGAAGGTTTATTATGAAATTTTCTCAGATTGTCTTACCTTTGTCACGCCTTACCAGAAAAGATGTACCCTTTATTTGGGACGAGCAATGTGAAGAGAGCTTCAGAGTTCTGAAAAGAAAGTTGACTAAAGCGCCAGTGTTGGCCATACCAGATCCTGAAAAGAGATACACCGTTTTCTGCAATGCATCCTCTAAGGGACTGGGAAGTGTGCTTATGCAAGGGGAGAACGTGATAGCTTATGCCTCTAGACAGCTCAAGACTCATGAAGAAAATTACCCCACTCATGACCTCGAGCTAGCAGCCATAATTTTTGCATTGAAGATATGGAGACATCATCTGTATGGAGCACAATTTGATTTGTTTAGCGATCATAAGAGTTTGAAGTACTTGTTTGATCAACGAGATTTGAATATGAGACAAAGACGATGGATGGAGTACTTGAAGGACTTTGATTTCGATCTGAAGTACCATCCAGGAAAAGCAAATGTGGTAGCTGATGCCTTGAGTAGAAAAGCCTTAGCTAAAGCTGAAGTAATGATGCATACATGTGGGTTATATGAGAAATTCAGAGATCTTAACCTCCATGTTACAGAGTTAGAAGGTGGCGTCTTGTTGAACAAGATAGATATTTCGTGCGACTTACGGTTTAGGATAGCACAAGCTCAATCTGTGGATATGGACCTTCAGAGGAAAGTTGGCCAAGCAGGGTTTTCATGGGCACCAGATGGTGTAGTCTTGTTTGAAGGAAGGGTTTATGTTCCGAATGATATGGAATTGAGAAGATTGATTTTAGAGGAAGCGCACAAGAGCAGTTTTAGTATTCATCCTGGTACCACCAAGATGTATCAGGACTTGAAAAGAGATTATTGGTGGCCTAGTATGAAAAGAGATGTTGCAGAATTTGTGTCGCGATGTATCGTATGTCAGCAGGTGAAGATTGAACACCAAAGGCCTGCAGGAATGTTAGTACCATTGGAGATTCCACAATGGAAATGGGAAGATATAACCATGGATTTTGTGACTGGATTACCTCGAACACAACGAGGACATGATTCCATTTGGGTGATAGTGGACCGGTTAACTAAGTCAGCTCATTTCTTGCCGGTTAAGACTACTTACCGAGCTTCTCAATATGCTGAGTTATTTATTTCGGAGACTGTGAAACTCCACGGTGTGCCAGCTAGTATCGTGTCAGATAGAGATCCCATTTTCACATCCCATTTTTGGAAGGCTTTTCAGAAAGCTTTGGGAACTAGATTGAAGATGAGCACGTCCCATCATCCTCAGACAGATGGACAATCCGAGAGGACTATTCAGACGTTAGAGGATATGTTACGTGCGTGTATCCTAGAAGATGGAGGAAGTTGGAACGATCACCTACCACTGATAGAATTTTCTTACAATAACAGTTACCATTCTAGCATTGGAATGGCACCATATGAAGCTCTTTATGGTAGGAAATGTAGAACCCCGCTTTGTTGGGCTGAAGTCGGAGATAAAAGTATTTTGGGACCTGAGATAATTCAGGAGACGACCTTAAAGATTAAATCCATTCAGGATAAAATGAGAGTAGCTCAAAGTCGTCAGAAAAGTTATGCGGACAAGCGACGAAGACCCTTAGAGTTTGAAGAAGGAGACCATGTCTTCCTTAAAGTTACACCCAAGTTGGGGTTAAGAGGAGCGTTTAGAACCAAGAAGCTTTGTCCGAGGTATGTTGGACCATTCCAAATACTTCGACGTGTCGGACCAGCAGCTTATCAGTTAGCGCTGCCACCGGCTATGTCAGGGTTGCACGATGTGTTTCATGTCTCACAACTGAGGAAGTTCATTCCCGATCCTTTCCAACCAGTGGAACTGGACAGTATAGACTTAAGATCGGACTTGACTTTTCAACCGGAACCAGAGCAGATAATTGATCGTGATGTCAAGTCTTTGCGGAACAAAGAAATTCCTATTGTTAAGGTTGTATGGAAAGGTTCTCCCGACGGCGAAGCGACGTGGGAGCTAGAATCAGAGATGCAAGAGCACTATCCTCATCTATTTTCAGGTAAATTTTAAATTTCGAGGACGAAATTTCTTTAAGGGGGGTAGATTGTAATATCCCACTTAGATGTAGCATTCATCTGTGTTAGAAGCTTGAGAAGCAAGCAAGAAAATTAAGAAATTAAGTGAGATGGCAATTTTGTAAATAAGGCAAAGAGGAAGTTTAATTTGAAATTGGCACAAGATATTTACTTCTCTTCATATTCATTCCTTCATTCCCATTCCATTTTCTGATTTTCCTTCCCCTTCTCTTCATACTCTCACGCCCTCCCTTACTCACCAATATTCATCCAAACACCAATCTTAAACCTAGTAAGGAAATCTTGCAAGAAAGCTTGGATTGGAAGCTAGTATAAGAGAAAGAAAAGAAAGACAAGGAAGAACCAAGGGAGAAGTGGTTTGGAGCAAGCTAGGGTTTTGATTCCAGGATTTAATCAGCACCAATAGTGAACTAAGGTGAGCTCCACTAAGCTTTATACCCATTTAGGGGTAAGTTTTATGGTTTAGAGAGGAAAGGAATATATGAATGATTTTGCCTAGATTTGTAATAGATAGTTTCCCTATTGTTAATACTTGTTATACTATGGTTTTATATGTTGAAAACCTTAGATTTTGATGTACCAATGCTTGCTGAACTGTGTGGAACTTAAAAACTCGTTTTTGAACTTTCTGGAACAGCTACAGGGGCTGCAACCCCTGGATTCATCGTGCCACGATGGCTTTCATCGTGCCATGATCATCCTGATCAGGCAGCCATCGTGCCACGATGGGTGGCTGGCGTGCCACGATGGTTCCAGCAAGGAACCTTATTTTTGAAACTTGTTTTCTAGCCAGAAATCATCCGCACAGCGCCAGTATGCTTTTGTACATTTAAAAATGGAAGAATAGATCATAGTATACCTCGTATTAACATGAGTGTGGGGTTAGAAACATCACTTAATGTTGAGGATCAACCTCATTAAGAATCAAGGAAATAATTAAGACAAAGGGGTAGAGTATACCTAAGATACCCAGCATTTAGGGAACTTGTTTCCCCGCTTTTAAGAGTTGACTCATGAGAACGATGAGCACAAGAACGTTACATATTTAAAGCTTAGAACCCTTATATAAGTTAAGCATTTATGAAAGATCACTCAAGAATAAGAACAAGTTAAGTTTATGCTATAAGGATACGATATGAATATGTTATACGATTACGATCACGTGTTCATCAGACTCCGGGTTACGCCGGATGGGATTTCTCCGAAAGGGCTATCCACACGTAAGTTAAAAGATTTAAGCATGTCCATCAGGCTCCGGGATTCGCCGGATGGGACTTCTCCGAGAGGGTCGTCCACATGTAAAGTTAAGATGTGTCCAGCAGGCTCCGGATTATGCCGGATGGGGCTTCACCGAGAGGGTTGCCTACACAAAGATAAGAGGAGTCCGGTGTTAGCCTGATATGATAGGAATTTCACCGGTATGATGGGAGATGTACTTCGGGGTTACTCCACCCGGATGCACTCCGTAAAACGAACCAAGATAATGATTGTTTGTTCAACGCTAACTGCTAACCTAATGATACGTAAGACGATTATGAATACGTATATGTTATATGTAATACGAGAGATGATGTTATTTCTTAGTAAATGAGATGTGATCATAGGTTGTCCCCAAGATCACTCCGTATATGTCAAGTTTAAGAATAGAATATGAAATGCATGAGAAAGATAATGATGCGATCCTAGGTTTCCCTTGATCGCGATGAAAGTTAAGACTTGGCGATAATAGGTATTCCCAAGATCGCCGAGGTAGGCACGGCGACCCTAGGTTCCCTGAGGTTGCCAAACAGTAGGTAGGGTAGGAGCTCACTGAGACGTTATGTCTCATCCCTTTCCTTCTGGTGCAGGTTCTTCGCAGGTAGCACGACGCAAAGGTAAAGAGAAGGCTATGGACTGAACGTGCTGCTTATGCTTTGTTTTATGGATTAATGAATAAGAATGTTGTATTATGATGTATATTATGGAAATGTTTGTATCGGATAACAAGTTGTATGACAAACTCATGTTTTGTATAATATTATCAATCTTTCTGTATTGTATTTAATGTATCCGGTACGAAATTTTAATACTCGTAAGAGATCCTAGGCAATCTCTATATGGGTGTTACAGAGTCTGTAGTTTAACTTAGAGTTTATTGTGCACCACTCATATGTTTTGAGTTGGTTTAGAGTTTTATAGAGTTGTGATTCATTCTAAGCCTTTAGGTACGAATGAAGTCTTTGTGTTTTTGAAGTTTCCTTAAAAACAGAGTGTTATAGTTAAGGGGTTTAGTAACTGGGTTGCAGTTGCTTGAATAGGAAGATAGTGGATTCTATTACTCAGAGTTGGGTAGAAGTCTGACTAGGTGGAGGTTAATTACTTGGGATAGGAACTGGGAGTCAGTGTCTGAGTCTTGAGGATTAAATCCAATAGTGGATTTCCTTCCTAGATTGGTATCCCCCAGAGTAGGAGGTGTTTACTCCGAACTGGGTTAACAAACCTCTGTGCCTTTTTACTTTCCTGCACTTTAATTTGTTGCCTGTGTGTGTTTCTGTTTGTGCTCTGTTTTGCAAATTATTGTGTCCTGTGTGTTGTTCAGAACCTGTCTGGTTCAGAACCTGTTATCTCTGTTTATTGCCTGGCCAGAATTTCAGAATTAAAACTGGGTCTGAAGCAGCTTCTGAAGGCAGAGTCTGAAGAATGCGTCTGAAGGGTGCTTCTGAAGGCAGAGTCTGAAGACTGCGTCTGAAGGGTGCGTCTGAAGGCTGAGTCTGAAGGTCAATGAAAATCAACGTCTGAAGGGAGCGTCTCATGAACAGTGCTTCTGAAGGGTGCGTCTGAAGACCTGAGTCTGAAGACTTGCTTCTGATGAACAATTCCTGAGAAGCTTTTGAAGTCTGACCTGGAAGGAAAAGCAACTGTCACTGTCTGCATTTAATGCCTGCACTGTCAGAACAACTCAATGGAACAGTTGTCTCCTTGGCCAAAACATTCCCCAGCTTTTAAGGAAAACTTATTCAAAAATTGCGTGCTCTGTTCTGCAATTCAGCACACAATTTCAGCTGACCTAGCTTCTCTACTTGCAATGGCTCTTTACTACAAATCTGGGCAATTCTCAACAACTATCTTTTCCTCTATAAAAGGGTGAAGATTTGAAGAAGAAAATGGCTAAGACTCAAGAAACAATAGAATGAAATCTGTGCTCTGTTTTGCTGTAAAAATACGTGTCTGTCACAAAACTCTTAGAAATTCTTTCAAACTTATCATCTTAGAATTTCTTAAGTTTAGAGTCTTAAACCTGAGTTGTATTCTGTGAACACCTCTGATATTTGATCAAGTGTTCAACTCAAACTTTTTTCTTTGTAAATCAGTTTGAACCAAAGTCTCAGTCTATGTATTGAGCAACCAGAAGTCTCTTTACTTTATGTATTGAGCAACTAGAAGTCTCTTAGCTTTGTGCTTTGAGCAGAGAAATCTCTTGACTTTGTGTTTTGAGCATTAGAAGTCTCTTACTAGGTGTTTGAGCATTGAAGTCTCTTAACTTTGTGTTTTGAGCAATTGTAATCAGTTTGATTATAGTTAAATCTCCTGTAAGTGACAGGGGGACTAGACTACTTCTGGTTTGTGGAAGGAACTAGTATAAAAACCATTGTGCCCTTCTTTCCTTATCTCTTTACTTTTTAATCCGCTGCTATAACACTCTAAAAAAGTTTCAGAATCCAATTCTGAATCTAACATAAGTTTTAGAGAAAGGAAAAACAACCCACACAATTCAACCCCCCCTTCTTGTGTGTTTTTCTCACCTTCAGTTGGTATCAGAGCTCTGGTTCTGATATTCAATCACTTAACAGTGAGTCAGTAAGACCCTGAGAAAAACATGTCATCTAGTGGTTCCCCTCCACCTCCTTCTTCTGGTAGTCACACTTCTGTACCATATAACTATGGTACAGATGATTGAAAATCTAGATCACACAATAAACCCCCAATGTTTACTGGTGATCCTGAGAAGTTCTCATGGTGGAAAAGCAAGATGTACAGCCACATCATTGGTATTGATGATTCCTTATGGGATATAATAGAAGATGGAATCTCTATTCCAGTTGATGAAGAAGGTGTAGCTGTCAACAGAAGAGGCCTGAGTGATGCTGAGAGGAAGATATACAAAAAGCATCACAATGTTAGAGGAATCATTGTGGATTCTCTACCTCACACTGAGTATCAGAAGTTGAGTGATAAATCAACAGCCAAAGCCATCTTCAAATCCCTCTGCTCTAACTATGAAGGTAACAAAAAGGTTAGAGAAGCAAAGGCTAATATTCTTGTTCAGCAATATGAGCTGTTCAGAATGAAAGAGGATGAAAATATTGAGACTATGTTCTCAAGATTTCAGACTCTGGTTTCTGGACTTCAGATTCTGAAGAAGAGTTACACCACTGCTGATCATGTGAACAAAATTCTAAGAAGTCTGCCATCTAAATGGAGACCCAAAGTAACTGCTATTGAGGAAGCTAAGGATCTAAATACTCTAAGTATTGAAGATCTTATAAGCTCCCTCAAAGTGCATGAACTGGGACTTAATGAAGATGATTATGTTAAAGAGTCTAAGTCAATAGCACTGAAATCCAAAAGAAAGACTGTAAAAGCTCTAAAAGCTATTGAATCTGATGAAGAGTCTCCTGAGGGAAATTCTGAAGAAGATTCAGAAGCTGAAGAGCTTGCAATGCTTTCCAAAAGAATTCAGTACTTAATGAAAAGACAAAAGAATTTCCCTAACAGAAGCAACAACTTCAAAGGATCAAGTTCCAAGAGGGAAGATCAGAAGGGTTGCTACAATTGCAAGAAGCCTGGTCATTTTATTGCTGATTTTCCTGAACTTCAGAAGGACAAGTCAAAGGAAAAATCAAAGAAGACCAGTTCAAAAAGCAACTTCAGAAACAAACTCAAGAAGAGTCTTATGGCAACATGGGATGATCTTGACAATGATTCTGAGTCTGATGATGAAGAGGAAGCAAACCTGGCTTTAATGGCAACAGCTTTCTCTGATGCAGAATCATGTTCAGACTCTGATGATGAAGATGAGGTATACTCTGAACTTACAAGATCTGAACTGATTGAAACTGTTAAAGATCTTATGAACCACCTTAAAAGCAAGTTAGGTGAACTAAAATCTTTGAAAAATAAACATAACTTGCTGGAGGAGAATCTCAAACTTCAGAATCAATTCAATGAGATTGATGAAGAAGTTAGAGAACTCAGGGACGTGGCTCATAAGAAACCTGAAGAAATTCCAAATGAACATGAAATTGCTCTTCAGGACTTTATTTTAACTGGAATCAATAGAAGTAAGGTTGCTTCTATGATTTATAATATTTACAGAAACAAAGGTGAAGGTAGTTTTAAAAATGATTTATTCAATCTTTCAAATGAATCAAAAATATCATCTTGTTCTGAAAATATTTTGAAAGGCACTGAGGTGTGCTTTGTGCCTGCTTCTGACAGTTATGAGAAACTGAATTTAGCAGAAACTGAGACTGCAGAGTCTGAAGTTCTGAACTGCTCAGACTCTAAAGCTTCTGAGCCTAAGGGAAAGATGATGGCAGATGTTAAAACTTTGCCAAAGTCTAAACCAAAAGGTCCTAAGCCTAAGAGTATGAGAAAATCAGACTCTAAACCTGAAAATGTTCAGAGTCTGAAGAGTTCGGAATCTGAAACAAGTAAGTCTCAGAGTCTGAAGAATTCAAACTGAAATTTTACTAAGACTGGGGTTATGAAACCTTCAAAAATTGCTAAACCAGTCTATTCAAAACCTTTTCAAAACCAGAATGTCAGGCAAAGCAAACAAAAGAAAACCAATCTGTCATCTGTTTCTGATTGTTTCAAGAAAGGTCAAACTGAAGTTTGCCTTGTGTCAGGAGCTAGCAAAACTAGAGTTCTGAAGAAATCAGAACCAAAGTGTTCAATGATTCAGACTCTAAACAACTTAGAACCAAAGACCTTCAAGTCTCAGGTTCTGAAGAAATCTGAGTCCAGACCATTGAGAACTTAGGTTCTGAAGCACTCAGTTTCTAAAACTAAGACTTATTCAAGATTTAAGGATTCATATCCAAAGTATCTGAACAAGTCTGAGTGTTATAACTCCAGACATAAGGTGCAACAAAAGATTAAACCTTTCAAGACTAACCATAAAGGACCCATGAAAAGATGGGTACCTAAGCCTGAGATAATTTCTGTTGCAGATATGCTTGTCATCCAAAGAAAAGGAAAGATCTTGGTACCTGGACAGTGGCTGCTCGCGTCACATGACAAGAGACAAGTCTATGTTCTAAACCCTGAGCATGAAAAAGGGAGGAACTGTGGGGTTTGGAGGAAATCAGAAAGGAATGATCATTGGTACTAGTAAGATAGGTAATTCTTCCCTGTACATTGATGATGTTTGGCTGGTAGATGGACTTAGACATAATCTACTCAGCATAAGTCAATTATGTGATAGTAATTATGAAGTCCTGTTTAATAAGAACACTTGCACTGTAATCAACAACAAAGATAAATCTGTTGTGTTCAAAGGAAATAGGAAAAACAATGTTTATAAAATCAATTTTTCAGAACTGGTTGAGCAGAAGGTAGTTTTCCTTCTGTCTGTGAGTGATGAGAAATGGGTATGGCACAAAAGGTTTGGTCATGCTAACTGGAGACTCGTCTCTAAGCTTAGCAAGTTGCAACTGGTCAGAGGCCTGCCAAACATTAACCATTATTCAGATGCTCTGTGTGGAGCATGTCAAACAGGAAAATTTTCTAAAACATCTTTTAAATCCAAAAACATTGTTTCTACCTCAAGACCCTTAGAACTGCTTCACATTGATTTGTTTGGTCCTGTTGGAACAACTTCAATCAATGGGAAGAAATATGGGCTTGTAATTGTTGATGATTACAGTAGGTGGACTTGGGTTAAATTCCTTAGAACTAAAAATGAAACATATGATGTGTTTAACAAATTCTGCAAACAAGTACAAAATGAAACTGACTTGAAAGTTTTAAAAGTCAGAAGTGATCATGGTGGGGAATTTGAAAATGAACCATTTGAAAATTTTTTGTGAAGATCATGGAATTCTCCATGAGTTCTCTTCTCCTAGAACTCCACAACAAAATGGGGTTGTAGAGAGAAAGAACAGATCTTTGCAAGAAATGGCCAGAACCATGATCCATGAATCCAAAATTGCAAAGTACTTTTGGGCAGAAGCTGTTAACACAACATGTTATATTCAGAACAGAATCTATATCAGACCTATTCTGAATAAAACAACATATGAATTTTTTAAAGGAAGAAAACCAAGCATTTCTTATTTTCATCAGTTTGGTTGTACTTGTTGCATTCTGAACAATAAGATCTACCTAAAGAAATTTGATGCTAAGGCTCAAAAGGGTATCTTTTTAGGATACTCAGAGAGATCTAAAGCATACAGGGTGTATAATCCTGAAACACATGTTGTTGAAGAATCAATACACATAGATTTAATGATAAGAAGCCTGGTAATGAAATACCAGAGCTGGTTGAGAGTTTTGCAGATATAAGGCTATCAGAAGCACCTTCAGAACCTGAACAGAGTTCAGAGTCTGAAGAAAGTTCAGAAGCTGAAAATTCAGAAGAAACTGAGAAACTCTCAGATGCTGACACTCCTCCTGAAGATAATCAAGATCAGCATGGTCCTGAACAAGCCCCTGATAATTCTTCAGAAGCTAATCCACCCAGAACCTCATTTAAGTACAAGTCTTCACATCCTGAGGAGCTGATCATTGGGAACAAGAACAGTCCAAGAAAAACAAGATCAGCATTCTGTCAGCATGAGTCTATGATTGGACTTCTATCAATGATTGAACCCACAACATCTGATGAAGTACTTGCAGATGATGGATGGATTGTAGCTATGCAGGAAGAACTGAACCAGTTTCAAAGAAATGATGTCTGGGATTTAGTTGCAAAACCAGATAACAAGAACATCATTGGAACAAAATGGGTGTTCAGAAACAAGCTTAATGAACAAGGAGAAGTGATCAGAAACAAAGCAAGACTGGTTGCTCAAGGCTACAGTCAGCAGGAAGGAATAAACTACACTGAGACATTTGCTCCAGTTGCAAGACTGGAAGCAATCAGGTTACTTCTTTCCTATGCAGTTAATCATGATATCATCTTGTATCAAATGGATGTTAAGAGTGCTTTTTTAAATGGGGTTATTTCTGAAGAAGTTTATGTCAAACAACCTCCTGGTTTTGAAGATGTAAAACATCCAGATTTTGTTTTTAAACTTAAGAAATCTTTATATGGTCTGAAACAAGCTCCCAGAGCTTGGTATGAAAGGCTAAGTAATTTCTTACTTAAAAATGATTTTGTAAGAGGACAAGTTGACAATACACTCTTTAGAAAAACTCTTAAGAAAGACATCTTAATTGTGCAAATTTATGTTGATGATATCATATTTGGTTCTACTAATGCCTCTCTTTGCAAAGAATTTTCCAAGTTAATGCGGGATGAATTTGAAATGAGCATGATGGGAGAATTAAAGTTCTTTCTTGGAATTCAAATCAACCAATGCAACGATGGAGTGTATGTTCATCAGTCCAAATACACAAAGGAGCTTCTGAAGAAGTTCCAGCTTGATGACTGTAAACTGATGACAACTCCTATGCATCCAACCTGCACCTTAAGCAAAGAGGATAATGGCTCAAAAGTAGATCATAAACTCTACAGAGGTATGATAGGTTCTCTGTTATACTTAACTACTTCTAGGCCAGATATTTTATTTAGTGTATGTCTATGTGCTAGATTCCAGTCAGATCCTAGAGAATCTCATATGACTGCTGTCAAGAGAATCTTCAGGTATCTGAAAGGAACAACTAATCTGGGACTTCTGTACAAGAAATCCTTAGATTATAAGCTAGTTGGATTTTGTGATGCTGATTATGCTGGGGACAGGATTGAAAGAAAATCCACCAGTGGAAATTGTCAATTTCTTGGTGAGAATCTGATATCCTGGGCCAGCAAAAGACAAGCAATTATTGCTTTGTCAACAGCAGAAGCAGAATACATCTCAGCTGCAAGTTGTAACACACAACTGCTCTGGATGAAACATCAGTTGGAAGACTATCAGATTCATGAAAACAACATTCCTATTTTCTGTGATAATACTGTTGCAATCTGTTTGTCTGAAAATCCAATTATGCATTCTAGAGCCAAGCATATAGAAATTAAACATCATTTTATAAGAGATTATGTTCAGAAAGGTGTTTTAGATATTCAATTCATTGATACTGATCATCAATGGGCTGACATATTTACAAAACCCCTCACAGAAGACACATTTAACTTTATTAAAAAGAATCTGAACATGCATTTTATCTTTTGAAAAATATGCTTGAATCTGAATAGAAACTGAGATTCTAAGGTTCATCAGAAGTTAAGGCTTATCAGTCACTCACTAGAGAATCTGAAGAAAGTTAAGTTTCTGAAAAACTTCAGAATCTGAGTTTCAGAATCTGGATTTCTGACTTCTGAATCTACTTAGTTATCAAACTACTGGTCAGAATCTGTTAAGATATAACTTTGGGCAATGATGATTTAAAGCTTCGAAAGTCATATTTTGTCCCTCCCAAAGTCATCAATATGCAAATGTGTTTTTCTGGTTTCAATTCTGAAATGTTTTAACAAAACACAAACACACTTTCATATTTTCATACATGCTCAAATTGATATCAAACATGTTCAGCTTTACAAACCTTTTTGTATAAACTGGTTTATTGAACACAACTTTTTGAAAATATGAGTCTCATTTTGGTATCAGACATGTTCAGCTTTTCAAACCTATTTAAAAAACTCTGTACAGTTATGTCTGGAAGAGTTCAGAAGCACTGAGCTAAATACTCTATTTTTCAGTTTTTTTCTGAAAAGAGTTCAGTTGTGCTAAAATCTTCAGTTGGTATATGATATGAACAATTTTGTCCAAAATAGTTCAGTGATACTCAACAGTTTGTACTGAACAAAAATGCTCTGAACATTTTTATCTCACATGTTTTCAAACTCTCTTAAAATTCTGGAAATTTTCTTTTTGTTGATGACAAAAGGGGGAGTAAAAGTAAACACGTATTAAGGCTCCTGAGCTCAGAATATAAGTTAATTTCTGTCAGTTAATTAACTTATGAGGGGGAGTAAAAGGTATTAAGGCTCCTGAGCTCAGAACACAAGTTAATTTCTGATTAAAATTAACTTATGAGAACTGTTTTTTTATCTCTTAGCCTCTGAATTAAATTCTGTGAGATAAATTACTCTTTAATGAGTTGAAATGAATTTAATTAACATGGATAAGAATCAAGGGGAGCTTACAAACCTCACCTTGTGGATTATCAGACCTAGGGGGAGCTTGTAAACCTCATCCTGAAGTCAACTTGTTAATTAAATTTAACAACAATTCTGAAATTCTCACATTTTTTATCTAAACTGAATTTAATTAACCTGGATCAGACTCAGGGGGAGCTTGCAAACCTCACACCCTGCAATCAACTTGTTAATTAAATTAACAACAATTTTCTATTAATACTTATGTTTGTCATCATCAAAAAGGGGGAGATTGTTGGAACAAAATGTATGAACAACTCTCTTTTGGGTTTTCATGATAACAAAGTGTTAAAAAGAAAATTGGAATTGCTAATGCTTTGTTCTAAGTGTGCAGAACCATGTTCTTAATGTTTGGTAATTAATACTGGTTTTGGAAGAACAAGCTAAGAGCAAGAAGAAAAGCATAGAAGCCCATATTGCAAGACTGAAGCAAAACTGGGTCTGAAGCAGCTTCTGAAGGCAGAGTCTGAAGACTACATCTAAAGGGTGCTTCTGAAGGCAGAGTCTGAAGACTGCGTCTGAAGGGTGCGTCTGAAGGCTGAGTCTGAAGGTCAACGAAAGTCAACGTCTGAAGGGAGCGTCTGATGAACAGTGCTTCTGAAGGGTGTGTCTGAAGACTTGCTTCTGATGAACAGTTCCTGAGAAGCTTCTGAAGTCTGACCTGGAAGGAAAAGCAATTGTCACTGTCTGCATTTAATGCGTGCACTATCAGAACAACTCAATGGAACAGTTGTCTCCGTGGCCAAAACATTCCCCAGCTTTTAAGGAAAACTTATTAAAAAATTGCGTGCTCTGTTCTGCAGTTCAGCACACAATTTCAGCTGACCTAGCTTCTCTACTTGCAACGGCTCTTTACTACAAATCTGGGCAATTCTCAACAGCTATCTTTTCCTCTATAAAAGGGTGAAGATTTGAAGAAGAAAATGGCTAAGACTCAAGAAACAAAAGACTAAAATTTGTGCTATGTTTTGTTGTAAAAATACGTGTCTGTCACAAAACTCTTAGAAATTCTTTCAAACTTATCATCTTAGAATTTCTTAAGTTTAGAGTCTTAAACCTGAGTTGTATTCTGTGAACACCTCTGATATTTGATCAAGTGTTCAACTCAAACTTCTTTCTTTGTAAATCAGTTTGAACCAAAGTCTCAGTCTGTGTATTGAGCAACCAGAAGTCTCTTTACTTTGTGTATTGAGCAACTGGAAGTCTCTTAGCTTTGTGCTTTGAGCAGAGAAGTCTCTTGACTTTGTGTCTTGAGCATTAGAAGTCTCTTACTAGGTGTTTGAGCATTGAAGTCTCTTAACTTTGTGTTTTGAGCAATTGTAATCAGTTTGATTATAGTTAAATCTCATGTAAGTGACAGGGGGACTAGACTACTTCCGGTTTGTGGAAGGAACTAGTATAAAAACCATTGTGCCCTTCTTTCCTTATCTCTTTACTTTTTAATCTGCTGCTATAACACTCTGAAAAAGTTTCAGAATCCAATTCTGAATCTAACATAAGTTTTAGAGAAAGGAAAAACAGCCCACACAATTCAACCCCCCTTCTTGTGTGTTTTTCTCACCTTCAGAAAGTCCCTGCCCGTTCCAGCTGTATACGGAACCTCCTGTGCTCTAACTAGCGAGAACACAGAAGACACACTTAACTTTTTAACTTTTTAATTAAATCTGAACTGCTACGTGTATCCTCAGTGTCACTCTGACGTGAACATCCGAGGCACGTTCTGATGTACATAATCTGTACCTATAACTGAGTAACTCTGGTACTATTTAAAAGTATAAACTATTCTTTCTGGTCGAGGGTTTAACTGAAAATCAAAGCCCTCGACTAATCTGAAACTTGTGGATAAAATTACCCATCACTCTTGTATGATACATGTGTTTAACTTAGGTTAATCCTTGAAGACTCTTGAATCTTGATATTCCAAAACATTTCAAAGGTCATTGGCTTGGTACGAATATTTGTTAAGGAAAAAGCTGTCCTAGACAACTTCGCTTAGCGAGCACCTGAGTAATCTTCGCTGGGCGACCAAGAACTTCGCTTAGCGATGCATCTGCCCAGATTTTGGGTATGAAGCTTCGCTAAGCGAACTCTAGGCGAGGGCCAAGCGAAGTTAGGCATCACCAAATTTCTGCCCGTTCGCTGAGCGAAGTCTATCTCGCTCAGCGACCGTAGCAGAACTCAGAGTTCTAGAAAACGTGTTTTATCTCAATTTTTTATACCCAGTTGTCCAGTGATCTATAAAACATGCCAGGGACTTAATTTAATCTATAAAAACATGTTGGGGTCAAGGATTTAACTGAAATTAATCACATGCATCAAAAGGGGAAAAACTACTTCTTTTTCATAAACCCTAAAAATTAGATTTTATTCTCACTCAACCATGACCCAAAGGGAAAGGCTAGTCTAAAGGAACTCACCTTGAGGTTTGATTTGGTTCTTGCCAAAATCTTACTCAAAACCCTAGCTTTGCCCTTTCTTCCTTTCTTGCTTTCGTTGCCTTCTAATGGCTCAAGAATCACTAGATTGTGTTTGCTGGCAATCTAAACATATGGAAAGGTGATTGGTGAAGGTCGGAAGGATTTGGGTGAAGAGAATTGGGAGGGGTTGTAGAGATAAGTGGAGAGAAAATGTTTTAGAGAGAGAAGGGAATAAAAGTTATGAGGGAAAATGGCTTTATATAGCCTTGGCCCCCGATTTACCA
This sequence comes from Medicago ruthenica, assembly GCA_018208015.1. Taxonomy (NCBI): domain Eukaryota; kingdom Viridiplantae; phylum Streptophyta; class Magnoliopsida; order Fabales; family Fabaceae; genus Medicago; species Medicago ruthenica. The sequence goes on along the minus strand of CM031372.1, from coordinate 106,355,070 downwards.
AAACGCCCTTCCGCAAAACATCTCTGATACATTCGTCCCAACTCTGATAAGTATCTAAGTCTTAAGCGGGATGATACATACGTCCTCCTCAAAACTTGTCGAGGGCACATGAAGTTTGCTCCAAAAAAACGCCACGCGTTGGGGATCCATGTATATGATTCCGAACGAAGAACTTCCTCTGCGAAGGCCTCCTTCTCTTAACTACTAGATGACACCATGTAACAAATTCCTTTCCGACAAAAAGGACATGGGGGAACAGAAAGAATAACACAATCAGATGAATTCCCACTACTACAACCACCTTCACTCTCATCCGAATCACTCGAAAACTCCTCTAAAAGCGAATGGTCGTAGTAGGCTTTCTCAAACGCCACCCAATCAGTGGTTCCATTTGACCGCGTTGCATGTTTAACACTCTCCCTCTACAACCTATTCCTCTTCTCTGAATTCGCTGGAGATAACTCCCTACCCTCCCCATCGCACTCCCTAATCACCACCATATTACAAAACTAGTTTATAAAGACGAGATCGAAGGAGTTACCTGGATTAAAGTGATGATGAAGGATCGAGAATGAAAGCAAGCTTTAGACGATCTGAAAACGAGGAGCGCAAAGATTTCTGAAGACTGGAACGATTTGAGAGAAAAACGGAAGAAAGGCAAGCGAAAAGATATGGGAAAACGAAAAGTGAGGAAAGTAGATCCGAAAATCAGTTCAAGTACAAAAAGTCTGGGAAAGCGCGCAGATGATGTCATCAAATGGGCATGATTTTCGAGAACAGTTATGATGTGGACACGTCAGCAATTGCAAACGGTTGCCCCATCTCAGCCGTCAGATCTCACTAGAGCTCGCCCGAAAGCTAAACCTTAACCAATACACCACATGTTGGGTTAGCTCTAGCATGGCGATTTAAGCCGTTTAACGAGTCGTTTATCGATAGAAAACCACTTCGCCTTGTTCCAAAGCTCGTGTTTTTTGAGCTAGGGATTATTGCTGATCGTTAAGATCATCGCATATGCATAAACTTAGCCCCAGCCAAGTGTTACCACTCTTCGAGCACATACTTGTTGGGTTGGCGCCCATCAAGATCTTTATGAGAAAAAGACCACAACGCGCCCCCAAGCTTAGTACTTATGGGGCTACAATCAGTCAGTTGTTATCCGTTGTAACAACAAATGTCACGCCCAGTGGTTTAATACGCCTTACATAGCTTCGTCCCTTGGCAAGACTACGCTCGTTGGGCTGAAGTTCATGGAAAATCCCAATCCCCCTAGCACCCATAGACATGTTGGGATGTCGCCCTTCACAGACCATAGGCAAGTACTCCGTCTCTTCTAGCCTAATGCTTATTAGGCTATCAAATTTCAACACTCTGAACAGTTTAACCACTTCGCCTTGTACCAAAGCTCGTGCTTGTTTGGCTGTGGACCGTCAATCTCGCCCTTTTAGGGCTAGAAGCCCTGAAGTAGGGTTGGGCGCCCTCCATAAGGACACAAAGCCCACCTAAAGATCTCACATAACCTTAGATGGTCGTACTAAAGGCACCCCCTAAAAGAGCTCCTAGGACCCAATAGGGCGCTCTAGCCATGGTTTTGGCCCCAAACGAATTGGGCCCAAAACCATGGCCAATTAAGCCCAATTCAGGCTATAAATAGTAACCTTCAGATCACTCCCAAGGCACGACCTAAACAGATCCCAAAAACCCTAGTTTCTAGATTGTACTCACAGCTAGTACACTCACTAATTTACCTATAAAAAAAAACATTTAATAAAAAACACTACATTAATGTTAATATATATTTTTAAAATAGTTATGAGTTTTCAAAATTTAATCATATCCATACATGAATGCAAATATATTTAACGATTTTTTTAAGAGATAAAAATGAGATAAAACCAACAAACTATCTTCCCAGCACAAGATGTATCAGAGAAAAAAGCCAAAATATACAGCAAATATTTAACGATGTTTCACATATAAAATAAAAAAAATATTTAATAGAAAAACCACATGAATGTTCATATTTTGAAAATAGTCACGAGTTTTCAAAATTTTATCACATCAATTTTCTCATATTGATACATAAAAACTTGCTTCCACAAGTATAAAAAAAAAAAAACAAAATTTGCAACACGTGCAATGCAAATATTTGACGAATTTTTACATATAAAAGAAAAAAATATTTAATAGAAATATTACATTAATGTTGATAGCTTTCAATATCTTTAAAAAATTCAGAATATTACAATTACAATTGTTTTTTCTATAATCAACGCAATGTCACGCGGCATGTGCGAATGCACGAGTCTTATACTAGTATGCTAGTAAACTACTCCTTACATCTCAATTTATAAATCGTTTTGGAGAAAAAAAATTGTCACAAATTATTAATCACTTTACAATATCAGTGAAGTATTAATGTTATTTTTTCGATTATACTCTTAACTATTTAATACTTTTTCTTCTTTCAATTCTTTAAGCTATCTTTCCAATACCATTAAAGAAAGATAATTTTTTAAAATTACTCATAAATTCTCTTTCATATACACAATTGATTATATTTCTTAATCTTTATGAAAATGTCAAAACGACTTATAATTTATGACTGAAAGAGTACTAAACTACTTATGGTCTTTTCCAAAAACATCACCCTCAATAATTTTCGGACCAAATACCCCATGGTTGAAGTTTGAATTCTAACCAAGTGATCTCTCGTTAAGGCTACCTACTAGACTATTTAAAAAGTTAATTCATATTAATGTTTTTTTTATGAGCAATCATATTAATGTTTTTAAATATGTGATCTTACTTGTATTTCAGTATTTGTTTTTATAATAATACGTTTAAATTTGCTAAAAATCAATGTAAGTTAACAATGTATTAAAAAGTATGTTTCATTTTGAACCTTTATTTAAAACATTGTGAAGAGACATATGTAGATTTGAACACTTGAAAATCATATATTTAAATATCATTTTGTTTATTATATATATTTATGGAACTAAAAGTTGGTGTTTGTTGAAAGAAATCATAAATAAAGCGATTCTATATTCAATTGAGAGGCTTGGATCCCCTGCTTCCTTCATTCCATCTCCTTCATGTAAAACAAGTATAAGAGAAGATAGAAAAATAATAAAAAACAAAGTTGGAGATAAATTAGTGAAGGAGATGGTCCAAATTCTTCAATTGAGTGCATCACACACATCTGAGCTAGGTGTGTAAATAAAAATTTGTCTTCTATCGATCACCAAATGTTATTTAATAGGTCAGATGACATCATAAGTCTCTCATATGAAGTCATAATTTTTTTTTATGAAAAATGATTAATTACATTGATTTTGATGATAAAATAAGTTATTTTTACTAAAGCACTTTTATGGTGGATTCTAGAGTGAGGGATCAATTAAGTCCCTCACCCGTAGTCGGTAGATCACAAAGAAATTACGGTTGGATTTAATCAATGGATCATATTCATTCAGAATAAAATTGAGATCATCTTTACTTTTTCTCACAATCTCTCCCACCTCTTCTATTCTTCTTCCTCCTACGTTCCATCACACCCAATCTTCATTAATTTTTTTTCTCAATTCTCAGAGTCTAATGTTTTAAATAACTTCCAAAATCATACCACACTTGGTATACCCATTTATCATTATAGATCTACAATCTCTTAAGCACCCCTTAGTTTTATAACTATGAAAATAACCAGAATTCATCAATAACAATCACATTCATTTCTTGAGGTATGATTCAATCTTCAAGGGAACAAAGTCCACTTTGGCCAACACCTTTTCAATCTCTAAACGTACCATAAGTATATTCATGGAATAAAACATGTTTGGGTTTTCTTGTTTTGCCTTCTTTTAATAATTATATTTTTTTTGGTTGGATTATGCGTGCTCAAACTTTTGGTTGAGTTCAACATTACCATGAAATTCAATCCTATAATGACTTTGATAACCCTAATTTGTGATTTTCAAAAAGATGAAAATTATAGGAAGAAACATTGTACGCGTAGAACTATAATAAATATAATGGATGATAAATGGTGAGAGATAAGAACAAGTTGGACTTGGAGGAGAAGAGCGTTGATACAAGAGAAAGGAAGGGTGGGTGACGGAACTAACACTAGGGATGGGAGCACGGGTGGAGCCTCGAATTTTATAGAGCTTGTACAAAATTTTAACAGGCTTGTCATTTTGTCAACAAAAGTACAATTTAAAATAAGAGAGGTGAAACATAACCAGCCAATAGTGTGTTAAATAAAATTAGGAGGTAAATGCCCTTTCCGAGACCTCTTTGTACTGAATGTTCGAATAATATCAACATCATCAAGTGACTTGAGTATCTCCAGCTTGGTGTAACATATCATCAAGTCATTGAACCACACATCGTTGATCTTGTTGCGCAATTTATATTTGATAATCTTCATTGCTGAAAAAGCTCTTTCAATGGATGATGTCGACACCGACAATATCAAAGCCAACTCAATGAGTTTGTAGACCAATGAAAATACCAAATGTTTCTCAGTTCGAACCATCTTCATAGCCAAACTTTGAACATCTTCACAAGAAGAAAAGGAAGCATGCCTTCTTACTTGAAGTACATAAGTGTCAAGTTGCTCCCTTATTGTTCCACGGTCATCATCAGAAAAGTCTGCATGATAAATATCAGCAAGACGAGCAAGATTATCAACATCAAACTTGGAGAAAGAGTTCTTAGGGTCAAGACATGAGAAGCAATCAAGCACAATGTTACTTCCTTCACTAAAGCGGTGATCCATCTCCACACATATTTTGTTAATAGCAACATAAAAAATCTCTGCACGGTAATGGTGAAGATTAGTGACAGTCCTCCCTTCTAGTCTTGAACGACCCCGGACCGGTATTTCGTCATCCATATTTGGCAATGGAATACCTTTAGCAACACAAAATTCTTGGACATCAAAAAATAAATTATCCCAACCACTCTCTCTCAATGTGGCCAACCGAGCTTTGACATCATCAACTAATTTCATGGCAAGCACAATATTAAGATCTTTTCTTTGCAAGATTGGTGAAAGCTCGTTTCTGATACCAAACAACTTTAACATAAACATTCACATTCTCAATACTTGTTCTATCAACCAAAAACCTCCTCATCTCTGAAATTTAATGATCCAAAGTTAATATTCAATTCACATAGCTAGTTTAAAAAATAACAATTAACAAAGTTAATTCCAAATTAACAAATTAGATAACAATTACAATAACAATTAGCAAATTAACAATAACAAATTGAATCATTGTCTGCTAACAACAACAATAACAAGTTTGCAATTCCTAATGGCTAATCCCTAATTCCAAATTTGTAAAACACAATTCTGAATTTATCAAGAACACGACATAGATGACAGGAGAAAGAAAAGAGGCGTGAGTGGAGAGGAAGAAAAATTGCATAGAAGAAAGAGATAACAAGACAAAGGGGACATCACAAATTGAAAGAGATAACGAGCATAGTCAACATATGTAAGCAATATCTCTTCTCTTTGCTTATTGAATATTTGGAAAATTAGGGATTTGAGTCATAAAAAGGAGAAGAAATTTTTTTCACCTGGCTGTGTAAAGCAGTGAAATTGAGAACAAAAGGGAAAGTTTTGAGGTGAGGTGAAGCTGAGGAGGAGATTGCCAGATTCAGGAGAGGTGAGCTAAGGAGGAGATCGCCAGATTGAGTACAAAAGGGTGGTGTGTAGTTTTTTTTCTCTGTCTATTTTTGGCAGCGCGACCATATTTCTTCTATGTTCTGTCTATGTTTTTTAGTGGGTTAATGTGTCATTGGGTTAGACCATATACAAAGAAAGTATGGGTTGAGCCCGGGCATGTACCCATGCTTGCTGGGGTAAAACCACCCTTGGATAGGAGAAGAGATGAGACAAAATTGTGTGTGAAAAGATGTAGATGTTCTTAATTTTGTTTCCAACAAATATGATCCATTGATTAAATCCAACCGTAATTTTTTTGTGGTCCATCAGTGAGAGACTTAATTAATCTCTCACCCTAGAATCCACCACTTTTATTAATAATGTAGTTAGTGAAATAATTAAGCGAATTGAGAAATAGTAATAAACAATTGTATATTAGTGGAAGAAAATAAGATAGTAGAAAATAATTATTGTTTCATTGATATTTTAAAAGTATATATAATTTGAGATATATAAATATTGAAAATAAAACTGTAAAAATCTATTTGAATTGGTCTGATGATGTTGACTTGAAACTATACTCTTTAAAGTCTCAGATTAGATTATCTCTTACGCTGATTTAAGTGAGTTAGTTTAGTTTTTCTTTTTTCTTTTTAAAAACAATGAGAGAGAGTAGTACCTTTGTCAGTAAAAGAAAAGGAGTGAAAAAGTACCTAACACTTTTGTCGCCTTTATTTATGTTATTAATTTTCTCAAGTTATAAAATGCCAAAGTAGATTTGAATCCATCATCCATGATGCAATTGTGGTAAAGTTTGTACTTAAACGAGTAAGGCTAACATTAGCACAACTTTTTAACCACTTAATTGTATTTTATTCTATATAAATCCTATTAGAGACCAAAGTGCACTGCACAGTTCATGTGACAAAAGTCTTTCTGTAATTTGTGTTTTTTTTTCTTCAAAGGAAGTCTTTGTTTAATTAATAAATTAATGAAAGCAAATCTAAGAAACTGGAAAATGCAACATTTGAAGAAATAACATGGCTTTTCTTTCTACTAAAAAAATCCAAAATCCACCTAATTTCTTTTTTGTTTGGATGTATATGTATGTGAAGTAAGATAAAGGAAGTCCGCGTAAGACTCCATGGTAATTTCCCACCTGACTTGACTTGATATTTAGATAAAGGGGAATTTTTTTTTTCGGAAAATAAAGTGGAAGGTTAACGAATGTTCATAATATTGATTAAAGTATTAAAAGCAGTGAGTTTGTATTAAAAAAATTATACAATTATTGCATTGATAAAATAAGGACAGTCAAAAAGTTAAGAAGAGAACAAGATGTGGCGTAGCATATGAACAGAACAGAATGTGAATGCGAATGCGAATGCATGTGAAGAAGTACAGTAAGTGTGAACTCGTAGAAATAAAAGCTCATACATACTCTACATACCAGTATTAATGAGTAATGACCAAACCTCATCAACCAATGGGACAGATACAAATACTGACACAAACACAGAATCAGACACAGACACAGACAGACACCACCGCTTCATACAAATTATTATTATTAACACTCCTGCCTGCTCCTCTCTCCTGTCCAATTGCATTGCAAAACCATGAGACTACTTGCCTTGTGTTTTCTTCTCTTATTGCATTTGTATTCTGTTTCTGTTTCTGCACTCAACTCAGATGGGTTGGCACTCTTGTCATTCATGTCCCACTGGACATCAGTTCCTCCTTCCATAAACTCAACATGGATTCCATCTCATTCAACACCATGCTCATGGGAGGGTGTCAAATGCAACCCTTCCACTCACCGTGTAGTCTCTCTCAACCTTTCCTATTATGACATTCATGCTCCACTACGACCTGAAATTGCTAATTGCACACACCTCAACTACTTAGACCTTACTTCTAACTACTTTACCGGCCAAATACCTCACTCATTCACTAACCTCCATAAACTCACCTATCTCAGCCTTTCTACTAATCTACTCACTGGTCCATTTCCCCATTTCTTGACTCAAATCCACCTACTTGATCTCTCTTATAACCAACTCACTGCTTCCATTCCAACTACTATTGCCAACATCACTCAACTTCGCTACTTGTATCTCCAAGCTAACCAATTCTCCGGTATAATTCCATCATCCATTGGGAACTGCACTCAACTACAAGACTTATATTTGAATGAAAATCAGTTGCAGGGTGTCATTCCCCACACTCTAAACCATCTTCTTCGTTTTAGTGTTGCCTCCAATAAACTAACAGGTATCATTCCATTCGGTTCTTCCGGTTGTCAAAATTTACTGTTTTTGGATATTTCATTCAATGCTTTTAGTGGAGGCATCCCCTCAGCCATTGGGAATTGTACTGCTTTATCACAGTTTGCTGCTGTGGATTCTAACTTGGTTGGAACTATTCCATCCTCCATCGGTCTGCTCACCAACCTTAACCGTCTACACCTTTCTGACAACCATTTGTCCGGTAAAATACCTCCTGAAATCGGTAACTGCAAGTCTTTGAATGTATTGCAATTGTATTCCAATCTACTTGAGGGAAACATTCCAAGTGAATTAGGAAAGCTGAGTAAACTGCAGGACCTTGAATTGTTTTCCAATCAATTGAGTGGTGAAATTCCACTTGCCATATGGAAGATTCAAAGTCTTGAGCATCTGCTTTTGTATAATAACAGTCTTTCCGGGGAACTTCCTGTGGAGATGACAGAGCTCAAGAACCTCAAAAACATCTCATTGTTTAACAACATGTTCTCTGGAGTCATACCTCAAAGCTTGGGAATCAATAGCAGTTTGTTGCAATTAGACTTTATAAATAATAGGTTCACTGGCAACCTCCCACCGAATCTTTGTTTTCGCAGAAAGCTAAGCGTTTTGAATATGGGCATCAATCAACTTCAAGGTAGCATACCTCTTGATGTTGGAAGATGCACAACTCTAAGAAGGGTCATTCTTAAACAAAACAACTTTACTGGGCCTCTTCCTGATTTCGAAACCAATCCCAATCTGTTATTCGTGGAGATCAGCAACAACAAAATCAACGGAACAATTCCGTCAAGTTTAGGAAACTGCACAAATGTCACAGATTTAATTTTGTCAACGAACCAATTTAGTGGGCGTATACCACAAGAGTTAGGAAACCTTGTGAATCTTCGGACTTTGATTCTTGATCACAACAACTTAGAAGGACCTTTGCCATTTCAGCTGTCAAATTGTACTAAAATGGACAAGTTTGATGTGGGATTTAACTTCTTAAATGGTTCATTGCCATCAAGTTTGCAGATGTGGACAAGGCTAAACACATTAATTTTGACTGAGAATCATTTTAGTGGCGGCATTCCAGATTTCTTGTCGGCATTCATAGATCTTTCTGAACTAAGGCTTGGTGGCAATATGTTTGGTGGGAGAATTCCTAGATCGGTTGGGGCATTGCAGAATTTGATCTATGGTTTGAATCTAAGTTCTAATGGGCTGATAGGCGACATTCCTGTGGAAATCGGAAAACTGAAAACTTTGCAATTGCTGGATCTATCTCAGAACAATTTGACAGGAAGCATACAAGTTCTTGATGACCTCCCTTCATTGGTTGAAATCAATATTTCATACAATTCTTTTCTGGGTCCTGTTCCGAAGATGCTAATGAAGCTGCTCAATTCTTCCCTGTCATCATTTTTGGGGAATCCTGGGCTATGTATCAGTTGTTCACCATCTGATGGCTTGGTTTGCTCCAAAATTGGATATCTAAAACCATGTGATAACAAAACAGTTAATCACAAAGGCCTCAGTAAAATTGCAATTGTGATGATAGCTCTTGGATCCTCAATATCTGTTGTTTTGCTTCTTCTGGGATTAGTTTATATCTTTTCTTATGGCAGAAAATCTAAGCAGCAAGTCCATTTCACTGATAATGGAGGTCCTTCGTACCTTCTTAACAAAGTCATGGAGGCTACATCGAACCTAAGTGATCGGTATATTATTGGAAGAGGAGCCCATGGAGTTGTTTATAAAGCCCTTGTAAGTCAAGACAAAGCGTTTGCTGTAAAGAAGCTGGCATTTTCTGCCAGCAAAGGTAAGAACATGAGCATGGTCAGAGAAATTCAAACCCTTGGACAGATTAGGCATAGAAATCTTGTCAAATTGGAAAACTTTTGGTTGAGACAAGATTATGGTCTTATTCTGTATAGCTATATGCCAAATGGAAGCCTTTATGATGTATTGCATGAAAAGAAACCAGCACCGTCCTTAGAATGGAATGTCCGATATAAGATAGCCGTTGGAATTGCGCACGGCTTGGCATACCTCCATTATGACTGTGATCCTCCCATAGTTCACCGAGACATCAAACCAAACAACATACTTCTAGACTCTGATATGGAGCCTCACATTGCTGACTTTGGTATTGCCAAACTTTTGGACCAGTCTTCTACATCAAACCCTTCCTTATATGTGCCGGGCACAATTGGTTATATTGCACCAGGTAACTAAGTATTGATTGGATGTTTCTTTTCTTTTCAAAATTATCATATGGATGATTAACATGTTTATGTTGGCTTGTGACAGAGAATGCTTATACAACAGTAAGTAGTAGGGAGTGTGATGTGTACAGCTATGGAGTAGTTTTGCTTGAGCTGATAACCAGAAAGAAGGTAGCAGATCCGTCATTTATGGAGGGTACTGATTTAGTAGGTTGGGTTAGATTGATGTGGAGTGAAACAGGAGAAATTAATCAAATTGTTGATTCAAGCCTTGTAAATGAATTTCTAGATACCAATATAATGGAAAATGTTACCAAAGTGCTTATGGTGGCTTTGAGATGTACTGAGAAGGATCCACACAAGAGGCCAGCAATGACAGATGTTACCAAGCAATTATCAGATTCCAATCCACAGAAAATAAGTAAGAAGGGCTAGTTTTTCAAAACATATCTAATTTGTATCTTTGATCATGATATTGATAGGGATAGTCCTTTTGTTGTATGCACTGTGTTTCAAATTTTGTTGGATGGTCCTTTATCTGGTGAATACTATCATAATCCTATAAGCTCTTGTTGAAACAATGTTATGATCTTGAGTTGAGTTAAGCTTTATTATACCATATTTTCGCCAATCAAAAACAAAATCTCAGTGTAGCATTAACACTGGAAACTGCAGATATGTTTTAATTATTGAGTGAAAATTAAGAGTCCATTAACTAGAATGAATTTGACCAGACATGGACATCAGATTTATAAATGCGTGAAAGATCATTATAATTTTACCAAATTAATTTTATCAAATGTGACAATTATTATAGGATAGATAGATGGATTTATAAATTGTACGTAATCATAAATTCTGTTTTGTCAAAAAAAAAAATACTATTATTAACATTCTTCTTTAAGTAAGTATTGAGGATCCATTGTATATGATTTTTAAATTACAATTGCTGATAATTAAATAAGTATATAATGACAATCAATGATGAAGTGTCATTTCTCAATGTATGGAGCCACCAATCGCACAACAAATGGTATGGAAACTCATTTGATTCAGAAAAAACATAACAAGGGGGAAAAGTGGTAAATGCATTTCAGAACTAGTCAAAAATTTATATGATTGTATATATGTTGAATATACAGTATATTACAGTCTAGAAAGTGACATGATTGCTATATATGTTGAATATCCAGTATGTTACAAGTTCTAGTAAGAAGACTCAGCTCAGCGACATGTACGGTCTTGTCAGTCGTTAGTTAGCTTACTATGAATTGCAGATTATAAGTTCGGCAACTCATTATGCAGTACGAGACTTCTTCAAGCGCCTAAACGCCCTCAAGATGGATCGTGACATTGGTGTTTTGGGAACTGGAATTAATTTTCCAATTACCGCAAGTGGCCAGCTGTTGGAAGAAAAAATCTGCCGGTTAGTACTCAGAGGCATGGCCAGTGCCAACATAAAGAATGACTATCAATTTGTGACTGTAAAATGATTATCAATATCGATAATCAACCTTCTTCAGTTGAGTGTACTAACCTGACCAGCCCAATACCAACACAAGCAAGCCACTGCTTCCAATTCAGCCTCACTGTTGTTGCAAACTTCCCAAGGAACTCGATGATGATTATCTATCAATTTAACAGAGTCATAGATGCATTCAAAATGTTGCCAACTAAGAAAATAAATAAAATAATGAATGATATGCCTATTTACCTGAAGTACAAAAGTCACTCCCACAATTCCGACGAAGAGACGGTTCTGAGTCACTCCCTTGAAGACATTCATCCCTTCTGGCTTTCGAGCATTGAATTCATTGAATATCTGTCAGTTGAAACATTATAAAACTGTTAAATAAGAGTTTGATGAACTAACTAGATTATAAGGTTCTTGAAATTGTATAGGGGGAGAATACATGATTCAGAGCCTTTATTAGATATCTAATAGTGGAATAGAATGAAATGGAATAAAGTTACCATTTCATTTGTTGGATATTTTTGTGAAAGAATATAGAAAGAAAAAAAAAACGACTCCACGCCTTTCATTCAAATTTAGGAGGACAATGGATAAAATGAGATGTAATACAATCCATAATGTTCCATTTCACTCTTTTTAAACGATCCAAACAATGGAACATACTATGAGTACATTTCATTTATTTTTACCAATCCAAACATAGAATAAGAGAGTCTGGTAGATGAGAGAATGAAGAGGGGTTTAATCCATAAATCCTTGAGAAACCCAATTACACAATAATAAGCAAGGGCATGACCAAATATCTCAAATTTTCATTAACATGTACTAACTTGGCACATGACGAATGCGTTGAAAATCATAGTATTCTTCACTTGTAAGGTATGTGTCATAGATTCTTCATGTAGAATACTTTCACCAGCAAAGTTAAGAACCAGAAGAACAATCACTTGATAAATAGCCTGCAATGCCAAATTGATTATCGCTAAATAGTAGGATCTTTAGTTTCTTCTACTTCCAATTCACTGATTATTTTAAAAGGTGTCTGAGGAATAAAATATATTTTACCTGTACGAGCAAGTTCCTCCACATGATATTTGTTATAAGAGGTTCCCTGCAAGCCAAACGTAAGATCATACTAAAATTGCGCAAGTAAAGGTTAATTCAATGCCCAAATCAACTATAAACTCAGTCAGTAGTGCCTCTATTATATAGAAAATGCCATCACAATAAACGTAAAAATGGAAGGAGTTTCACAATAAACATGAGGAAAAACAATTCAATTTACTCAAAAATAAAGATGAAGACACAAGGGTGCACAGTGTAAACTCAGATTATCACATGCTTTATTGGTATGATGAAGAACAGTGAGTTCCTTTCTTCTCACTCATTATCATGCTTTTTGGAAATAAAGAGTTCAGGGATTCATGGAGAATGGCCAAATTTTTCTGTGATGTATTTCATTGGACCGTTACTTGCGTTCTCTGTACATACTTTGTCACTATCAATACTATTTTATGGGGAAGAAAGATTGTTTCATTGCCTTCTCTGTGAAAAACTCATAATGTTCAATAGAGCGAGCAACAAGTGATAGATTTGTGTGTTTTCTTTTATGTGCTAGCCAGCACCGTGCAGGTTCAAGAGTACTAACTATTAAGCTTAAGCTGCAAATATAGCGAGGAAGCCATTCAATCCAAACCTTCGGCCAACTGGTGATCTGTGCATAAGGCTGTCAGTTGGTGGTTCAGTAGCCAGAGCAAGAGCCCCAAGTGTGTCCATAATAAGGTTGACCCAAAGAAGCTGTACCAAAAACATGTACATCAGAAACCAATAGCTAAAAATTGGTAAATGTAGATGTGACTCTTATTTTTAGTTTGAATCATACACACAACAAAGCTCGACAAAAGAGGGTGAGGTACCTGTACTGCGGTTAAAGGAACATCACCAGAAGATATAGCTGCCACAACATTGATAGTAAGAGCAGCAACATTTACAGTGAGCTGGAACTGAATAAATTTCTGAATATTTGCATAAACAGAACGTCCCCAGCGAACAACCTATACAGAGTGAACGGCACATCTTAGACAATGTATAAAGTACATATGACTCCCCATTTTTATTTGTTTAAAAATAAAAATGGCACGGCTGTGTCACTTTTTGGTGCTCCAGGTCCATTGATCCAACCACATAACTACAACTCCCTTTGTCTCATATTAAGTGTCTTTTAAAGTAAAGTACACTTCTTAAGAAAATCATTGAGTGTACTAAAATGAGTTTTATTAACTAAAGTACCCTTATTAATATACTAGTAAAAGTTAGTGGAGTAGCTGTTTGGATTGTAGATGCAATAAAAAAGGTAATCAGTGGATAAAAAAAATTAATGCTTATAGTGATGCTAACTATGCGAGGTTGATTTTTTTTTATAGGAGATCCACTAAAGGGTACTACACATTTCTCTGAGGAAATTTTGTGACTTGAAGGAGTAAAAAACAAAATGTAGTATCACATTCTAGTACTAAAGCTGAATTTTGAGTCTTAGTACACAGAATTTGTGAATTACCTTAGATTAGAATTATTTAAGAAGACTTGAAAATCAAATGGTATAGACCTATGAAGCTCTACTGTGATAATAAGTCAGCAATCAATATAGGACATAATCCAGTTCAGCATGATCAAACTAAGCATATCAAGGTTGATAGACACTTCATAAAGGAGAAGCTCGATAGTGGGCTGATTTGCACTCTGTATGTGTGCTCAGTAGGTCAACTTGAAGATATTCTCACCAAACGAGCGAGTAGCTCAAATTTTTAAAACACATATTCACTCAACTTAAACGGCAGTTTTGTAAATAGCAAGATTTATGTATGTTTCCCATTCGAAATAGGAGCACTTTAAGTCTTGGGTTCGTCTATGTTAGATTCATGTACTTGGGGAGTTCAGGAAGTTGCACTTGTAATTATTTCTCCTCATAAACATAACATGTAATCAGGCCGTTCCGATCAAATTAGAGGCCAAGTTCTAATAATAAAATTGGCCCCTAGCAAACAAATGTAAAATTTTAAAAAAATATAATATAATCTATGTAGATTGTAAATAACATAAAAAAGGCATCCTCCTTGTAACTAATCAAATATAAAAAATTAGCCTCCTAATAATTTCAAATTTATATATTTTTAACATACTTAAATGACATAATTTCTTATTTGGTCCATTGGCTTTCGTTATCAAACTTTGGCTCAATGTCTATGGTTCGATTCTCACAATCTACTCCTTTTGATTTTTAATCCGTAAGCAGGGACTTGAACACACTTCCCTTTGAACTCTTAAAGTTTCACAAACCACTGCGCTATGCATAAAATCATGTCTTCTAAGATCTACGCATTGTATTAATATTAATGTAAATAACGACTGAGCTATAAAATACTGAAAATTTGGGCCCCAAAAAATGTGAGGCCCGACACCATAGAGCTGGTTGCACTCCCTTTGGGCCGGGCCTGCATGTAATTAATCATGAAGTGTATCAAAATATCATGGTTACTGAGTTTCTTTACTCACTCAAACATAATCAGAAAAATCTGTTTTCTTATTTTTCCTAATTAACATAGAAGTAAAGGTAAAGAAACAACTGCATAAGAAATGCATATGACGTTTTACTTGTGCATATGAAGTGGTGTACCAATCACAGACAGAAAAGAAAAAAATTGCTAAACCGAATAATTCATTACCTTCACTACTGATGCAAAGTTATCATCCAGGATTATAATATCTGAGCTTTCTTTTGCAACTTCAGTTCCTTGGATGCCCATAGAAAGACCAATATCTGCCTAAAATGCAAAATAGTAAAACAAGATATCAACTTTTTTTTGTTTTGTTTTGAAGGAGAACAAGATATCAACTATAATAAGAACAATAGTATCATTGTAGATATTTTAATTGTGAGCCCATTTTAAGTAATTTAATGATTTGTATTCTAGCATGTCTACATATATTTTAATTTGAATGCAGCGATGTGTTTTTTTAGATGAACCGTAAATTACCTTGAATATATATCTCTTAACTGTCTGTCAACTGTGTCGAATCTTGTTAGTATATGATATTCTTCATAATAAAAATTCGCTACTATAGTTTATATTGTAGTATGAATTTATAATTTATACTTTTTTTGAAATAAGATACGGCGAAATCTCCTCATCAAGTGTATGATTTGGTTGACCTTTATAATAGAAATAGTTGTCTATCTCTTTATGACCATACACTATGAGACAAATATCTCTTCAAAACCAATGTCTTTATTTTCCTTACATCATTTGAATGATTGAAGCCTTATATCCCGATCTCGAGCTACTCTCTTTAGCTTTGAGTCATCACACCCAATTGTTTTTCAAGGCTTGTCTCCTCTTGCAAAATATGTATGATAATGAGATCATATGTATGATTCTTATGCAAAATATTGCATCTCCTCTTGCATAGTGTTCACTCATTCTTTCATATCATTGTTAGCCGTAGCTTCTACATAGCTTTGAGGTTCTCTTATTCTTTAAGTGTTGCATATTCATTGAAAAATATTTAGTAGATGGTTGGCTCTGTCTCGTTTACGTTTGTAGTTGAGGTTATCTAATATGATTTTCCATAATAGTTGTGTATTGTTAGTCTTTGATGATTCCTATACCAAACTACTCAAAATTGTGTTTGAACACATCATTGGCTTCAGTACGATTGCTCTTGACAGATTGCCCCCCTAAATCATCATGGCGTACCATAGGGGACGACTTCTGATTACAACTACTGTTTGACCTTTGACTAAGTTTTCTCATACTGTATGGAATATTTAGCTGCCTGATCCTAAAAAATATAACATCTCTACTTCTAAAAATCTTCTTGTTCACAACAAGGTCCCAAATCGCTAATCATACTTGTACCTTTGAGATCCAAGATAAATCGACTTTTTGGTCTCTGCATCGAACACAAATTATTCATAAAATGGAGGTACTTTTTCTTTACAATGCGTTATCAGTTTTCATTGTCTTTCAAATTTCCATTGGTGTTTTGAGTCATAATACCAAGTTTGCATTATGCATAATCTGTCGAGTAATGGGCCAAGCAACAAACAATAGAGAATGAACATAGCACCATACTCTTAACAAAATCCA
Source organism: Medicago ruthenica (assembly GCA_018208015.1). Taxonomy (NCBI): domain Eukaryota; kingdom Viridiplantae; phylum Streptophyta; class Magnoliopsida; order Fabales; family Fabaceae; genus Medicago; species Medicago ruthenica. The sequence goes on along the minus strand of CM031372.1, from coordinate 106,338,274 downwards.
TATGGCTTTTCTATATATGCATGTTCTCTAATTCTATCATCTTCATTTAGCTTATTTTGAGCTAATGTGTACTTTTTCATCACTCACACTTGACAGACAGTTAGGCTTCCCCCTAGGTTGAAGTCTGAGTACTATGCTTTATCTCCAAAAATTGGGTCAATACTCAATATCTTTCCCTCAGGGCAAAACGTGTTCTAGTACTCAGCTTCATCACTAGATACCCAGCAGTTAGTTAACGCTATTTTGTTAAATATTGGATTTAAGAATTAAAATTGAATAAAATTCAAATATAATCTTAAAAACATTGTATTTTTAACCATCAAAAACATAATTAAGTCAAAAAATAAATTAACAAAAATTCATTGAAAAAATTGTAATATTTCTTTACACTAGTATCAAGTAACGTATTTAATCTTTGGAGTTTTCAATCTGAATACTGTACATCCAAGAAATATACAGACCTCATGAAGAGCAGGGGCATCATTAGTGCCATCTCCTGTGACGGCAACAACTTCACCTCCTTTTTTCAGTGCTTGCACGAGCAAAAGCTTGTCATTTGGAGAGGATCTTCCCATCACCTATATATATTTTGCAAATAAAAAGTACAGACAATCAAACCCGAGGGATTAAATACATCGTATGGATCACTAGCTTGAATGGTATTCCTTTGTGTAGGATTAATTATTAATGGATGAATAACACTCTCTAGTACATTCATCTAATGAGTATAACCAGAAATCAAAATGAAAGAATCATACAGTTATTTTCTTAGCAACTTGTTCCCTTTCCTTTTCAGAGAGTTCACGGAATGTCTTTCCTTCAATTATATTTGGCTCAACTGCATCTTCAACTGAAACCAGTATTCCGCACTCCAAAGATATTGCTTTTGCTGTTTGAAGATTATCCCCAGTAACCATGCGTACCTATGGATTCACAGTTCACACACATACAATGTGTTGGGATCTCTTGATTTTACATTTTGGAGAAATACTCATGCAAGTTATGAAGTCAAACTCAAGTTCTAACACTGTCCTTAATGCTTTCAATGAAATGCAATCTAAATATGACGATATCTAGTTGTTTGATTCGATCAATGTGAAAACTTTACCTTAACACCAGCATCAGTGCATAATCTCACAGCCTCTTTGACTCCAGGGCGACAAGGATCCTGGACATTCAGACGAAAGAATTTTAATTAGAAGGAATATACAGGGTTAATTTGAAAGCATAAAGACAATGCGAGCTCCAGAACATGATACTTAACAACAACATATTCAGTACTAAAGAATAATTTCAACCTCACAACTTGTGATATTAAAAACTATCTTAATATCTACCTACTATAACCATTGATGACTAAATTGTTCATAAAGTTGCAAGTTATGGGGGAAACAAATTTATAACACATTACAGGTGAAAAAACTTCTGTTTTACCTTTATTCCAACAATAGCAAGCAAAACAAGCTCATGATCGGGTAAGGACCACTGGTCTAAATCCTCCTCCTTGGATGGAATTTTGTCCAATTCGTATGATCTGTATGCAATAGCAATACAACGCAAGCTCTGGGCAGCCATGTCATCAATTGCCTTTCTGAAGAATGCCTGAAGATTATTAAATGAATATTACACATTTAGAAAAGTGCTGAAAATATTATGAACTGCTATCAGTTGCTATATTTTAGGTACTGATATATAATTGCATACAATCAGAGTAACTTGACACAACACTATAACCTCAATGATGTTAATAAAGTTGCTAGGTGGTAGCCTTGCGTGTCGGTGTTTAAATTTGGGTTAGCTATCAACCAAAATAAAATGTTTTTCATATTTCCATTTTGATCAATTCAATGATATTAATTCCCTCAAACTTTCTATGACTTGAAGCTGCTATTCCTAACCTTCTCTTCTGCAATAGATTGCCGCTGACCATTTGAATCAAGATATTGGGTACATGTTCCTAGAACTATCTCAGCAGCTCCTTTCCAATGTATATGCACTTCAGAGTCCGCCTGCCAAGAAGATTACAACAAACATTTATGATTAGCACATGCAAGTCGATGGAAACAACATCTAAGTGACATATATATATATATATATATACACGATTCCATAAATAGCAACCAAAAAAAAATGCAGGTGTGGAGACTAAATAGGTTCAAAAGTGAGAGCAAAAATATCAAAAGCACAATGCGATGGATATTTATGTCTGATAAATATTATAGAATACATTAAATCAAAGGATGAGTTGGTAAACAATTTTATCAAGTGATTACCAGTTTCACAGCAACACCACCTCGCTTTTTCTCAGAATTAAAGGGGAAGACATGGAGAATCTTTGATCTTGATCTGACAAGTTCAAAATTCATTCCCAACTGCCACGAGAATTCAATAAGTTTACTTCAAATCAATAAGTTAATCAAGGAAGAGAGAAGAAAGTAAAAAAGAAATAAATGAAAAAAACAGGGAGGGTACCTTCACAGCCCAAGATAGAATTGCCTTCTCTGTAGGAGATCCTGAAATCTCTGCCTCTCCACCATCCTGCCAAAGCAAGTACAATCAGAGAGCAATGCTAATAATTCTATGATGCAAACATTCATGAAATAAGAATCACAATAATCAAGATTCTCAAATAATAAATCCAACCAACCAAAAGAAACTGTTAGTGTTGGACTACAACGAGATCCTTAATTGGGGTACTCTAGTGCCAAATATCACAACATAAAAGGGAACCTTAGATATATATATATATATATATATATATATATATATATATATATATATATATATATATATATATATATATATATATATATAGTTGTTAAAATTAAGTACAAAGGCAAGACATACCTTAGGAACGAAAATATTGCCTGTTGTATTTTGTGCTATGCCTTCATTTATCAGAGATAAAACTTCTGGATGCAATTTTGACGAGTCATCTGGTGGATTTAATTTCTCCCTCCCAGCAGCATATGCCTCAACTACAGTCATCTACAATTCCAAGATATAAGCCACTGTCACATCCTGATAATTCAAGGATTCTAAATAAATAAAAGAAAGAATGCACACAGCAAGGACCATGGAGTTTGGCAGAATAAACAAATAGCTTGTAAGCCTATTAGATAGATTATGGATATTGTTAACTAGTTTGTAGCTCATTAGGCATTGGGTGAGGTTCAATCCTTTACTATGCCATCTTTCTCTAGTACCTATGTGTTTGCACCTCTAATGTAACCAAATGAAAAATTGAATAATTGAATTCATTCATTGACCAGCAGATCTGTGATGAGTTCCTTATCTATTTAAATAAAATACATAATGTATGCTTCTCCCGACCATATAGAAGCCCGGAAATGCCAATGTAAATGAAACACAAACGATCTCATGGTATTACTCTTTGCAGTGATACAGTGTTTTAATTTTCGGAAATCTAAAAATTGTTGCTCAACAAAAACATAAATGGACCACATGTAAGCTGAAAATTCTAGAGAGAAGAGATTATCTCTAGAGAGAAGAGATTATCAATCTATAATGAATCTGTTGAAAATATATTCTGATATATGTAATTACTGTATAGGCATATCATATCGAGTAAATAGGGATAGTATCGCCTATATTTATATTTGTAATGTTTGCTTTGAGCCTATAAAAAAAAGACTTCGCTGTGTAGTTCAGACACGGTTTAACCATATGTCTCTCTCATTTTCACTCTATTTCAACAAAATCCAATACCAATGTGAGCTGCATCAATTAAATAACTCAAAGCATTTGTTCACAAGCAAAAATCTAAATTATGGCCTTAGTCCTCTTAGACTATCCAATCCTCCGATCACAGAACCCACCTGGTTTAAGGTCAAAGTTCCAGTTTTATCACTGCAAATTGTCGTAGCAGAGCCCATGGTTTCGCAGGCTGATAGCCTTCGCACCTGTATCATTGTTAGGAAATGTTTTAACGCTAAATATGACAAATTGTTACAAAAACTACAAGAGTATTGGAGTGATTGTCTGAAACTACAAGGGTATTGGAGAAAATAAGATACTTACCAAGGCTTTGTCTGTCATCATCTTCCGCATCGAGTATGCCAGGCTGTCATTAAAGTTGATGAGATTGTAAATTACAGAGATTAGAATAAACGTCGGTCAGATTAGTTTTGGCTACATCTTGCATTGTACAAGGAAATAAACTAGCAACATGTACTCACGTTAAGGTAACTGCTAAAGGTAGACCTTCTGGCACTGCGACTACCACAATTGTTACCTGCACGACTCTATTTAGTTGAGAAAAACTATTACAAAAAATTAAAGAAGAAAAAAACAATGTATTTAACATTAGTTATAATTCACACTTACTGCAATGGTAAAAATTTTGATGACCCCATCTACAACTTTGCTAATCTCTGTCTCCTTATAAACAAATTGCACTTTTCCATCTAAATCCTTTGTATGGCCAGAAAAGTATCTAACATTCCAAAGTCATTACACAGCTGATCAAAGTTGTCATCGAGCTTGCATCAATAAGTTAGTACATCGAAAAGATCAATCTATGTTTACCTTCCCAAGAGGACTACAAGAACAGCTATAGCTACAGTAAGCCCAACAATACCAACAAAAGTTGCTACTCCATTCAATCGTACCTATTACATACCAACAAAAACAAGTTTTAACATATAGGTGATGTAGGTTTCTTTAAGTACAGCCAAAGCAACAGCCTTTATCCTTATTTGTTTTGTATAGGGCAGGGGAAACCTGTAGTGGAGTTTCTTCTCCAGTGTCCTCTGAGATAGTTGCCATCAACAATCCCCACTCAGTATTTATACCAACACTAGTTACCTACAGATGGAAGCATAAAAGTGTCAAGGTATAAGAATTGTAAAAGAATTTTGTGCTTGTGCTTAAATACCATAAAAACAATAACAACAAAGTCTTTTCTCGCTAATTAAGAGTAAGTCACATAAATCAAATGACGCGATGATGCCATGTAGTAAGTCATGTTCAAAGATAAACTACTAAAGAAAATATTAGCATTCATGCAGCTAAAGAACAGAATGCGGAAACAAACTTTATAAGTCGGAAACCTGTCACACTATAGTTATTCAAATACTGAAAATAATCATGCCTTTACTCATCAAATAACAAGCAGACTAGCAGAAAGAATATAATTTCATATTATACCAGCATAGAACCAACTCCATCTGCTACTTTGCAGCCTGACATTAAAAATGGTGCTTTGTGATCCTTGTGAACCTGCAGAACACCCGATGCTTAAAACTCAATAAGGATTAAAAACTAGTAATTAGGTCAATAGAAGATATGAGCAACATACAATCTTGCTTTCACCAGTCATGCTGGATTCATCAATGGCAAGTGAGTGACCAGTAATTAAAACTCCGTCAGCAGGAACCTGAGATATCAATAGAGTAATTAATGTAGAACAAAAATAATTCAATTACCAGAGGAAAAAACTAAGATTTACACAAATTCACCTGATCTCCTATTTTAAGGGGCAGTACATCACCAACGACAATTTCGAATATCGATATTTTTATTGTTCTGCCACCTCTTATGGCCTGTAGCAAGTTTATGAGTACATGATCGATCAGTTCAACTTCCACGTGATGTTATTTTTAATAATATAATAATTTTACACACCTCCAATTGTATATTTTGTTTTTCTGCATTCAAGTTCTGAAACTGAAGAGATTGCCGATAATCACTGACAGCTGACAGACAAAAGTAGCAACATAAAATTAATATAAATAAATTAAGAACCTTCCAAACCTCTTCCTTAAGGATTTTAATATTCTTTATAAATAAATCATACCAATCATAAAGTTGTTTCATACTTATCCCTTTCAAATTCATAAATTTAAATGTTTACACACTATCGAATTAAAAGATGTGATTAAAAGTATGACACGATTCACTCAAGTGATACATTCGTAAATTATTTGATGCATGAGGTTAAATATAACATAAGTTGTTAGGGGAAGGGAAAGGTGATTTTGACTGCTATAGAAGTGGAAGTAAAAAGTTTATCAAGAACAGTGTTTCTTTTATAACGGTAATGGTTCATGCAAGACACCAACCAAACGTTGGTCAGGATTAAATACATATATATTCATTAAAATGAAAGAAAATGTTGATTGCAATACCTGTAACTACAATGACAAGTAAAACTGCAAAAGCAATGCTTCCTCCATCCAACCATCCTTCTTTCCAACCCTGGCCATTTCAAATAAAAATAAAGGTAAATCTTCAAGGAGGAAATAAACTTAAATAGAATGAAAGAATAATTGCAATGAAACCAAGCACTGCCAAGACAGAAAGAAGGCAAAGATTCCAAAATAAAAGAAGTAAAATATATAAATAACAAAATTAAAAAGTACAGTGAATATCTATTGTGAACAAAATGCAATCAGTTCACCTTTTCTTGTTATGTATATGCAGTGTGCCTAGCTTAACAATGACATAATTCTGTTAAGATTTTCGTTTAGACCTATCCCTTCTATCAAGGGAGACATAAGTATCAAACATGTGTTACACTTCCGAAAATCAAACCTATTAATGCTAAAATTACTGATGTGATTAATGAGGAATAATCAATCACACCTCGGTTTTTACTCCAAGCACTAATGATACTACAGCTGCTATAATCAATATTATAAGGGTCAGATCCTGCCAAGCTTCCCATAGAAACCTCTGTAAAAAAACTGTAAAGAATTAGTACCAGCACAGGAACTAACTCAACAATGTTAACTTTTTTAACAGAAAAAAAATTAAAAATATCACATACCCAGAAACTTCTACCCTTTTTCCGAGGATATGTATTAGTTCCAAATGCATTTTTCCTCTTGGATAGATCATCGTCATCTCCACTAATCCCTTTATCCAAATCTGACTTTAGAAAACCTGATAAGCCTTTAACCTGAATAAGACATCCCTACATTATATTATCAGAAAACCAGACGGCTTCAACAAAATATGACACAAAATTACGTTGAAGTAGACTTACCCCTCCATATTGTTGTAAAGCAGAAATGTTTTGATTCTTGGACATTGAAACAAGTTGTTCGAGTCCAACTTCATAGTCACCACCTGGAGTTATTGTGGATGTCACTGATGTACCTGTTACTGCAGTTCAAAATATTAATTTAATGTTATAAGCAATTTGAAAAGCTCATCACAACTCAAAATAACTAAGCTTTAACCGAATCTAATTATATAAATTTAGATTTATTCGTAAAACAATAAACCAAAAAAAGTAAAGGAACAAATCGTTCTTAGCATAAACAGAAACTATTTAAGGGTTACAACCAAGATTCAATTTGATAGAGACTTAAGAGTATAGAGCAAATAAACCAGGTAGGACCTAAAAGCAAGTCATATTACATTAATTCTATAATGGTGATTGCTGGTGACGTTCACTAGTTAACATATATATCCAATTCTGTGGGCAAGTCCATATAGAGCAAAAAGTTTTACTCTAGCTTTAAATTGACCGTCCATTGATGGATGGTGGGAATTGTCCCCCGGATTAGTCGATCTTTGGACCGGATACCGAGTTTTTTTTTTAAAGAAAACATATATATCCACTTATCCAGTGCTAGTATCTAGATTCTAGACCACATATCTGCCTACGAATGACAAATATAAATAATTGAACATTTTATAAGGATAAAGAAAGCGAAATAATTTCCTAACAACTAGTTATGCAGATACCGCCTGGTACTAGTGCTAGTTTCCAATGTGGTAAGTTTAAGAAAAATGGAAACAAAGTGAATGCAGGTGGTGAAAAAGAGAGATTGTAAAAAGTTATACCTAGTTCGCGTTCACCGGCCATTCTGAAAAGCAAAGCAGCCTAATAGAAGAATTGATGATGGATTAGAAAATAAGATTAGCAATAAAGAATTAAAGAATTTGTGGCAATAATTCATCATGATATGTAATAATTAATTAAGCATTACTCTGATGACTTGTGCATGAGCTCTAATCATGCTTTTCTTTTGTTCTTTCTCCTCTTCCTTTTTCAAGTCGAGAGTATATCTAAAACGCCTCGACGCATTGAGAACAAATGCTGCTTGCTGCAAAATCAATCAGATTGAAAAATGAATGAATGAATGAAACAAACACACATTGAAATGCAAATGCAAATGCAAATGCAAATGGAGAAGAATTAATTAATTAATAATAGAAAAATGCATGCATACTCGCCAACGCTTGAGGGTCTCGGGAGGAGCATTTTTGGTTTGTGTAATATCAAATGGATCGTCGGGATCAACGAGGAGGTCGTCGTCATCGTCGTTGGCAGCGGGGCCGTGAGGGTGAGTGCTGCTGGCAATGGTGACGGTGAGGAGACCATTGGAGGATGAGGATGAACCATGTGATGTGGAACCTGTAGTCTTCATGTTTTGCATGCTATTGCTCATCTTCCTCTTCTTCTTATTCGCATGCAAATTTCTTAAATTCTAGTTAGTAATTAATCAATCGGAATCATCACAACTCCCTCCCATTCTCAATGCCTATTGTTGGCAAATACTATTATTAATTAACTGCTAGATGGAATGTTAATACATTCTCTCTCTTTCTTTCTCCAAAAATAGATAGCTATCCCAAACAAAAACACCATCTATCTACATTTATTTATTGAATGAAATCTATGCATAATCATCTGCCTAATAACTAGGCACAAGCTTGCGGTGCGCGCACCCTCAACTCTCATCCTCCTTTATACTTTCATTTTGTTTCCCTACCATTTACTTGTATTACTTTTTTCAACATTAATATTTAGAAACCATTTATTTTTCTACACTCATTACACACTATATTTTGATTTATATCTCTCTCTTCCTATAATATCGTCAATCTATTACATATATCATATCACTATCTTTTTCTCTTTATCTCAATGTGTATACACCCCATTGAGATGTACACAAAATATTTTCCTATTTTTTTCCCTTCCTTATGTGTGTCATATATTTGTAAAATTATACAGAACAAAAATCATGTATTACTCCTCTAAAACTCACACACAACTGCGCGATCTCAAGTTCGAATTCGAGTGAAGACGTCCAACCTAACAATTTCGGCATGAAAAATTGAACTAAACTTTACGGACCATATTTTGCTTTTAGTCTCTCTAAATTGTATATTTTTGTTTTAGTCTTTACAAATGTATAACTTTTACTTTTACTCCTTGGTGATTTAGTCATTGAAAAATCAATTCATATTAAAATTTGTGTCTCCTATAATATTCAATTTAGTTCTTATTTTTAGGGATTAAAATTAAATATCTTACATCCATATAGGATAATTAGAATAGTTTTGAAATTGCTTTTATGACGGTAATTGATTAATATGTCTAGATAATGATTAAAATTAAGGTTGTACTAAACTGCTATGTTTTCGCTCAATTAATCGATTAATATTTTTAAATATCTTTTTTTATGTTAAATTAAGAGTATAATGACGTCAAAGAAAATACAAGACATCTCAATTAGGATGACACCCCTTTTAGACTAAGGGCCCGTTTGGATTAACTTAATTTAGAGCTTATATAAAACAGTTTATGCAAATAAATAAGTTTTTATGTATTATTTATAAGTTTTTAAGGTAGTTTATGAAGATACAATTTTAGCAGTGAGAGTTTATAAATTAAAATAAAAGTTTATTTATTTATATAAGCTATTTTTCATAAGCTCAAACCAAACGGGACCTAATCCCTTGCCAAATGCTTCTAATTATTTGACACCTAAGCATTTTTTAACCCTTTTGTATCATTTGTAACAAAAAATTCTTTTTTAGATGAGAGAGAATATAACTATCAAAAGATTTAGATGTTTCTGTAACAAAAAATCTCTTTTATATAGTTGTATCCAAACAAACAAAATTATTATAATTTTTAAATAATTTTTATTGCAATAAACAACACAAATAAGATTCTGATATTTTTTATAAATTCTCTAAAAAATAATAAATAAATTCTTCAATGTAAAAGTCATTTTTATTTTAATCCATAACAAATGTGCCTAATGAGGCAGTTCGTTATAAATTTTTAAGAAAAAAAATCACTTTAAAGAGTATTTAATACTTTTGCTAAACTATTTTTTAAAAAATTATAATCTAGAAAAAAAATTTAAAATCAACTTCAAATGAAAAGTTGTTAAGAGTAGCTTTTAAGAAAATAGATTTTTTTAGAGGGGTTGAGAAAATAAGTATCGAAAGATGCAGGTAATTTTGTACCAAAAATCACTTTTATATAATTGTATCAAAAAAATTAAGAGGTTGTTTGCCATACCTTTTTTTAAGAAAAAATCACTTTATTTATAAAAAATAATCACTTTTAAGAGTGTTACATCCGTTTGTTATAGCTTTTAAAAAAATTAGAATATAAAAAAAATCTAAAATCAACTTTAAATGAGAAGCTTTTAAGAATAGCTTCTCAAAAAAAATAGATTTTTTTAGAGGAGCGAGAAAATAAGAGTCAAAAGATTGAACTAATTTTGTAACAAAAAAAATTCATTTTATATAGTTGTATGCAAACACACTAAAACATTTTTTTAAAAAAAGTGATTTTTATCAAGGTAAACAAACGCAAAATAGATTCAGATTTTTTATAAAATCTCTAAAAAATCATCTCTAAATTATACAAGGTCAAAATTACTTTTATTTTAATCGGTAACAAATGGGCTCTTAATGAATATCAAAATCACTTTTGTTTTAATCCGTACCTAACGGGCCCTAAATTGTTTTTTTAAAGAACCTAAATTGTTTTTTAAAGAGGTGTTTTTGTCAAAATCATTTTTGTTTTAATCATAAAATTTATTATACATTTTCATAAAATCTCTAAATTATTGAATGTCAAGATCACTTTTTTTTTATCCGTAACAAACCAGTCATATACTTAATTTCATTTACTAAAAGCAAAATTTATGATGTGCATGTGATTTTATTTCACCTTGTGTTCTAATAAAAACATTAATAAATACATTTCACTTATAAATAATATAAAAAAAATATGAGAGAAACATACATTTTTTTAACGATTCTTAACAAAACATGGGGAGAATATTTTCACATAGAAAATAAAAAAGAAAAACACATAGGACTATTTCTCACTGATACATATTTTTGTTTCTAAATTTATTCAATTATATTCGATTGAATGATCACACATAACATAACTTTCGCAGAGACACAAAAATGTTTCTCATTTATAAATTATACACGGGGTTAGTATTTATTACGAGATATACAACTACTTTTCAGAAAATTACACATTTTTAAGATTGATTACATCTTTTGTAAAAATACTTTTCCTACGTTTTTTGGTTTATCTTAATGTCATATTATAAAATTATTTTTTTAATTGTTATTCATTATTAATTATTATATCCTTTCAAAGAATGATTATAAAAATAACACAGGATAAATGTAAGTCACTAATTAATTAGTCACTAAATAATATTGTTGCACAATTCATACATGGGACAACAGTAAGTCACATATTAATTAGTTGAATTGAGTTTTTTTTTATGTATTGTATATTCTAAATAATAATAAGATTAATTATAACATATTAATTAAAATTTATTATAAAAATCATACACGGGATACATATTTATTATTTATATTAAAAAATAAATATAATCCACCAAAAATATAAATAAATAATCAATATTTGTCAATGATACATAAAAAAATCGGACACATTAACACCATCTTTATCATTTTGTAATATTTTGACATATTTTTAGTCTATCATTATATATTATTTAACAACAACTATTTCAATGTTAGTAAATTAGATAAATTGAGTTTTTTTATATATTTATAAATAATAATAATGATGATGATGATGATGATGATAATAATAATAATAATAATAAGAGTTATATATAGCAATTATAATTTAATATAAAAATCATGCATCAAATACATATTTACTATTTATAAATTTATATAAAATAATACAAACAGTTTTAATGATGCATAAAAAACACATGACAAATAAATGTCATCTTTGTCATTTCATGATATTTTAACATAATTTTAGCCTATCATTTTATAATATTTAGTAACAACTATTTCAATGTTAGTAATTAATTAAATTGAGTATTTTTGTTTATGTGTCTTCAAAATAATAATAATAATAATCTCTCTCTTCTCTTCTTCTCAAACCCTAGCTATCACCATTCCAAATTGTTTTTCTTTCTTTTTAGTTAAATAAGTGATCTCCACATATTCTTAGTCTTCTTTCATTTGTTTTTATGATTTCATCGTCTTAGCACGACTCTGTTTGTTTTGATTTCCCGTCTTTGTGTGGCGTGTTTTTGATTTTTTGTCTTAGTGCGGTGTTTATTTGATTCAGGTCCAAGGGTTAACTTTGATCAAGTGCAGATTCAATGAATGAATTTGACATCGTCAACGTTGCAGATCCGGAGACATGAATACTCCGGAAACTTGAATATAGTCATCTTTGTAGGCATATGAACTTTGTCGTTTTATGCTATTAACATGGATGTTGTGAGTTTGTTCGCAGATTCATCCTTTTTGTTTTTAGCGACTTTGAATTTGTATTGCATCGATGTACTCTATCAATATGAATGAGTGAATATAGTTTATTTTTGTCAATAATAATAATAAGAGTAATTATAATTTAATATAAAAAATGATGCACATGATACATATTTATTATTTCTAAATTAATATGAAAATTAAAAATATTTTTTTTGGCTAAAAAAATTACAAATATTTTTCGATGATATATAAAAATCACGGGACTCATTAACATCGTCTTTATCATTAATGTGATTTTATTATTTGTAATATTTTTTCATATTTTTAGCCTATCACTTTATAATATTTAATAACAACTATTTCAATGTTTTGTCATTATCTTCATCTTTATCATTATTTTTTTCTTGTTTTTCAATGTAAATAATATTGTAATGGATTATTACGAGAGAAGAAAATAGAATGGAAAAATGTAATTCTCGTTGATTCTAACTAACTTGTACAACAAGTATATATATTCACAAACTAATCCTTATGATAACTAACATGATCTTATTGCATAGGATTCCAATATCAAAACTAACTATCTTAGTTACGTGATATGCAAGTGTAACACTCATACTAAATTTATCTAGAATATTTAGCATGTGTATTAATTCTGATACTGGATACATTAAAATTTTCAATATTAATAAGATTCTACTGAATGAATAAAAATTTTTCTTGTTTTATATAGTTAACTCAAATACCACTAAAGGTACATATATACAAATACTAATGGAATTCTGAACTGATGCATGACGAGCAATTGCACTCCACTCAGCTTCTCCTTGATAAACATCATCACGAACCTCTTGCTTACCCGAAACTAAATCAAATGGATTGGGATGAGACATAATGTCTCAGTGAGCTCCACCTATCTTAGGCTGTGTGACAACCTCGGGGGAAACCTACGATTGCCATATTCTAATCTCAACCCATTTCGGGTTTATACGTGTTTGTGCCTGCTATACTGTGTAGTCGTGAAAACTAGACTACAATCTGCTAACTTAGTGATCGAGGGGAAACTAGGATCACTATCTGATAACTGATATCTACCTTGTCATATTCTCATTGTATAATAATCAACTTTCTGGTATTATTAAGTTAGAGAGTTAGCGTGTAACAAACAATAATTATCTTGGTTCATTTTACGGAGTGCATCCGAGTGGAGTAACCCCGGAATACATCTCCCATCTTACCGGTGAAATTCCTATCTGAGGCTAACACCGGACTCCTCTTATCGTTGTGTGGAAAACCGTCTCGAAGAAGTCCCGTTCGGCATAATCTGGAGCCTGCTGGACACAACTTAACTTACATGTGGACATCCCTCTCGGTGAAGTCCCATTCGACATAATCCGGAGCCTGCTGGACACGTTTAACCTTTTAACATACGTGTGGACAACCCTTTCGGAGGAGTCCTATCCGGCATAATCCGGAGCCTGCTGGACACGTTTAACCTTATAGTCTGATTCTTGTCTTAGTTATTCATAGGTATATCTGATACATTATTCTAATCATATGCATATCTAATGCATTCATCAGGGTGAATAATCATCTGTTACTTGAATGTTGAAATACATTTCTTGTACTTTCGTACGCTTAATTGAATGCATTATTATTCTTGCTAACCTATCATAGGTTCTAGACATATCGTTATCACATGTCGTACTTAGGGGCTTACTATCCCACTTGTAATAATTTCCCTGCTCATCTAACCTTTGCTCTTGTACCTCTAATACATTGCCTAATCCTTGTTCCCCTATACTTTTATCTGTTGAAGGCCCTTCGGATATGTCAAAATGGTATTTCTTAGAAATTAGGGTTTTCTTGTAAAACAGTGCAAAAAGCCTCGCAACTCAGCAGACCAAGATGGTTCTGCCAAGGCTTGCTGGGGCGAGCAGACCCTCGCTGGGGAGAGCTGGTCCAGAAAATAAAATGCGGTGCTCGCTGCAGCGAGCTCCAGCTCGCTGTAGCGAGCATGACAGTACAACAAATGCTCAAAACGTGATTTTGCACCATTTTGACTTATCTCAACTTACCCAAGCTTCCCAACAGCTTTAGGAATGGTTTTAAACTACCAATTGATAACTTAATTAATGGATTAACAAGGAATTAGCATGCATTAGGGATTAGGGCACAAAATTGATAACTTTCTAAATAAAAGGGGTTTCACCCAAAACTCACCCAAGGTGGGTTCTAAACTAGAGGAATTCACCTGATAATTTGATTGATTCCTTGCTTAAGGATTGAGAGACAAGGATGAAGATTGATGAATATTGGAGGGAGGGAGGAAGTTTGGCGTGAGGGAGAGAAGAGAGAAGGGGGAGAAATCTGAATTCTAGAGAGAGAAAGGGAAGGAAAAATGAGGAAGAAAATGGGTCTTGGCCCTTTTATAGGACCCTAGAGTGGAAATTACCAAATTTCCCTTCACTTAAAATATCTCTGGTACATCGTCTCAACACTGATAATTATCTAAGTCTGAAGCGGGATGTTACAGCAAGCAATTAGATTTACTACTCTCTTTTTCCTTATTATGCATGTGATGCAATATCCCCCCACAAGTTGGTGGTTGATAAATGTTAATTATCCCTAACTTGGATAACAAAAGATTGAAAGGTTGAGGCAAGAGAGGCTTAGTGAAGAAGTCTACTAGCTGCTCTTTGGAGGAAACTGGAAGAAGTTTCAAAACTCTGACTTGCAACTTCTCCCTAACAATATGGCAATCTATTTTCAAGTGTTTTGTTCGTTCATGAAACACTGGGTTGGCATCTATATGAAGAGAACTTTGGTTATCACAATAGATCATAGGCAGCTTCTCACAACTGATTTCTAAATCTCTGATCAAATACAAAAGCCACTGCAATTCACATGTAGCTGCTGCAAGTGCTCTATATTTTGTCTCTAAAGAAGATCTTGAGACAGTCAATTGTTTCTTTGTGCTCCATGATATCAAAGATTTCTCTAGAAAGAAACATTGTCCAAAAACTGATCTCCTTGAATCTATGCATCCAGCCCAATCAGCATCAGAAAATGATAATATCTGAAGCTTAGAGTCTCTAGGAAAGAACAAACCATGACCTAGACAACTCTTAAGATATCTCAAAACTCTTAAAGCAGCATAATGATGAGCATGAGTAGGTTTTGTTAAAAATTGATTGAGTTGTTGAGTAATAAATGTGATATCTGGTCTAGTAGTATTCAAGTATAGTAATCTTCCTACTAATCTTCAATATGATGCAATATCCTCAAAAGATGGACTAGTATCATGATGTAATTTGGAGGAAGGATAAGAAGGTGTAGAGACAGGTTTTGAATCTAATAAACCAGAATCAGAGATGCAGTCTAAGCAGTATTTTCTTTGGCAAATCGATATACCAGATTGGAATGAGCTATCTCAAGACCAAGAAAGTATTTTAACTGACCTAAATCTTTGATTTGAAACGAGTCATGTAAAATATTCTTGATGAACTGAAACTCAGTGAGAGAACTTCCAGCAAGAATCACACCATCAACATAGACCAATAAAAGAGTGAAATTGGAAGCTAAATGCTTGGTAAAGAGGGAATGGTCTGAAGATGCTTGTGAATAACCATGATGAAGAAGCAAAGTAGTCAGTTTCTCATACCATTTCCTGCTAGCCTGTTTGAGTCCATAGATAAACTTAACAAGTTTACAAACCTGATTAGGTTTGTTAGAAGTAGTACTAGGAGGTAGAAGCATATAAACATCCTCATTCAAATCTCCATGAAGGAAATCATTATTTACTTCTAACTGATGTAAATGCCAATGATTAATAGAAGTAAGAGCCAATACTAATCTAACAATAGTTAATTTTCCCACAGGAGAATAGGTATCAAAGTAATCCAAGCCTTCTACTTGATTGTATACCTTTGCAACTAATATGGCTTTGAACCTTTCTATAGATCTATATGCATGATGCTTGATCTTATAGACCCATCTACAACCAAAATGAGTGATGTTTGGTGGCAAATCAACAATCCTCCATGTTCCAGTTTTCTAAAGAGCAAGTAACTCAGCTTGCATTGCTTGTTTCCAACAGTCAAACTTGTTTGCTTCAGCATAGGTTTGGACTTAATTTGTGTGGAAAGAGACAAGGAAAAACGACAATGTGAAATTCTGGCCAGGCAATAAACAGAGTTACCAGGTTCTGAACCAAACAGGTTCTGAACAATATGCAGGGCACAACAACTTGCTAAAACAAAGCACACACAAACACAATGCAAAGCAAGAAAATAAAGTGCAGGAAAGTAAAAAGGCACACAAGGTTTGTTAACCCAGTTCGGAGTAAACACCTCATACTCTGGGGGATACCAATCCAGGAAGGAAATCCACTATTGGATTTAATCCTTAAGACTCAGACACTGACTCCCAGTTCTTATCCCAAGCAATTAACCTCCACTTAGTCAGACTTCTACCCAACTCTGAGTATTAGAATCCTCTAACTTCCTATTCAAGCAACTGCAACCCAGCTACTTGAACAACCCTTGAACTAAAACCTAGTTCTGAAAACTACCCTGTTTTTGAAGACACACTTCAACAATAAAACTTCATTCGTACCTAGAGGCTTAGAATGAATTACAACTCAATTAATCCTAAACCAACTCAAAGCATATGAGTGGTGCACAATAAAAACTCTAAGTTTAAAACACAGACTCAATCTCTGAATTATAACACTAAATTCGTAAGTCTTGAAAACATAGCAGCACCCTCCTTTTATAATCTTCAGCAATCAGAATTAAACTGTCTTAAATCTTCTGAATTGATATGTTTCTAATTTATGCAAGGCCCAATTAGGAAACATATAATTCTGCAAAGTATCTCTTCAAAGATTGCTTCAGAAAATATGATCTTCATAAATACGAGCCAAATCTTCATTAGATCTTCCACAAATCAATCAGTATTCTAGAAGTATTAATCCATAATAAAACCTTAGCATATCTTGCAAAGATTCGCGTAGAAATAACTTGAAAATCACCAGCTTCTGATGAAGTCAACATAAGTCAACGCTGGCATCAGAACCTGAATCAGCTTCTGAAGTGCTACAGTGCTTCTGATGGGCATTCAGCTTCTGATGTAAATTTCAGCTTCTGAACAGCTTCAAATGAGAAAACTTGTAACTGAAGAATTGTTCTAAATAAGGAGATGCTTCCAAACAACACTTTGGTTTTGCCAAAATATGCAGCCAACACCAAAAGACTCAACACAATGATTGTTAGATAAATTGGCAAAAGACAAATAATTGGAAATGGGATATAAAGATGTGGAAGAGGAAGACTGTAAACAGTTAGTGGATGGATTACACATAAAATCCTTTAAGTATGCAAGTGAGTGTTTATATCTCATAGATTTCCTAATGGTAGGCTCAATGAGAGGTGGAATATTAACAATGGGTGGATCAGGGACATGAGTGGAAGGTATATCAGTAGTAATGGGAAGATGAGAATTTGAAGTAGTAGAAGGTGAAGAAGTATTGATTACTTGTGAAGGTAAATATTCCCAATCAAAGGTAATGGACATAGATGAACTCTTATAAGGAAGAATATGTTCATGAAATGAAACATTTCTAGAAATAAAAATTTCTTTGGAGGTTAAATCAAACAAAACACCAGTGGCTTTATTGTCGCCTCATCCGTGGGTTCAACCTTGTGGATGTAGATGTGCAGGTAGAGGAGTAGTGCTCGGTGAGTTGTGCTGAGGACGGTGTTACGCCTTCTTTTTTATGTTGCTTTTTTCGAGGATGTCTAGATTAGGTGCTCTGATCTAGGAGTTCGGGATTTATTTTACTTGTTGAATTTGTATGACGATGTATTTATTTGAGATATTTTTGATGAGACCCTCGATGTTGTTGAATTACATTAATTATTATTTAAATAGTAGTCTCGGGGATCTGGTCTTACAGTTTTAGTATTGGCGTCTTGGACCACTTCTGCTACGTGATTGATGTCAATAAACTTCAAAAAAATCATTAAAAAAACTCAACATTTACGCCACTTTTTTTTTACTACGCGTATATTATATGGTAAAAAAAATAAAATAGGAAAAAGATCTTTTAGTGAGGAGTAGGGTCTACCTCAGCGGCTTCTTCTGAGCCTCTCAGCTGCAACTAGTCACTTCCCGATAAGAGCGAGCTTAAGCTTTGTGGGTCTCAGTCCATCCCAGCGGGACTATACCTGTAACACCCATACTAAATTTGTCTACAATATTTAGCATGTGTATTAATCTGATACTGATTACATTAAAATTTTCAATAATAAAATACAATACAATTGAATGAATACGAACATGCTCATTTATACAACCAATCAAGTACCATAAAAATACACTTATACAAATATCTGACAGCCTCCTGAGTTGGTACAAGCCGAGCATCCGCCCTCCATTCAGCGTCTCCCTGAAGAACATCATCACGAACCTTGTGCTTACCAGAAAACCTGCACCAGAAGGATTGGGATGAGACATAATGTCTCAGTGAGCTCCACCCAACCTACTGTTGGCAACCTCGGGGACACCTAGGGTCGTCATGCACTAACTCTTGGCAATCTCGGGGAAACCTATGATCGCCGTCATTCTCTACATATTTCGCGATCAAGGGAAAAACTAGGATCGCTATATGTCTTTATCTTATGTTGAACATATTCATAAACTCATACTTAGTGATCTGGGGACATCCTATGATCACTTTCTGTTGTCTGATGACTACTTTGTCATAACTCTTAGTATAATATATATATATATATATAGACACACACACACATATTCATCTTCTTATAACATAAAGTTAGAAGTTAGCGTGTAACACACAATAAATTATCTTGGTTCATTTTACGGAGTGCATCCGGGTGGAGTAACCCCGAAGTACATCTCCCATCATACCGGTGAAAATTCCTATCATATCAGGCTAACACCGAACTCCTCTTATCGTTATGTGGACAACCCTCTCGGAGAAGTCCCATCCGGCATAATCCGGAGCTTGTTGGACATAACTTAACTTACATGTGGACAACCCTCTCGGAGAAGTCCCATCTGGCATAATCCGAGTCTGCTGGACATGTTTAATCTTTAACATACGTGTGGACAACCCTCTCGGAGAAGTCCCATCCGGCATAATCCGGAGCCTGCTGGATACATTAACATAGTCTTATAAACTTACGTGTGGATAACCCTTTCGGAGAAATCCCATCTGGCATAATCTGAAGTCTGCTGAACACGTATAATCTTTATGATTAAATTCTTAACTTGTTACTCATATGTATATCTGATACATTACATAACCATATGCATATCTAATGCATTCATTACTAATCAAACGTGTGATACTTAACCTATAATATAAGGTTCTAAGCATATCGTTCTCATAAGCCACTTACTTGGTCGTTGGAAATCCAACCCTTAAGCTTATCTGAAGCTTTGAATGTTGAAACATTCCTTGTACTTTCGTACACTTAATTGTGTACCCTTAAATCTTGCTTTCCTATCAAAGGATTTGACATATCGTTATCATATGTCGTACTAAGGGACTTACTATCCCACTTACTCAATTGTTGGGAACTAGGCCCCTTAGCTTACTTGAAGCCTATAGGTAATCTTTACCCATTGTCATAAATGACATCTGAATCCGATTAGGATTAATTCTTTAATGATACTTGAAATATCGATCCCCACTCTCGTGTTAATACAAGATAATTCTTTGACCTTTTCTTCCATTTCCAAATGTACAAAGACGTTATGGTGCTGTGAGGATGGTTTTCTGACCTTAAAACACATTTCAAAAATGGGGTGACATTCTGCTTTTGTCGTGGCATGACATGCTACTCTCGTGGCACGATGGTGCCCAGATCTTCATGATCATGGCACAATGGGTGCCATCGTGGCACGATAGAACCAGAGTTGCCAGGCCTTGTAGCATTTTCAGAAAATTCCAAAACGAATTTCACAAATTCTCACACCCAGCAAGTCAATATACATCAATTGATAAAGTTTTTAACTAGGAAGAGCATAGCACATCCAGTATTAACAAAGGGAAAATAATAAACAAGAATTCAAACTTAATCATTCAAGTTTTCTTTCCTCACTAAACCTTAAAACTTCCCAATAAGGGTATTAATCATAGGGAGCTCACATTGTTCTCTTGATTAATGCTTTGCCAAGCTTCGTAATCCAAGCCCTAGCTTGATTCCTCTTGTTTCCTTAATTCCTTGCCAAAACCCTAGCTTGGGTCTATCTTTTCCTTTGATTTTCCTTAGCTTCCTCTTGCTCATAATCACCAACTTGCTTGCTTGCATGAGGATTGAGTGATTGAAGATGAAATCTGATGATTATGGAGGGATGGATGAGGATGACGCATGAGAGGAGAAAAGAGAAGGAAGAGAGTTGATTCTTAGAGAGAGAAGTGGAATGGGAAATGAGAATATTTTGGGGTTTTTCCCTTTTTATAAAATCTTGGACGACAATTACCAATTTCCTCTTCCTTAAACATCTATGATGTATCGTCCCTCTACTGATAAATACTTGGGTCTGAAGCGGGATATTACAATACCGTTCGTGAGCACCCTTGAGCTCGGTCAAGTTGGGGAGCTCCCTCACTGCTTGCCTCACAGGTAGGCTTGGGTCTTTCATTCGGGCCCTATTGGATGGGGCACCTTGTGGGATCAGTCATGTTTAGAACATTAAAACATGGATTTACACCAAAAAAAATAGATTTTTCCGACTATAGACAAATTAATTATGAATTTTTATTACCCATAGTTATGAATTTCTTAATTAATTCATAATTAATTCCTCTATCATTTAAAACTCCAAAATTTCATGGTGAAGGATTCTTATGATGTCTTAATCATGCTTGGTGCACATTACACAATTCTTACATAGGGTGTGCGGTTGTCTGAACCAATTTACCCGACTCACTTGACTATGCCTCTTGTTCATACGCTTCTTGCAATTCCAATTTGAAGTTATTAAATCTTAGACACTCATACTGAACTTCATAAGTTTCCTTCATAGTCCGCGTAATCTTACTCTGACGACATTGGGTCGATCTCATCTTCCTCAACATTTCCACTCTTTTAAAGGTCTAATGCACCACAACTAATTCCCATGAATTCTTATCCTTATTTTTCGTCTCGTATGACGGTATCTTTCATATGTAATTATTTCATACTCCGTAAAAACAAATTGTTCTACACTTGAAAGCATATGTTGTCGTGTATGCGTATACAATGCTAGGACTATTCCAACTTCATCTGTTATTCCAAGTATAAGCAGAAGGTTTCACCTCTAGCACTTGCTCCTTTCTTTTCGACATCTCGATGTGATACTTATCACAATCATAACCATTACTTCCACTATGGAATTCTCAAGATCTCGCAGAATTTTACAGATTACTTGTGTTCCGCTTCCATTAGTCTACGACGTCACTTATCTTATCTCGAATTCTAGCCGTAGCGTAAATATTTCTACACCGATAAATCCAAAACTCATAGAAGTTTAGTCCAAGTGATGAGTGGTATAAGCCGTCTCATATATTATCATATAGTACAATTCATAGCACTTAATTTACATATATGTTCGAGTACGTGTACACTACTAACATGTACATAGTACGTCACATCATCCTTGTCCGACTAACGGGACATCATTCTTGATCTAAACATATTTGAGACACTACCACATCAACTGGAGATCTTTTCTTACTCTTAACTCATGTTTATTTCTTGAGTACACATCAACCCATAACGTAAATTATGGTTACATTCTATCGGCATCATAAACTTATTTCTCATTTCTGAACATCGAGTTCAAGATCCTTGAATATTCTTAACTAAAACGCGTTCGATATCAGCAAACCTGTTCTGATTAGCATCTTCTCTCTTTAAACATTACTAGCCGCGTACCTTAGTTACTTATAAATGTCACATAACTGAAAAAGAATGTGCTACACTACTATCTGAGTAGCATAAACACTGCCCGATAAGTATACATCACTAAACATAACCTGGTACATGCGACATGTTAACATAACGTGGGTACAATGTGGAATAAACTTACATGCCACTACATTGTCGTTTCTGATCAATGCTTCAAATTCAAAAATATCATCTTGCAAGTGCAACCTATACTGCTGTTGTCTCATGCTAAATTCTCTTTAGACTAAACTTACTCTTCAAGTATACTTGATGTTACTGAGCTAAAAATAGCTAAACTACCTTTTTAGCGGTGACTTCCATTGATTTAGACTTAATATGATAGAAACACATCCTTCTTATTTCTTACCATATATTCTTAAACTATTTCGATATTCCATTTCTCATGGGTTTCAAGGTTTGAAGTATTCCTCAGCTTAACTTTTAAAATTTCCTGTTAAAACATAGGATAAGTTCGAGTCGTCACTGCTTAATGCTATTATGAGAATTAAGCATTGAATACCTTTTCTGCAATTCATCTGGCAAGGACCTCACAAGCATTCTTGTCCTCTAAGCTTCAGCTTAAAATTGTTTGCTAACTCATTCTTGGATTACTTCTCCGCTGCGCAACTCTGATTCCTAACAACTTAAGTTAGGATTGGAGTAATACACCACTATTGCCATATAAAATCTCTTTGACCCATCTTTTTACTTTATAACTTTGTAGTTACCATAACAAAACCATCTTACGTTATTGTTTCTCTTGTGGCTTAAACCACCTGCTTGACTTACTGATTGGTCATTTCCTGACTCTGTATTCCTTTCGAACATAAACAATATACTTGTTTTCGCGAAATTACGCCAAAACCTGTAAACAGCTTTCAGCAACAGTTACGAGCCAAACATTGATTCCGTAAAAACAGCTTATACACTGGTTCTAGCTTATTCTCCATGTTCCGATTTCTGTGACCATCTCATGGTCAATCCAACATGTATTATCATTTAAACATTGCAGAAACCGACCTAAAAGTATACCTGGAGCAACTTAAGTTCACACATTATTCACTTGTAGCAACTTCCAAAAACTACTTATGGCTTTTACAGATTCACATCTTTCATACACTGAATCTACTGATGGTTCGAGTCCCATTTCCATTTGTCCTATTCTTATCCGTAAGGATTTCATATCCACAATCTTTTCCGAGACTACTCAGGTCCCCATAACTTTACCATATCTCTTAGGTTACCCCTTGAGTTCCTCCGGAAACAATCCGTCTTGGAATAGATTCAAACTATTACCGGCTCTCCTGTACGCCCAAACATAGTTAACGTCTCTTCGAGCACTTATCATTATCCATTGGATTCCTCCAGTAACTTGTTATTGTATTCACAATTCAAATCCTGATCTTATTCTGAATGATTCTTCATATAGTTCGAACAATTCAAAATCTGTACCTGAAATCCTGTGGATAAAAATTACTCATCACTCTGTATGATACATATGTTTATCCTAGACTAATCCTTGAAAGTTCATGAGTATCTCTATCCCAAAGCATATCAAAGATCATTGGCATGGTACTATTGTTTGTTAAAAAAAAAACATTCTGGACCACTTCGCTTTGTGATCCTTAGCTTCGCTTTGCGAAACCAGAGTCTGAAGCTTCTCCTGAGTCTGAAGCTTTGTAGAGCTAACTCTAGGCGATGACTGGGCGAAGTAAGTCAGAAGCACTTTCTGAGTCTGAAGCTTCGCAGAGCTAAGTCCTGGTCGCTCTGCGATCGTAGCAGAACTCAGAATCCTGAAATCGTGTTTTAACTTCAAAATCTTGGTACCAAACGTTCCAGTGACCATTGAAACATACCAGGGACTCATTTTAAATTATAAAAACATACTGGGATCAAGGATTAAACAGGAATCAAGCATATGTATCAAAAAGGGAAAACTATCCTTTTTCCTCGATTCTGCTGAAAATTTACATATCATCTTTTTCCCCTTTTCTGGGGGTCTCCTTCACTTGTCGCTAAGCTTGTGTTTCTCATACAAAACATCTCGATGGCTCATAATAAAGGAAGGTAGTCTGATCCACTCTTTTCTCTGTGTAAAAAATCTCGTTGAGCTTAGCTTACTTTCCAATATTCTTGTCAATAAGAACACGTCCGAAACACACTTCGATCTGTAACAGGTCTTATCATTACTACTTACTCGTCCATTTTGGTTCCTAGGTTGCATACCATCTTCTCTTCATAATTCTTAATTCTGGCATTAAAGGTTCGGGAGATACGGCTGATCTGATGGGGTTAGCTTTATCTGTCCAAATAATTCGCTTAATCCATAATTAATCCCCTTAACTGTTTGGATAGTAAAATTTCATCCGGTTCAAGTGTGCAAATTCTTGATTCTTAAACACTCTATCCCTGCTGGGAGCCTAGAGGTTCCGATAATTGACTGGTAATTCCTCATTCCGAGCTTCTGGTGTAGTATTGTAATTCTTTAACTCTGTACCCGGAAATGTTACTTAGTATATACCTCACTTTAACTTCTCAAACTGTGGTTCCTGTTAAAATTCCAAATCATTCTGTAATTCCTTATTCTTACACAGATGAGGCATCGCTCCACGACGCGTCCAACTGTGTTAAGGTATTTCACCTTACTCTTAAACATCTCTTATGTTCCTGAAACTTTGCCATTAACAAGCTTAATTACTTTACGGTTTGATGGCCACCATTTGGCATTGAATACTTCTTCGGCAATTACCGTCTTAAAAATCTGACGCCTTAATCTTCGCCCTTCATACACTTCATTGCTCCACGATCGCATTCAGCTCTCAGACATGTGTCCTAACTGTCATATACTAGATTGAGTTGATCAGGCTCAACTAGATGTGACATTTAGAACAATATCCGGAACCCAATGGTCCCACTACTTTTATTGATCTTTTTAATGACCCACGGTCTGAATCGACCTGCTCTGATACTAATTGTAACACTCATACTAAATTTGTCTAAAATATTTAGCATGTGTATTAATCTGATACTTGATACATTAAAATTTTCAATAATAAAATACAATACAACTGAATGAATACGAACATGCTCGTTTATACAACCAATCAAGTACCATAAAAATACACTTATACAAATATCTGACAGCCTCCTGAGCTGGTACAAGCCGAGCCCTCCATTCAGCGTCTCCCTGAAGAACATCATCACGAACCTCGTGCTTACCAGAAAACCTGCACCAGAAGGATTGGGATGAGACATAATGTCTCAGTGAGCTCCACCCAACCTACTGTTGGCAACCTCGGGGACACCTAGGGTCGCCATGCACTAACTCTTGGCAATCTCGGGGAAACCTATGATCGCCGTCATTCTCTACATATTTCGCGATCAAGGGAAAAACTAGGATCACTATATGTCTTTATCTTATGCTGAACATATTCATAAACTCATACTTAGTGATCTGGGGACATCCTATGATCACTTTCTGTTGTCTGATGACTACTTCGTCATAACTCTTAGTAATATATATATATATATATATATATATATATATATACACACATATTCATCTTCTTATAACATAAAGTTAGAAGTTAGCGTGTAACACACAATAAATTATCTTGGTTCATTTTACTGAGTGCATCCGGGTGGAGTAACCCCGAAGTACATCTCCCACCATACCGGTGAAAATTCCTATCATATCAGGCTAACACCGGACTCCTCTTATCGTTATGTGGACAGCCCTCTCGGAGAAGTCCCATCCGGCATAATCCGGAGCTTGCTGGACATAACTTAACTTACAAGTGGACAACCTCTCTCGGAGAAGTTCCATCTGGCATAATCTTTATTTTACATGGTAATTTTCCAGAATTTGCGTATATTACAGAGTTAATTTAAACATTTAACCCTAAATAAAATTTCTAATGGAATTTGATTTGAACTTAACATAAAATTTAAAATGAATTAAATATATTATATTTTATCTCTCGGGGGTGAGAAGGGGAGTGTATTTTTTTACTCTTATATTTTCTTTGAAAAGTATTTTACTCTAATATGATTGGGTTGATACGGTTGTTTTGATATGTTTGTTGTTTGATCTGATATGATAATTGAATGTATGCGTATTTATGTATGTCGATGTGAAATTGATCTGTTCATATGTTGATGATGTTTATGTGAAGCTTCTGCAAGTTTTGTTTTTGTTATGTGTTAGATAATGGATTAGTGTAACTAGTTTAATCGATTAATATGTCAAGACTAATAAAATTATAAGAATTGTCAATTAATAATACTCTAGTTCTGGTCCTTTTTATAAAAAATAGGTTAAATTATATCAAATGTTTTTTAAGTTATTTAATTATAACAAGTTGATCTTAAAAAAAAATTGTACCACTTACGGTTTTTAACGTATTTAATTGTAACAAGTTAGTTATTTAAGTTTATGTATGTCGATGTGAAATTGATTTGTTCATATGTTGATGATGTTTATGTGAAGTTTCTTGCAAGTTTTGTTTTTGTTATGTGTTAGATAATGGATTAGTGTAACTAGTTTAATCGATTAATATGTCAAGACTAATAAATTATAAGAATTGTCAATTAATTAATACTCTCGTTCTGGTCCTTTTTATAAAAAATAGGTTAAATTATATCAAATGTTTTTTTAAGTTATTTAATTATAACAAGTTGATCTTAAAAAAAAAAATTGTACCACTTACGGTCTTTAACTTATTTAATTGTAACAAGTTAGTTATTTAAGTTTTTACATACCACGTAATCTTTAAGTTATTTGATTGTAACTTTGGTAAAAAATCTTATTTTAATGTCCTAAACATGTCTGCAAAAAATCATACAAAAAAAATAGAATATTATAGAATAAAAAAATAGGAAGAATATCAAATTATAGGATAGTATATGTGTTTTTATTTTTACAAGTAATTTTTTAAACTTCGCATATATTACAAAATCAATTTGAACAGGTAACCTTTTTTATTTAGTACTCAAAAAAAAAGTCCACGAATACCCTATATGAATTGCTCTTCATTCCACCAATTTACTTACTCTCAAATTCTCTCCCATAATAAATAATGACACAAATGAAATTTAACATCTAGGACATTTAAAAATTGGTCAATATTTCTTATAAAAAGGACCAACAAATTTTACATTTTTGTTTCTTATAAAAAAATGGAGAGAATAGTAGATAGTAGATAGTCGATTAAGCAATTAATATTGTTAGGGTAATTTCCTCAAAAAAATTATATTGTTAAGGTAATCGATTGGTTAATAAAGAATGATCGATTGATTCCTTAAAAAAAGAATGATCGATTAATGGACTGAAAAACCAGTCAGATTAATTGTTGATCAACAAACATGTTAGAAGTGATGATAATAGATTAAAGGCTTATTCAAGCCGTCGGTCCCTTAACTTAATTGTTGGTCTCAAAATGGTCCCCTAACTTTTACTTGTCTCAAATTGGTCCCCTAAGTTTCCCTCCGTTACATGTTTACGTCCTTTCTGTTAGTTTCCATGAGAAAACGTTAGTGACTTGAGTCTGAAGTCAGAGTCTGATGTCAGAGTCTGAGGTCATAACTTAACGTTTTCTCATAAGAACTAACAGAAAAGACTTAAACATGTAACAGATGGAAACTTAGGGGACCAATTTGAGACAAATAAAAGTTAGGGGACCATTTTGAGACAAACAATTAAGTTAAGAGACAGGTGGCTTTAATAAACCTAGATTAAATTAGGATGATAATCACTTAGTTGATGTAATAATCGAATAATTTGATTAGATAATCTATTAGGTGACATAATTAGGCAATTGTCTAAGTTATAATGGATTAATAGGTTCATATAACCAATTAACGAGTAAAAATAGACCGTGTAATAGGATTAGCCGATTAATTTGAAGTCAATAGCTTAAAACACTTGGTAATTATTATTAGGGTCTTGTTAACGAGTACCTCCGGGGCACTCTTTAAGCATCCCTAATAAAGAAATTATTCTTTAAAAAAATTAAAAACTTCAATTTCCAATGCACTAAATGCACAAACTTTTATAAAAACTTACACTTTTGGTGCTTAAAGAGTGTCCCGGGGCACTCGTTAACATTTCCCTTATTATTATTAGGACAACAATTGAATGTAATTGAATGAAGCTAGGAATTGATTACTTTATTAATTAAAAGACATACTACTTGTTAATGTGTTGATGATTAATATGATGATGATGGATGGTGATGATGATACGTTAATTTGTAGGGGTAGCAAGTGGCTTCTCTTACCCGAATCAACCTGGAGTTAGAAGGATTCATGTGTGAGAATTATTTGAAGATTAAGATGCAAAAGTTACCGCCATGCATAATGATTGTCGATTATTGTAATATATATGTTGTGTCGAATATATGTTGATGTGCAATTAAACTACAAATATCTCCCTGATGCAGCTATGGGTTCATGAGATCTCCATGACCTATTCTTTATAATCCTCCATACAGCAATGATTCAGAAGAGTGTTTTTCTACTTGAATTAGCATATTTCTTTATAAGTTTTCAGTGAATGCAGCCACTAAATGATGTGGCAAGTCAACATGCTATAGAATTGTTATATTGTGACAGGGATGGTAATGGCGCAATTGCAGTGTATGGAAACGACATTATAAGTCCATATCCATAAAAGGATAATAGGTACACAAAGTCTCAAACTTAAATCAACAACAACACCAACCAAATCTTTTTCCACTAGATGGGGTATGCTACATGGATCAAATGACATCATAATATTTTGTAAGAGACTGAGTTCACAGATAGTCCACTTAATTATAGATATCATTTAATGGTTTTGCCTATATTTTCGTTGGTCTACCTTTCTCTTTAGAATGTTTCTAATTTAACATCTAAAAGTGGAAGACCGGAAACTTTAACAAGAAAGAATGGGATATACATATACCGGCTAGTAAAGGCCCAACATCCTTAGTTCTGTCACATGGCTGGGGTCGAGTTCAGGCACATCCTTTACATGTTCTCGATCTTCTACCACATACTCCTGACATCAAAAAAGTAAACAGCAGAGTGAAGAGTTTAATACCTTAAATTTTTATAAAAAAAGGAATATTAGTCCTTATATGACTCAGAATCAATTATAATCCTTAAATTATACAAGAACGGGTAGTTAAATGATTGTTTTCCCGAAATTGCATATCTTATGACCAAAGACGTGTTTTGCAGCAAGCATATTACTAGTTTTGAGTAACATGCTTCGGTTTTATGTGGATTGTAAGTCAAAGTAATTTGAGGCATTTATTACAATTACATAGCAGACCTTTGTCAATTCTTGTTTGGCAAGAACATGGTAGTGGCGTTCATTGATTCTTTGCCCACATATTATTGCTATAAAGAAGCCATAGAGCAAACCCACCAAAATAATGGCGAGAACTGCAAAACAAAGCAAAATTATCAAGTTTCCATTGCATGTAATAAGTTGGTAGGTTAAGATAGCACGCTAGTCAGTTGTTATACATCTTAAGTGTTGAATTTACTATCTAACTGAGAAAATATAACATCCTAGAGAGAAAAAGTCACAAATGAGTGGAAAAGCTGCAAACATTAGCCATGAAATTGACAGTGGTGAATAAATGGGAATACCAGCCATTGTATAAAATCCATATGGATGTTCTTCATAACCAAACATTTCTCTAAGTTCGTCTCCATAGAATTTATAAATAAGCACTCCCAAGAAAGCAACAACCTGTGCAATTAGAAAAGGAAAAGAAATTAACAGACATTATCTCAAATCATACAATCTATTTTATTTTTGGGGGGAGATCTTCAAACTGTATCCAATCAACCACATCAACCATGATTGCCGGCTCAAGTTGGGTCAAAAACTTAATCCTTTATATATTTAAAACCCTGGTACAAATAATATTAATAACTAAGGTTGCTATTACTTAATAGGTAGAACTACTTAGGTTTTCAGGGGCTATGAAAGCACAACCATCCAGTCACTACTTGAAAATGCGATGGGATCAAGGCCAAATAGTGCCCACCGGCCAATCCGCTACGAGACGGTGCTATAGCTTGTTATTGATAACTATGTTTATACATGCTAAAAATATTAAAATAGTTGGGTTTGCTTATTTCCTTACAGCAGCAGCAGCAAAAATAAGTTTCCATAAAATAACTTGGTCAGTTGGAGAGGAAAACTAACAGCTTCAAATGGCATACATACCAGTTGAACAATGATGAAAATGAATGCATGATCTCTGGCAACAAGAAACTGAAATTTCAATCTTAACCACCATCGATCTTTAGGGACATTTGGTCGTATTATGAAGACAGCTCTGCATTCTGTACAGTGAGAAAAAGCAAAGCCCTCCTAGGAAAGGAAAAAGAATGAGAATGGTACTGGTACTGGTACATACATAAAGAAACATGAATGAAGAAAGAAAAAGAAGTTACCTTGGTAGACCTCCAGTTATCGAGACATGATCTGTGGACATACTTTTGGGTACCTTTGCAATGGCAGGGGGCAATTAAGTCTTCCCCTCCAAGATCAAGGCATATACGGCATTGTGGGTGATCTGCAGCAGCAGCAGCAGCAGCATTTACAAGACGAGAAGACTCGTCGTCATTCTCTATATCATGATCAGTGGTGGCACTTGCAGGAATTGGAATAATTTCACAGTGGTCATTCAAGATGGGTTGCCTTTCTGAAGATTCTTGGTTGTCAGTGTTTGAAGCTAATTGCATTTCGGTAAATGTATAATAATAATAATAATAATTTCATAGGCAGAGCAGACCATTTCAGCAAGAAATCTGCAAAAGAAATAAATCCAACTATCTTAGCTTAGCTGCCAGAACTGAAAGGAATCGAGAATGAATGAAGAATCCATATGCTATGCAATTTGTTTGTTACCTGGATCAGATGAGATGAGATGAGATGCCCCCAATTGAAGAAGAAAGAGGATTTCAGGGCTTTGTAGAGATTCAATTTAAGAATGAATGAATGAATGAATCTTAGGGTTCGTTCGAAGACGATAGCGGCGACCGAGAAACAAACAAAAATATTCTCAAATGGACGAACCACTTACCAATTTTCACAACTTCTAATCTAATCTAATAATAGAGGGACGGACGTTGTTGGATCTTTCTCCCTCTCTCCACCACACATCACTCCGGGTCGGGTCGGGTCGAGTCGAGTCGAGCCGGCTAAGTAGGACAAAATATATTACTTTTGTTTTTATTTAAGTGAAGATTATCTTCATTGTCTGCTTTACAGAAAACACAATTTGCAAGGCATGTAACTCCTTTATCTTTTAGGCACATATGAGTTGGTAGACACTTACTACAAACTCGCCACATAAAATTTTTAATCCAAAGTACATCTCACGATCCTTGCACCTTAAAATGTGATATATCAAGTAACTC
This sequence comes from Medicago ruthenica, assembly GCA_018208015.1. NCBI lineage: Eukaryota > Viridiplantae > Streptophyta > Magnoliopsida > Fabales > Fabaceae > Medicago > Medicago ruthenica. The sequence continues at coordinate 106,306,373 of CM031372.1, read as the reverse complement.
TTGCATACATAACCAATATCCACTTAGGACCAAGTAATTCCCATGATTTTCATTTTTCCAAATTAAACGGTCTTCAATCACTGTTGGGAACAACGACGTGTTCACAACGTGATCAACTATTTGCTGCTAAAAAATTGATTGCAATAATGGCACATTCCATTCCTTTTGGCCATGAAGCAAACAATATGATACTCATAGATTAGCTAAAGGGGCATCACCAACCACCTGAGAAATAAAAGTTACATCATCGGAATCCAGCTGTTATTCCAAACTGGAATGTCCACACCATCACCTATCCTCCACCTACTTCCCGCTTTTAGGATAAATGTTGAATTACATATACTTTCCCTCAATGTAGACTCAAAGAAATTACATGGAGGATAATATCTTGCATTGTAAAGTTTAGCTATAAGTAAATTTGGATTTGTCATGATTCTCCAACCCTACTTGCCTAACATCGCTAGATTAAAGGAATATAAACTTTTAAAACTCATACCTCCATTATTTTTATGAATAGACAATTTGTCCAATAAAGTCAATTAATTCCTCTATTTTGGACTCATGAATGTCCCCACTAGAAGGAATTCACCATCCTTTCAAAAAATTTCATAAAGAGATACAAACAAAATGAATATTTATTTTTGTCTTGATTCGCCGCGCTCTCAAAACTAGGGTTTATAGGTGTATAGTTTTGTTTTGATTTGAAACAAAATTGATTGATTACTTGATTTATAAAATTGTGGGTGAAATATTTATTTCTAAAATTAAGCTTGAATTTGAAAACAAGAAGAAGAAAATAATTTGTAAGTTATCATGTTTGGTGTCATGAGCACTTTTTGGACTTGTCACTTCAATGTTAAATTGTTCGTAAGCACTTATTAATTAAGTTTGCTGAAAATGTAAAATTTTATGACTTAAAGGATCAATTTGTAACAAAAAAACTTAAAAAACTAACTTGTTACAAACATCTGACTTAAATGATTGTAGATTGTATTTGACTAACAAAATATAATGAAAAAATGTCTTGGGATAAAATTAAGCACTATACTTCAAGGATTTACATTGAAAGAGAGGAAAAAAAATGAAAAAACCCCAATCTTAATTAGTGAAAATTTAAATATTTGTCTAAAAAGAAGAAAATGAAAGAAAGAGTATTACCAACATTAGAGTAATGGATAATTTGGTTGGCTTAATTGGTAAGGTGTTGTCTTACCTACAATGTCATGGGTTCAACTTTTACTTCAAACATGATGATCGTTGTAACACCTATACTAATGTTATCTAGAATATTAGCATGTGTATTAGACTGATACTAGATACATTAAATTTTCAATAATAACAATACAACATAACTGAATGAATACAAATTTGCCCGTTTACAAAACCATCAAGTACCACTATATACACTTATACAAAAGTTCATTAAGCTCCTGAGCTGGTACATGACGAGCAACTGCACTCCATCCAGCATCTCCCTGATGATCCTCAACACGATCCTCGTGCTAACCTGTAAACCTGCACCAGAAGGATTGGGATGAGACATAATGTCTCAGTGAGCTCCACCCAACCTACTGTTGGCAACCTCGGGGAACCTAGGGTCGCCATGCCTACTTTTGGCAATCTTGGGGATACCTATGATCGACAAGCTCTAACCTTTCCCATATAGGGTATTCCTGCATGTTCCTGCTATCCTGTGTAGTCATAATAACTAAACTACATCCTGCTGAACTAGTGATCGAGGGGAAACCTAGGATCACTGTCTGAGCCTGATAACTGATTAGTCATAAAATCTAGACTATAACCTGATAACTTGGTGATCGAGGGGAAACCTAGGATCACTACCTGATAACTGCTACTTGATATCTGATACATGCCTGATAACATAATAAAATATTAACTGATACATATTATTATGTTAGATGTTAGCGTTGAACAAACATTATTATCTGAGTTCATTTTATGGAGTGCCCCGGGGTGGAGTAACCCCGAAGCACATTCCCCTAATAACCGGTGAAAATTCCTATCTGAGGCTAATCACCGGACTCCTCTTGCCTGAGTGTGTGGTTATCCTCGCGGAAGATTCTTGCCCGTTCCAGTTGTATCCGGAACCCCCTGTGCTCTCTAACTGGTCGAGAACACAGAAGACACACTATGAACTATGTGTGGTTATCCTCACGGAAAGTTTCTGCCCGTTCCAGCAATGCTGAAACCCCCTGTGCTCTCTAACTGGTCGAGAACACAGAAGACACAAAGTTTAACTTGATAATTAATTATTATTCCTGGTATATAAAATATACTTATTCTGATAAATATATTTGTACCACTAACTAGGGTACATTCTATCCTGAACTGATACATGTACCCCCAGTGTCACTTTGACGTGAACAACTGAGGCACGTCCTGATGTACATATAAATGTACCTGAACTGAGGAAACCTGGTACCACTGACTAAGGTACACTATAATATGCCTGGTTAAGGGTATCCTGAAAAACAACCCTTAACATACCTGAATATAATTCTATTCCTGTTAACCTATTTAAGGTTCTAGACATATCGTTATCATATGTCATACTTTTGGGCTTACTATCCCATCTATAATAATTCTCATGGATAAAATATCCATCACTCTAATATTAATGCTCGTCCCTAAGTGTGTTAATTCTTGCTTGCTCTTACTAAAATTCATTTCATAAAGTCTTAAGTCTTTTGGTACGTTATACGAGGTATTTAATAAAAGGGTTAAAAATCTGTACAACTTCGCCCAGCGAGGTGAGGTCTCGCTCAGCGAAATTAGTCAGAATACAAATACTCTGTTTCTCGCTCAGCGAGCATTAGCTCGCTTAGCGAGCGTAGCAGAATACAGTTTCTGCAGAAATACGTTTTTGCCAAAATAATGGATTGCTCAAGTCCAAGTACCTCATATAACTTACCAATGACTTATTTTCACAGTATAATTCATAGAAATTCAAGGATTGACACACTTAAGAATTTGCACTAACGTTTGGGGAAAACTAAATTCATAAAGGCTTAATTAACTCACTGAAACCCAAAGGGAGAGTCTAACTAAAAGGAACTCACCTTAATATGTTATGGTTCCTCAGTACAACTCAATTGCCCAAAGAAAGCTCCTATCAGCTCCATAAGCACTTTTCCCAAACAGCTTATTTGAAGCTTATGCCTTACGAACGTTCACGTTTTCGATCCAAGTTTCAACCCAAACTCCTACCAAGTTCACCAAGCATGTGTGTTCAGTTTTGGTACCATTCAACCGTCTTAAATTCGCATTTCGGCTTATTCTGCAAAATTTACGTCAAAACCCGTAAGTGGTTTTCAGCAGAATTTACCAACTTCGAATGCGTTTTCCGGGTTCATTTCTAATCTGAATCACATGAAACTTATATCCAAATTGAAGGGAATTAACTGTAGAATCCAAAAATACAACAATTACCCATTCTAAGTTACAGAGGAACAGATACGAGCGAAACAGTGATTCTGCCAAAAACAGCTTATTTGCATAATCACTTCTGAACATTCCAATCAGCTTACTCATTAACAGCTTAATCCTCACAACAATACCAGCACCACATAGACAACATTAATCTATAATTTAACCTTCTAAAACAACTCAAAACAACTTATACCTCAAATTCTTAAACACAGCTTATACACTTAATCTCTTCTGCAGGTTCCAAAACAGCTTATTCATCTCGTTTAATTCAGTAAATTCGTGACCCAACACCAGTCGACAATTAACAGTACCAACTTAAAAATTTCAACTCTTAAAACAATTTATTTAAGGTTACATTCCAAAGCTCCAAGCAAAAATCCCAAATTTCAGCTTACTTACCACACTTTTGTAGCTCAACCAACAACTTATAGCTTCTGCAAATTCCAGCCCCAATCCAAACTTGAATTTAGCAACCCAAAGATTCACAAATACTTTTGTCTCCCTTTTGCTTAAGTGATGAATTACAGAGAACAATTGAGTGTGCAAGCTTCAAGAATCATCAATGGAGGAATTTTGTGGATGGAGAGGGTTAGAGGAGGAAAGGACACGAGAGAGAGAGAGAAGAAAGGGAAAGAGGGGAAAAAATCTGAATTTTCTCTCCTCATTATAGCTAAATATCCATTCTAGTGTTGACATATTTACCATTATGCCACTAGTAGTGAAAATGACCAAGGTAACTTTCATCCTTATTCGAAATAATTAATTCATCTTCTTCCATGTGTTCTCGGTTAACCATCTCTAATTCTAATTAATATTACTCTTAGTATTAATTAGATTTGGGATATTACAATCGTTTTGGTGGATGATCTCTGTAAATACATTTGTTAACGATGATCGAGTTTTGAAGTCTTTCCTAACCCGATGAGCCTTCACCTAATTTATTTATTTTATCAAATAAAGGAGTAATGTCCAATATGGAAGACAAATTTACTACTCTCCCTCTCCCAATCTCTCATCTCTCTCTAGTTTCTTTATTTTATTCAGTTTGGCATGTGCTTCATCATTCTTATTTTATATGCGCTGATCTATTTCTCAGCTATATTTTTCACTTAACTACTGCTACAATTTTCTTCTTTTCTTTAATCAATTTCTCCTATAAAAAATAACAAAGAAGCAAACCAATGTTATTTAATATGTTTCTGTAACTGGTCTAAAATAAAAATTGATAAGGGTGATTGTTGAACTAAAATAAGTTGCGCACACCAAAACAAATAGGTATCATTTTTATTATAGGTATATATACAAGAATACATTATTATAGGTATATATACAAGTGTACATGTCTTCAATTTTTAACTTGTCTCTACATTAATGTTAATTTGTCGGATGAGAAAAAAATATATACGGGAAAAAAAGTAAGAGAAAATAAGGTCGAATGAAAGTGAGATATTTGTTGGTTGTTTGGTTTGGTAGGAATGAAAGTGAATAATGTAAGGTATTTTTCCATGGGAACCAAACATAGGAAGACCCGGGTTTTAAGAAACTTTTAAATTTATGGGTTTCCAGTAAATTTATAATCATATACTACATCTGTTCCTTTTTAATTGTTACTTTTTGATATTTTACACAAACTAAAATAATCAATAAATGTTATTACTTTTGATACAATAATTTATCATTTTCTAATAACAGCTTCATTAATTTAATATCTTATTTCATATATTTCTTCTCTGTAATAAATAGAAACAACATTTAATATTGCATTGAACTTTGAAAGTGACACTTAAATATAAACAAAACTTTTCTACAAAAGAGATAATTAAAAAAGAAGAGAGGGAGTATAACTTATTAAAACATTCTTTACAAAAGAACAACTATGATATTTTAAAATAGAGTGATGCTAACTTGTGTCTTAATAAAACATGTTAAATAACCTAAAATAGAAATATCTTACTTCTTAATTACTTAAAATGTTAAGCAGTCTGATAAACACATTTGCAACCCTAATTGACATTCCTAGCATCCAAAATGACACATCCTTTATATCTAATCCTAAACTACAATGCTAACCTAATTGCAAAACCCTAAACCTAATTGTTTTGGGCGCCAATTCATTCTGGCCATTGATTTTCATCAAAACTAATCTGCACACAATCCATGACATACATCAAACATTAGGCTGACTTGCTTTAGGCGCCAAATTCATCTCAGCCGTTGATCTCTAGCCTTACTTATTTCAAGTACCTCACGCTTATTTAATTGCTGTCATTTCCCTATGAACACTTCCCAACTAAAGTGGGTTGTTGGTTTCCAAAGCCTTAATACTATCACACTGCTCAACGTGGACTTTATGATAGGTAACATTTAACTTTATTATATTTTCAATGAACAGTACACGGCTCCATTCTCATACTCATCTTCCATACTTTCTCTCTCTAACATCATTCCAATTCCGGTCCTTCTTCTCTCTTCCTTCTGATTTCCCTCTCAAGAACCAAACTCCTCCATGAACAAATCAAACAATCATTCTTATCTCCAGATCGGTGCGTGACTTCGTTCTCACCCCCAACTCCCACCAAACAAACAATCATGTCCGAACACGACAAACTCAAATCCTCCTCCAGCCACCCTCCCCCGCCGTCGTCGCAACCTCAGCCCTTTCCACTGCCTCAGTACGGCACTTTCCAAGGCGTTTCCAATTAGAGACAACCAGAGGTATGATACTCCACCACACAATTAGCCAATCAGGTTTAAAGGGTTTACAAGCAAGAACAGCAAAATAAACCAATGGGATATCTGTGTAAAACATGGTCCGTGTGAGAAAGAAACAAAATGAGAATTGATATGGTAAAGATTAGTTTATGTGTATTTCTTGGTATAGTTTAAAATATATTTTGATGTTTATTAAGTGTTATGTTTTTGATCTTGCAACTAGATTATGAATATAAGCATCTCTTTGTGATGGAAATTCAGATTTATATCTTAATTAATTTCCTTGCAGGTATCGTGTTAGACAAGTTGGATGTAACATGAAACTATGCAGGAAAAGCAACATAGCTACATTTGATAAGCATATAGCTGTTAATTTCACAATACCTGCAGCAGCTATGGGTTGAACCATTCATTCTCAAGATATCTTCACAGCAAAAGCAACAATAAATGGTATGTGTTTCTTATTGTTTTCTTTTGTTTCAGATCTGATAAGAAATGATAGTAACATAAACTAAGTGTTTGGTTTATGGTCATGATACTTGCTTAATTCCCAATGGTTGTTTGATTTAATTGTATCTGCATTTCATTCTTCATATTTTATGAGCCTTACTAACCTTATTTGAACTTTGTGGCAAATACTCATTGATTTGATTACTTCAAATTTTTATCGACTTTACAACTTCATATACAATTTATGCATTGGTAATTTTAATTTGAGTTAATTTCAATCTAAGTTAATGCATTGGAAATATGTGTAATTAAGTCATTATTATTATACACACTGCATAATACACGACTTTATACCGAGACTTGAATTCATGTGTGTTACAAAAATTTGCTTTTGTAAATTGAATGTTCCTTTTTTTAGTTAGAAGTTGATTAAGGGTCCTTTAAAGTTGCGTCTGATTTTTTGACTCTAATTTATAGAGAAGCATTGACTTTTTTTTATGGAATCAAAACTTTTAGGCTAGATGTCATGCTGATTTTAACACGCGTTTGTGGTGATATTAACACGCTTGAAGCATAAACATGAAGAGTAGACTACATGTCATGCTGATTTAATTATATTGGTGGACTTAATTCATAGTAAGACTATTGAATTCCTGTCATGTGAAAGTTGTAGACTGCTTCAATTCAAGCTACTTCCAAGCCACCATCATTTTCAAGTTCCAAGAAACTCATCTCTATTTTATAAGGTCATTCCTTGAGGTCTTATAGCCCAATTGATGTGAATGGAAGTTTAATTTACTGTTAAAATGCAAAGGTAATGTGCATTCTTTGTTAATGATTGTTGCTTAGTTTTTCAAATTATTGAAATCGTGTTTCTTAGTTCGATTGTGTTATATATGGACTTCAATTTTTCTTTCGATTTAGTGAATGATGAAATTTGGTGAGGATTAGTAACTTAAAGTTTCTGCTGCTATCTTAATGCTATTCTCATACCTCAATTTTTTGATATTATCTCCTTAGTTTGTTAAATTTTGTAATCCATGTACCCCTTTCCTTTTTCTTTTCAAGCCATTGCATGTTAACATTTCTTTTCTTTGGTTGGTTCTATACATGGTCTCTCATTAACATTTTCTCTCACTCATTAGTCTCTTCTCTATTTAACCACTTCAATAATTTATTCCTCTAAATATACCACTTATTTTTGTTCTCACCGTTAACTCTTCTATCTTTATTTTCTCTCTTCTTTATTTCCTTTTTGCCTTCCTCATCCCTCATTGTTTTTGCATAGGATATCTAACCAATTTAATTTAATATAGACATGATGGAAAGTGGACACGCTTGCAAAAAATGAGATGGTATTGTTCTTTTATCTTTATTTTTATTCATTCATCAACTATGATGTTGAAGATTGAAGAAAACAATGTTGTTCATTTTTTTGTCTCTCATTAACTCAATACCTATTTTTTTCTCCTTTGTAGGAACTATTATCATTTCGTTAGTTATTTGTATTCTGCATCTTTGTTATTGGTGTATGTTATGGTGCTTAGAGTTATGTATGTTTATTAATCAACTTATGCCATTTTTTAATTTGTATTGGTTTTTATGTTTGATAGGAAGAATGAGGCATAAGTCCTTTGAGCTTTGAAATAAGGAGCAAGCAAATTGATGATGTTCTCTGAAGTATGAAATTAGGAACAGAAAAATATGTATTGGTCCCTTTTAAGATTGCGAAAATCTGAAATGTTTTATGTGATGCACAGTTACAGAGGGTGAACATTTTTTCTATATGAATAAATTAGAGGTCATTTGATATTTGATGTAAGTTGTGTCTATTTAAAAATAACTATAAAAATCTCCCGATATTATTTCTATAGTTGTCCATAATTTCTTTCCAAACGTTTTTCACTTTTGCTATTATTTTTTTCTTTTCTAAGTGTCTGTTTGGATTGGTTTATTATTTAGCTTATGAAAACAACTTATGCAAATAAATAGACTTTTATGTTAATTTATATGTTCTTACTTTTTTTTTTATTAATAAAAGCCAAAGAAAGCAATAAAAGATCAGGAGAGGGCCTGATATTATAAGTTCTTACAAAGTATATGTTTTCACATGGTCAGTAGTATCTTGCAATTTCACGAGTTACATGAAAAGGAATGATGATATTGATAACTGACGAAGATGATAAAAATGGAACTCGATTGATAATCAAAAAGATAGTTTGAAACGTGTTGACTATATTGAATGATGAATATGACAACTGCATTAATACGACTTCAAATGTGGTGTATAGAGAGATTTTTTGAAATGTGTAAAATCTGAATTATAAAATCAGGTCATTTGTATTGTTTTTGGAATGTTGAATATTGCATTGCAAAGAATGTTTGTAAATGTATATGACCCGTGCGGCAGCGCGGGTGGACTATCTAGTTTCTTCCATAATACCAAACTCAACCCGCCAAAATGCATAGTTATTAAATCCCTATCTATAGGTTTGCACGTGGCTCAAAAATTAGCCGACAATGCTATTAGGCTCGAGCCACTCAACAACCAGAATTAATTTTTTGCTTTAGCCAAAGTTTTTCTTTCCTAAGGCATGGCGCTGCAAGCATTAACAATAGCAACTAGCAACTCTATGTGTATTCATCTTCTTTCAATCTTATTTTTGGAGTCGCGGTGGCCGATCCATTTCGCTGACGATTTGATTTCGACCGTTGAGGTAATCCTTAAATCGGCTTCTCTTATGCTATTATATGATTTGCTGTGAAATTGATAGCAACTAAATTGTTTGTTTTTGTTTGGTCATGCATTAGGTATTTTCATTTTATTCTATTTTTTTACTTGAATTTTATGATTGATTAATGGAGATAAGTTACTTTGCATTGTGTTGTACAATTTGATTGAAGTTGATTGGATGTTCAACCATAAACACAATTTCCCGGTCAAAAGAGCTTCAGTGAGTCATGGTTTAAGATGAATCTACAATGTGTTTTGAGGTGTGTTAAGGTTGTTATTCTTCAACCAAACAAGGTATAATTTGTAGTTACGGTAAGATTTGAGTTTTGATTATTAATTTTTGTTCACACTTCTAGTTTCATTTTTGCTGCTGCAAATTCACATGAATAAAGGGCTGGATGTTCAAATACAATCTTCAGTTGGAACTACTACATGTTTTACAAGAGGGACTTTTATTCAATTTGAGCATCATCAAGTTTGAGGTTAGTACAATTGATTCTGTTAATTTTTTTTTGTTATTTTTTTGATAGGTTAGTGTTGGAACAAAATAACATGTTTTATGAGGAAAGTATGAATATGTTTGTAGTTACATATCTATTGTTTTGTTTTGAATTCATAACTTCGAGGATTCCTATGCTTTACACTCTTTTATACGTTTCTCACGCAAGCTTTATTTTAATAGGATAATTTTATACAACTTCCTCTGTAATTTTTTCTGCCATCGTGCAATATTAGAATTGATTATATGTTGTGAAGATGAAACCTAAGGATATAAGCATTAATATAGCATATGATGCATATGCTTTAAGAGTAGTTAGGAAGACATAAACAGGACTTTAGACATTGGTCTGCAATTTAAAGCCACTATTTTTTCACATTGTATATCTGTAAGAAAACAAGACATTGATATTGCTTACACCTTTGTTAAGTTTATCATAGGCTTTTTTCACATTGAAAGGGGAAATCCTATGTGAATGGGACCTTCAAGAATTTTCTATGCAAGTCTTTGTTTCAAAAGAGACATTTTGATGAAGTAGTTTAATCAAAACAAGTCGTGCATGATTGAGAAAGGGGTATGCTTGATCAAAAGCTAAGTATTATAAATGGTTTTTAAGAAGATTTATTCTTATGTCTATTTTGTGGAGGTAAATGGTTTATGAGCAAGCTTCTACATATGTGGTTAAAATATTCTTATGTCTATTTTGTGTTTGGTCTCCATTTCTATGTGGTTATGTAGATTAACATGAGTAATTGTTCTCGGTCTTCCTTCTATCAGTTGGCTTCTTTCCACTATTTGGGAAACTTTTTGAGAAGGTACATGTTTCTATCATTTTTATTTACGAATTTTCATTCTCAACAACGGATATTGCCTTTGGACATTTATAATTTAGTTATCTAATGACAGCCTGTATGAAGATAGGTAGTAATTTTAAAAACTTTGTTGTTTGCTTTCCTTCTCTATTTGTTGATGTTGATATGTTTCTTTGCATTTGTACTATTTTATCTTTATGGTTTTTGATTGATATATTTATTCTGTTTTGATCTTCATGTAGCTTTGATTCTTCCCATTTTGTTCATCTATGTCGATCTAATTCTCTCCGAAAGAGTAAGTACTTTCTCTCCTTGCTATTCAATATGTAACTGAGTTACATTTGCAGTTAAGAAAAAAAATATCTAGACTAAAAAAATGACATTTTTAATCAAGCATGTGTCAATCGACTTATGATGATATATGAAGTGTGTATTTTTAATGACGTTGGATACTTGGTTTTGAGCTACAACATTGAGATGTCTCTTAACTTGACAAACATTTAACCACAGTGGCTGCATGAAATGAAATTATCACAGTGGCTGCAGGTTAAGATTCACAACATTTTGGAGGCAACATCTTGCACCTAGAGCTTCGGCCAACAGAGGATCTACTTCAATATATGCTCCAGCTTACAAGAAGAGAATTCGGCAGTACCAGTTCTGTCATAAATGACCATTCCCCGCCCTTTTGACCCTCTATAAAGTTGCCAGCATCCAAAAAAATATTTTAAATTGATGCACTTTCATGCTCAATGTTGGGAGTTGCTTAAGCATTTGGTGAGATTGTCTCTTGATATTTTGCTTTCTTTAGTCTTTTATTTGTAAGTCGTCATATGATCTAACACTTGCTTTTAATTCATATACAAATAAACTTTTGACTTGGCTCAGATTCCATCAAACTGCTCTTCTGAATAATGAGACATATCTGATTTTGGTGGATTACAATTTGGCTATAGCTGGAAATGTGTATTTAAGTTTTGCCATGATTCAGAGATGTTCTCCACAATTTCTTGAGAGTGGGCTAATCTTTGCAAAGTACGAAGGTTCTTTGAAGGATTGCCTATCAAGCTTGGAGTATCTGAAGCATCTGATAACAACGTCATACATGCGAGGATCGTTCCACAGTTTGGACTGTGAACTAGATGATTAGTCACACGTGGGAAATGGAGTATTCAAACCATTTTTTAGACACAACAATATTTTTTTTAGGAGAGGCTACTACATTTTTTATGGCATTTTGAGACGGGGATGCGTTTTATTTTGGTTACATGTTGTGGAAAGTATGTTTGGTAATGTCATAATTTGGAATACAATCTTTGTTCTCTTTATGCCGTACTTTAGATTTTTTTCCTTCTTTTAGTTGCAACATATTGGTTGCTGCGAAGTATTCTCTGTTATTGAAATGATGTACTTTTTGATATCTTTGTTGTGACATATTGGTTGCTGCGAAATATTATATGTTGTTGGTTTTTGAGAACAATATGGTAATTTACATCTTGACTATTCTTACATTAGGCATTTAATTTTTGTTAGCTCATCAAAATAGAAAGGTGCTAATGGAATTTTTCAAAGTTAAGTTGAGTTTGCAAGAATGGTTTTGACAACAAATACTATCACAAATGCTTGCTTCACAAATATCGGTGCAATTGATTTACACTTAAGTGTATGAAAAATTATTTTTTTAGTAATAGTCAAGTTTTTTATTCAAATATTTGTTTTGTTTAACAAAAATAGATGAATGGGAGAGAAGATTAGCTGCTACCTAATTAGAGTTTTTGTTATTCATGATAAAATTTACTATGTTCTATATCATTATAATAACTTAAAATAACTTAATATGTTAAAAAATAAAATGTAACTTAATATGTACTATAATATAACTTAATACGTTAATAATAACAAATAAAATATCAATTGTTAAAAAATATTTTAGTGTTCAACTCTAATAGACCTGTGTGATAGCACGGTTCAAAAGTCTAGTTTTCTAAAGTTTTGTGCATTAAGTTTACTACAAATATTCTCATTATGTCATATGTAAGGATAAGAGAAGAAAAATAAAATGCAAATATTTTTTATGACATATGTGATGGTAGAATAAGACACGGTAAAATCTTATGTGTGCATGTTAAAATCTAATGGACTCTTTAGCTACGTTAAAATATATGTACTTTTTTTTGGCTAAAATATACTGGTAATAAAATCAAGTTTCACTCCTTTCCCTAAAAACAAAAAGTTTCATTCTTATTCTTACTAGTATAAGTTATAACCCCTATTATATTAAATATCTTTACAAAATAATAGTTGTGGTATTTGAACACTATCGTTGGGTTTCAAAAAATTATGTTATGACATACGGAATAAGGTGCAGTAAAATCAATCTTGTGTGTTGATTATGTATGTTGAAATATAATCTAATGATGGAAAATCTAATCTGAGCGAAAGGACACGCTTTCACAGCTCAAATTATACATGCTGAAAAGAAAGAAGGAATAAAATTAGAGGAGCTCCTTATACCTCTCACGAACACAACTCATTTTCTAATGACACCTAAAAAATTAGCGCACTCTTAGTTTACTCCTTTCAATTGTCTGTTACCAATATCATCAATATTTCCTTTCTTACCATATCACGACATTCTCTTTCTTATCCCCTGACAACACCATCACCCTTGGCCCTTTTCGGCCCTTAATGGTCAGAGATGGTGCTGTTAATTAATAATAATAATAATAATAATAATAATAATAATAATAATAATAATAATAATAATAATAATAATAATAAGGAGAAAAGGACAGAAGAATTACATCTATGTAGAGGAATCCAACCGATAACAATACCATCTTAATAAGAATAAGAGACATCTTGCAGATTTTTGCTCTATCGTCGTCGTCATCATCTCCTCATAATTAGTGTTAATGGGCGCGCACTCTTATTTAATTGTGCGCGCACCTGCTGCATTTAATAATGTCAAGTTCTTGGTTGTTATTATGGTATTATTACTACATTCATGGACAAGCATGTCAATGTCATCTTCAGATGCCGAGGCGCTATTGAAGTTCAAGGGTTCATTGACAAATGCGGTGGCCCTCAGCAGTTGGGATCCATCCATAAACCCAAAACCACCTTGTCAAGGAAACATTCCCAATTGGGTGGGCTTGTTTTGTTTGAATGACAGGGTGTGGGGGTTACGCCTTGAGAGCATGGGATTAACCGGAAATATTGATTTGGCATCTCTTGCTTCAATGCCGGCATTGCGAACACTTAGCCTAATGAACAATACATTTGTTGGTCCCTTGCCAGACATAAAGTTGTTGCCCAATTTGAGGGCCCTTTACCTGTCCTATAATCATTTCTCAGGACAAATACCCGATGATGCATTTGCAGGTTTGCCTAGGTTGAGGAAAGCGTATTTGTCTAATAATGAGTTCACCGGTAAAATTCCTTCATCTATTGCTACCTTGCCTATTATCGTCGTCCTTAGGCTTGACTCAAACAAGTTTCAAGGTGAAATCCCCAATTTTCAAAACAAGAATAGTTTGAAAATTATCAACTTATCTAACAACGACTTAGAGGGTCCTATACCACCTAATCTAAGACACTTCGACGCCTCCTCATTCAGCGGAAATGAACTTCTATGTGGGCCTCCTTTGATGAATCAATGTCAATTACCTGCAGCAGGAAAGGAGACTGGCACTCTAGCCAATCTTCTCGTTATGAAAACTTCACTTATTGTGATTACGATAGCATTTTTAGTAGTTATTGTGGTTTCAATATTTGTCATCTTTCGTTTGAGGTCCCAGAAGAAGCAGTTAGATGATGAACATCATTCTTCTATGATTTCAACATTCCATGCGCAGGCCTCCAACAAATATGTTAAGCCTCCTGTAGTTTATGTGAAAACCAAAAGCTTGGCCGAACATTATGATTCCAGAAGTCCTAAGCATGATCACCACGGTCATGGACATTCCAAAAAGGGGGAACAAGGCAAGCTTATATTCCTTAGGCAGGATGGAATCACTTTTGATTTACAGGATTTGCTAAAGGCATCTGCTGAAATTCTAGGTAGTGCCTCATTTGGATCATCCTATAAAGCCGTGATTTTGGACGGGAAGTCCGTGGTTGTCAAAAGGTACAAGCAGATGAACAATGTACCGAGAGAAGAGTTCCATGAGCACATGAGAAGGTTAGGAAACCTTAACCACCCCAATGTTCTACCTCTCCTTTCTTATTATTATAGAAGAGAAGAGAAGCTTTTGATCTCTGGCTTTGTTCACAACGGTTGCTTGGGTAGTCATCTTCATGGTATGTATGTATGTATGTACATAAATAACTAAATCCATTATATACCATGTTAATTAAAAAAGAATGAATTATATATATATTAATGTTGGTTGCTTATTACATTACAGGTAACCACAACTATGAGAAGCCAGGACTTGATTGGGGAACCCGTTTGAAAATCGTGAAAGGTGTAGCAAGGGGTTTGTCTTATCTATACAGTGCACTCCCAAGTGTGATTGTGCCTCATGGTCATCTAAAATCTTCGAATGTACTTTTAGATGAATCCTTTGAGCCCTTGCTCACTGATTATGCCCTAAGTCCTATGATAAACCTCGACCATGCCCAACAAATCATCATGCCTTACAAATCCCCAGAGTATGCTCAACTGGGTCGTATTACAAAGAAAACTGATGTGTGGAGTTTTGGGATTCTAATATTGGAGATACTAACTGGTAAATTCCCAGAGAACTATATTGTTCCCAGATATAATAGTGATTCTGACTTGGCGAGTTGGGTAAATATGTTAATTACTGAGAAGAGGACAAGTGAGGTATTTGACGTAGAGATGGGAGGAATCGGAACTAGTAAAGCTGAATTACTCAAACTCTTAAAGATTGGACTAAGTTGTTGCGAAGAGAATGTTGAAAGAAGGTTGGACATCAAAGAGGCTCTTGAACAGATTGAAGAATTGAAAGAAACAACAACTGATCATGGAGGAGGAGGAGAATACTCTTCCTCCCTTATCACCACTACCGAAAGGGATGCTTACAGAGCTGTGTGATTTCCTCATTAACATCAATGTATGCAATTAATTAACCTTGAATTAATTCTTTCAATTTATTAATTAATTTAGTTTATTTTTTTATTTTTGTCTACATCTTTTTCTTGTTAATATATAGCATAGGTATTTGCAGTCATTTTTCAAACTCATTCAACCCCACATTTGTACTATTACTTTTGTTAGTTAGGTTTAGTAAATCAATTACTATATATGTCCTTTCTCACCTCTCTATATCAAACATTTTCCGAATTCATTTTAAAATCTTAGTACATGTCATTTGTACAATACATGCATGTATTCGTATAAATATATTGTTAATATATGATAAAAAGTTAAAATCCAAATAATATATTGATTGAGGGAATGTTACAAAAGCACAAGATATGATAAAAGAGTAGCAAAATAGAACAAATAAGAAGCGGCACAGAAATATACTTACATTACATATAAAACAATTGGTTACAGAAAGAAGAATACAGAAAAAGCTCCACATGGCAACATATTAGAAGGATTTTTTAAACAATAAAATTGATAGACTTTATTTATCGTTTGAACTCTAAATTACTAGGCTTTTTCTCTTGAGAAAAAAATGATTACATTGAAAACAATTAATTTTGATATGTTAGTTAATAAATCACAACCAAATATATGTTCGACCTAAAAATAATATGATGAAATTCACACATTTTTAATAATTTAAATAATTGTTTTTTAAAAAATTAAATAATTGATTTATTGTGTAAAAAATCTTAAATCAATAAAAATAATTAAAGTCTAATCTTTGGCTAATTAAAAGTATTATTAGCGCAAGATTTGAACGGATCACAGTCTATGGAAGGAATAAAGGTGGAGGGGAAATTCAACATTAGTAACGAAAGAAAAAAGAAAACTCCACAAAGCAGCCTCTTTGCAAGGACATTTCTTTAGTTTTAGTCCCTATAATACTTATTTATTTTGGGTAACTAAGGATTGGTTATATTAAATGTCATATTTAACTTTAATGACATATATAATAACTAACATTATCTATAAAACCATTGAGCCCGCTAAACGATTGAACTTAAGTGGTTAATAAGTTTCACTAAAAGACAAATTTTTTGAGAGAATCCGAATTCAATTATTGAATAAAATAATTCTTAACTAGGTCATACTTATCTCATGACCGAACTCCGCATTGCTATGTATTTGTTTGGTTTGGCGGCGGTAGAATTGATTTTGATAGAATTGAGTTTGAGATAATTGATTTTGATTAAAAATGAGTTTGATGTGAATTGATTTATGTTTGGATACACTCCGTTAAAAATGATTCTTATGAATTGATGTTGTTTGAAAAGTTTAAATCAAAATTGAGTTTGAATGTGTAATGACCGAATTATTCTTTCAATTGTATTTAAAACTAAATATTTCATTTTCGTTTTAGTTAATTATTTCAACTTATCATAAATGGATTATATTGCTTCAAAAATTATTTTTAAAATAATATAAATATGTTTTCAACAAATTTGACAAAAACAATTATCAACAAAAAATACATTCCAATTTCAATAAACTCCAACCCAACCCAATAGTAAAAAAAAAGGTTTAGAACATTCATTTTTGCCAGAATCTTCAAAGTCATCGTCTAATATATTTTCGTCAAATTATAGTATAAACTTACAACTCTATCAAAATTAAAATTGTATAGACTTAGAATTTAATAAAATATAAACAAGAAACAATATATATATATATATATATATATATATATATATAAGTATAGTTTCGTAATTGGTATAGATGACCCTAATAACAGGAAACAAAAACATAACCATGGTTGCAGAAGAGAATAAAACAAACGCATGTTCACTTTTCAACAAGGGTATAATAGACAAAGAATGACATAAGTAATATATATTAATTGTTCAATGTGGAGAAGCAATTGGGTTGACCGCAGAAGCTACAAATGTGAGCTTCAGGCAAAATCAATTTTGGGCTCTCGAATCAATTTACGATATATAAGATCTACGAGGTTCTCAAGTGCCCTATTTTTTTTTTCCAAAAATGTCCTTCGGATTTTAGAATCTGAAAACCAGTTCGGAAACTAAAATCCGAAAACTTTCGATATATAAAAGGAAGATCAACAACTTCCCTCATTTCTACAGTTTTACTTTTACATTTCACTTTATCTCTCTCCCTTATCCCAAAATCTGAAATCCACAAATTAGTCGAATCTTAGAGTTTTTTTGCTCAAAATCATCACATTTGAGGCTTTATCAAACACCAAAGTGAAGGTTAGGTCTCATTCCCTCTGCATGCAAGTGTTTGAGTTCGATTTTTTTTCCTAAGAACTGAATATGTTCAGATTATAAAATCTGAAATGTATTGTTGAAGTTCGGATTTCATAATCCAAAGTGTACCTGTAGGCAGATTTTTTTTACAGTTTCATGGATTTATGTTGATTGTGTGTTACCTGATTATGCATGTTACAGGTATGGATCATGTTGAGCACGCCAGGGGTGAAAGAACAACAATGTATGCTTCTGTTAGGAGAGAGCGTGTGGAGAGGTTGCAAGCTGGGGGGGGGGGGGGAGATCCCAGACGTGGTAGGGGCACTCCGTGCTGGTGCTGATGGCGAGGGAATATCTCAGGGAAACTATCTTGAGCCACAGTACGAGCCCTAGATGGAGATGGAGGAGCAAGTGGAGGGTGATGTTGAGTATCAGGAGGTGGATGATGATGATGAGCAGGAGGAGCATGTGCAATCGAAGCCAGAGCCAGAGGAGCTTGGTGACTATCCTGGTGGCCCACACAACTTGACTGTGCTGACCAAGTACCATGTTCACGTGGCCAGGATGGCAGCTGATGGAGTGGTAAGACACTACACCTTTTATTTAATGAAAATTGAATTTCTATGTTGTTTTAATGATTGTAAACTGTTATTAATTTTTGTCATGTATTATTCTGATTACTGTGAAACTGATGTTAATTTTTTGTTTTTAATTTTTGCAGTGGCGTGACAATTTAAAGTGTGTAAACAACGGGAAGAAGATAAAGGCGATACATAAACCAAACAGGACTAGGATGACAGCATAGTGGTTTAAGGATTGCCTAAGAGCCACCGGTCTTCAGTGGTTGCATGATACCAGCTACAGCTAGATTGACCACGAGCTTTGTTTTGCCTTTGTGGAGAGATGGCACGAGGAGACATCGAGCTTCCATCTTCTGTTTGGAGAGATGACAGTGACACTCGATGATGTGTCTTGTTTGCTGCATCTCCCCATCAAGGGTATGCTCTTGTCCCACGGAAGTATGCCCAGGGCTGATGATGTTCAGCTGACGATGGAGCTGTTAGGGGTTGATGCGGGCGAGGCATGGAACGAGGTGGAAAAGATAAAAGGTGGACATACACGATTTAGCTTCTTGAAGGATATTTTCAAGGAGCGTCTTCGGAAGGCACAAGAGGCCTTCCGTGCTAGTCAGTTGGTTTAGATGCAACAGAAGCGAGTCCAGTCTCTCCGCATATATTTGCTCTACTTAGTGGATATCACGCTCTTCACTGACAAGAGCGCCCACTATGTGGATGTTGCTTATTTGAAGTACTTCAGAGACTTGGAGTTTGTCTCTAATTATGCATGGGGAGCTACTGCCCTTGCACACCTGTACAAGGAGCTTAACAATGCCTCCCATTATAAGACCAAATATTTGGCAGGATACTTATCTTTGTTGCAGGTATAAATTAATAAATAATAATGGACTGTCTGTTTATTAATCTGTATGTCTTGATTGTTTGTATATTTATACTAAAATGCACTGTTTCATTTAAAAAAACTATTATAAAAGAACCTACGTGACTTTTATTTCCCACTATTCTACTTACTTCCTTATACCACTTATTCCCATTCTTCTCAGCCGTGCCATCTTCCAGAACCTTCATTGATTTTTTTTCTCTCTTCTCCTTTCAATCATCGAACAAAAAACTTCACTCAATGAGGATTTGTAGAGAAAAAGTATTGGACCGTAGATCTCACCATCTAGGACTTGAGATCCTAAAGACAAGGGTGTGAGCCCTTGGAATAAGGCTGGACGCCCTCCAGGAGGGCACAGGGCCCACTTTACAGTCACAAATAACCATAGGTGACCTTCCTAAAGGGCACCCTTTGGGGGCGCCCTCAGCAGCTTACGAGGGCGCCCTAGTCATGGTTTTGGCCCTTTACAATTTGGGCCCAAAACCATGACCGGGTAGGCCCAAGAGAGGCTACAAATAGTAACCTTGGGATCATTCCCAAGGCATGACCTAAACACAGCACAGAAACCCTAGTTTCCAGAGATTGTACTCACAGCAAGTACAGTTGGCGCCCACCGTGGGGCTACGGTAAAACTGACCTAGCCACCGTCTCCAAAAGAAAAGCAGTTGATCCACGGCCCCTCAAAGTCCACAGAACGCCGTGAATCCACCGTATTTCTTAGGAGCAAACCCGAAACCTTCGAATCTGCCGTGATTCACCCCTAATTTCTACCAAACATTCGACCCCTCCTTCTAGCGCCATTTAACCCATTCCTTGTTCAGAATATCAATTCCCCCCTGAGATTCGCAACCCTGACTGTTAACCTTCCGTCACCAGCCCTAAACCTTCAGAACCGACCCAAAACGACCATCATCGTCGCCGTCGATGGCGGACCCAGCAGCCCTAGAAGCCTTACAGCAACAGATCCAGCAGCTTCGTGACCACAACGAAGCCTTGCAAGCAACCATGGAAACCATCCAACAGCAGCAGCACGCCGAAGGAAACGGATCTCAACAAGATGAATCGGTCGATCCCAATCCTCAACCCCTCTCCGCTGAAGTCCGGAACGCGCCGGTTCCAGAAAACTTCAAGCCGCCCTCGCTTTCGTCTTTCGACGGAAAGAGCGATCCGATGGAACATCTGATGGCTTTCAACACCCAGATGGCCATCATTGGCGCAACTGACTCCCTGAAATGTAAGCTGCTGGCAGGGACCCTCAAAGACGCCGCCCTCAGGTGGTATATGAACCTGCCTCGGTTTTCCATCGTAAGCTACCAGGATATGACACGCAAGTTGACGCACCAGTTCTCAGCAAGCCGCCACCGCAAAGTCTCGTCTACCAGCCTTTTCAACGTCCGTCAAGGACCCAACGAGTCTCTCCGCGAGTATCTCGCACGCTACAACGACGCCACTATCAAAGTCATTAACCCAAACCAGGAATTGTTCGTGGGAGCCTTCCAGAACGGCCTCCGTGCTGGATAATTCAACGAATCGCTGGCGCAGAAGCCGGCTGACTCCATGGAAGAAATCATGTCTAGGGCAGAGTGTTATATAAAAGGAGAAGAGAGCAACGCAGAAAGGAAAGCAAGGGATTCCAGGGAGCGTGCTCCCTACGGATATGATCATCGCTGCAATTATTACCCACCCAGCAACAGAGACAGAGCGCCATACAAGCGCCCCGTCCAGGATAGGCGCGCACCCCTCCCGGAATCCTTCACGGCCCTCAACACCCGCCGTGAACAAATCTGGAGGGATGTTTACCATTCCAGAATCATTCCTGAACCTCAACCACCGAGAGGAAATGTCATGGGGAACGACAAGGAAGCCTGGTGTAAATATCACCGCATCAAAGGACACACCACAGATGATTGCATCCACCTGAAAAGAGAGATTGAGAAGTTGATTCAGAACGGCAGGTTAAGAGGATATGTGAAGGAAGGTAGAGAGGGAGA
Organism: Medicago ruthenica; assembly: GCA_018208015.1. Classification (NCBI taxonomy): domain Eukaryota; kingdom Viridiplantae; phylum Streptophyta; class Magnoliopsida; order Fabales; family Fabaceae; genus Medicago; species Medicago ruthenica. Next base: position 106,284,938 of record CM031372.1, on the reverse strand, counting down.
CAGGCGTCCCCCAGAAGACCCCTAGAGGGAGAAAGATGTGGCGAAAGAAGGTGAACGCCACACCTTGAACACCATATCTGGCGGCTTCGCAGGAGGAGGGGAGTCCAGCACCTCTCGGAAGAAATATGTGAGGCAAGTAATGTTACTTGATGACCACGCCAAGAAGGAACCAGAACGCCAAACGGATATCACTTTCTCAAGCGAAGACCGCAGAGGAGTGATCCCCCACGATGACGATCCCATGGTCATCACTGTGCAAATCTTCAACTGGATGTCAAGAGGGTGTTGATTGATCCCGGCAGCTCTGCAGACATCCTTTATTATTCTGCCTTTGAGAAAATGGGACTTGACGAGGACCAGTTGCAGCCCTTCAAAGGAATACTGGCCGGCTTCACAGGGGAGCAGGTGCACGTCCGGGGATACATCACATTGAAGACAACATTTGGTACAGGTAACAACGCCAAAACCATCAGGATTAGGTATTTGGTAGTCAACTCGCCCTGTTCTTACAACACCATCATAGGCCGCCCGACCTTCAATGTCCTCGACGCCTATCTTTCCACCAAATTCCTCATTATGAAATATCCGCTGGATGACGTACGGGTGGGCGCTATCAGAGCAGACCAGAAGGTGGCCCGAGAATGTTACCACAACAGTTTGAAGCTACAAAAAGAGAAGAAAGGAAACAGTAACATGAAAGCGCATCGAGTGAACTTCATTGTCGCAAACCTAGAAGAAGAAATTCATATGGAGGAGATCAGGAAGGTTGAGGAAATGAGTACTCCTTTGTTGATGCTCTGTTCAAAGCCAGCCAACTCAAGTGTCAATGTTGAGGAAGAAGATGCGGAATTCGAGGAGATCAAGAAGGTTGAGGAAATGAGTACTCCCTTGTTGATGCTCCGTTCAAAGCCAGCCAACTCAAGTGTCAATGCCGAGGAAAAAGATGCGGAATTCGAGGAGATCAAGAAGGTTGAGGAAATAAGTACTCCTTTGTTGATGCTCCGTTCAAAGCCAGCCAACTCAAGTGTCAATGCTGAGGAAGAAGATGCTGAATTCGGCGGGATCAAGAAGGTTGAGGAAACAAGTACTCCTTTGTTGATACCACATGCTGAACTAGCCAACTGCGGTATGATGAAAAAGCTGAGCACAAAGCAGGAAGGAACTCGCCACAACAACCCAAAGGCGAGCTAGAGGAAAAACAAAGCCACCTTAATTTTTACTGTCTTTATCTTATATATTTCGGCGTCTTTGTACAGCTATGTAGTAAAGGAGTAAGGGGCACTCTTTTCCCCCCGCAGTAATGGGGGTTTTTAATGAGGCCCCGGTTTTTTGTTACTATTATATATATTGCTTGTTTATCTTACTTTCGTTGCCTGTAGCAGATCACCAAATGCCGAATCTTGAATGAGTTCGCCATATGATCCGTTAACCCCAAAGGGGTTGCCACCTAATTCCTTAACCCTAAAAGACAGGGCTCTAAGACGTCGTGAGCTTAAAAAGAAATCGCCACCTAATTCCTTAACCCTAAAAGACAGGGCTCTAAGACGTCGTGAGCTCAAAAAGAAATCGCCACCTAATTCCTTAACCCTAAAAGACAGGGCTCTAAGACGTCGTGAGCTTGAAAAGAAATCGCCACCTAATTCCTTAACCCTAAAAGACAGGGCTCTAAGACGTCGTGAGCTTGAAAAGAAATCGCCACCTAATTCCTTAACCCTAAAAGACAGGGCTCTAAGACGTCGTGAGCCGAAAATAAGGTCGCCGCCTAATTCCTTAACCCCAAAGAGGGCTCTAAGATGTCGCGAGTCGAAAACAAGATCGTCGTCCAAACGATGAAAGGGACCCCTTAAAGAGGGACCCTAAAGCATCAGGCGCTAAAAGAAACAAACCTACAACTGTCAACATTAGTATGAAACGAATGTGATCACCGCCCAGGAGAGGCCTTCCGAAATACATAAATTTGAAGAAAAACTAAAAGCTTAAAAGAGAATGATACATCATGAATACAAATTCGAGAAGGGTACTGAGTTTAAAAAGGAAATTAAATTACAACAAACGAAATTAAGGTTCGTCCACTAGGATGCCATCTACAATAATTTTAAAAGGATCAAGGCCGGAAATATCGACGCCAGGATGGAGAAGGGCGACTTGAGCTTTGGCTCTTTCAAAGCCAGCATCGAAGTTCAGAGCCAGCTCGCCCTTCGCTTCGGAAACCTCAGCCTTAAGCTGATCCTCCCTTTCGTCTCCAGCGGCGACATCGTTTTGTAGCTTAGCAATGACCCCGTCCTTTCCAGCAAGATCCGCTGCATAACCAATCTTCAGATCGGAGATGCGTTTATCACATTCAAGCTTCATCGCCTCCCTGGCCTCTTGCACCTCTTTTTCCCTCGCATTCCTGGCTTCCTCCACCTCTTTCTCCAACGCCCTCACCGTAGCTTGGAGAGCCTCCTCATTCTGCACCACTTCCTCATACTTCCGATCCACCGAGTCTAAAAGCATTATAGTCCGCAAACAATGGACTCCTATATCCTTCGTTGTCGCGTCAAATTTCAGATATCAAGCTATTGAGAAACGTTGAATCACTAATTTTAAATCACGACTGAACTTTTAATTTTTCGGGGAGAAAAGGAAAAAAGTTCAAAATTACCTTTAAATAAGAGATTTTAGGTTCGAGAGTCGATTATGCGAGGGGAAGGTATTAGCACCCCTCACATCCGTTGTACTCAACGAGAACCTCTTAGTCGACTTAGGCTTAAAATGCTTTCAAAGTTTTGCTTGCGTGCTTGAATATATAAAAGGGAAAAAGAAAATATGATATAAAGGGAAAAAGAAAGTTTTTTATTAATGGGCTTGACAAGATGTGAATCCTGCTCCTACGTATCTCCCGGTAGACGGAGAATTCAAAGCGTACGTAGTTCTTTGGTAGAAAAAATTTGTATGTTGGTTCGTTTTAATTAAAAAGATTTGATCACGCCCGAGCGAAAAAAGTTTTGCTTTAAAATACAAAACAACGCGGTCTACTATCGTTATGTTGATAGGTTAATAAAGACCGATGAAAAAGAGCCTCTTACCTACTACCGTTATGAGGGTAGCTTAAAAAAAGTAAGAAGGATTTGATAAAAAGAGACGGATTCGCACTCGGGCGTGAAAAAAGGTTTTGAAAACGCACGAAGGCGTAAAAGGTTTTAAGTGATAAAAAAAAGACGGACGCACATTAAGGCGATGGTATTCGCACAAGGCGTAAAAGTTTTAAAACGTGCAAAGGCGCGAAGAGTTCGAATTGACCACGAGGGCCAAGAAAAGCTTTAAAAATGGTCACGGGGACCGAAGAAAGGTTAAGTGCGTTGGACGCGTCGAAAAAAGGAATGACGATTGCCCGAACGACGAGACATACGTCACACATTCGTACAATCGGGGTTTGGAGAGACATACGTCAAACCATTCCTTTTTCATTCAAGTTTTGCTTTGTTGAAACTCAAGGAAATCTCAAAGGGGAAAACACTTGGTTAGAGACTTAAAGGAAAGTTGTAAGAAAAATCACGAACAAATTTGTTGTTCGAGTTTATTGAAAGTCATGAATATAGCTTGTTGCTTAAGTTATTGGAACTTAAGAACAAGTGTTTATTCAAGTTTGAAAGATGAACAAATCATGAAAATATGCATAAGTTTGAAAAATGCACAAGTTCGGCTCAATTTTGAGTTTGGTTTAAAAGTGAGCAAATTCGGCTCGAGTTCGTGTTTTGATTGAAAATCATGAACAATGTTATTGTTCAAGTTTAGTTTTGAAGGAAAAGAACTTAGCTTATTGCTCAAGCTTGATTTTGAAAATTTAAGAACATAACTTGTTTTGCAAGTTACTCAAAATTACTTGCGCAAACTTGTGAAATTTCCAAAGGTATGCAAAATTTCTTGATATGGTCTGAACAAAAATGCATCTTAACCCTCTTAGGTTCTGAATCAATGGTTGGAACCTCAAAAATATGGCCTTTTGGAGGCCTGATTCATGTTGAGTTTTACCTACTTCGCAGAGCAACCAGAACTTGGCTCTGCGAAGCCAGGTTCTGATATGGTCGCTCTGCGATCATGACTTTGCTCTGCGAAGTATGCGAAAATTTGAACTCATAAGCTGCTTCTGAACAGAAGTTCAGAAGCTGCTCCTGAGCAAGCTTCAGAACCTAAAGGGGGTTAAAAAGCTTTGCAAATTTGGAAGAAAAGGAGTATAACAACTCAGTTTTAGCACTTTGCAACTTTGAGATTCCTTTTGAGTTTCAAAAGGGGTTTTTGTGCAAAAATGAATTTAAACAAACACAAATGATGCAAACAGCAAACAAAAATGAAAGATAAGACTTTAGAACACTTACAGAACTCCTAGCAATGCTTGTGCAAGAGATAGGAAGTGGCTTGGTTGATTGTTTGCAAGGTTGGAATGTTAGAGGTTATGGATAATGAATAGCTCAAATGTTCCAATTGGTTTTTGAACTGTTTTCTCTACTCTCACAATGCTGCAATGTAATGGTTTTTTCAAGTGTAAGTAAGTGTATTCTGGTTGTTTTCAATTGTGTGTGAATGGTTATGCATTGCATTCCTTAAATAGGCAAAATGAGGATCAATTGCAATGATGGAAAATCTATAGAGTCCAGCTGAATTGTGTGCTAAAACCAGGCTATCTTGCTTTGCATTTAATGCAAAAGTGAAGAGGGGACATTGCCTTGCAACCTTGGTCAAGAGATCAGCCAAATCCAGCCATTAATGCAGCTGATCTTGGATAGCAATGATGAGAAAAAAATCTGAAAAACAGGGCAGCTTGCAATTGGGTGATTCTTGGGATCAATCCTTGCAATCTTGGGAGGTCAAGCAAGGAAAACGTGTACTGCCATGTACAGAGATTGGGGGAAGCAAAAGGGGAGCATGTGGGCTGGTGTGAGGAAGGAGAAAAGCAGCTGAAAACAGGGCAGCACAAACAGCTTTTTGCAAGTAAAACCACCTAAGTTTGACTGGTTTTGGGGGTGAAAGTGTTGAGTCTTTTGGTGTTGGCTGCATGTTTTGGCAAAACCAAAGTGTTGTTTGGAAGCATCTCCTTATTTAGAACAATTCTTCAGTTACAAGTTTTCTCATTTGAAGCTGCTCAGAAGCTGGAAAATTCATCAGAAGCTGAATGCTCCATCAGAAGCACTGTAGCACTTCAGAAGCTGATTCAGGTTCTGATGACAGCGTTGACTTCTGTTGACTTCATCAGAAGCTGGTTATTTTCAAGTTATTTCTACGCGAATCTTTGCAAGATATGCTAAGGTTTTATTATGGATTAATGCTTCTAGAATGCTGATTGATTTGTGGAAGATCTAATGAAGATTTGGCTCGTATTTATGAAGATCATATTTTCAGAAGCAATCTTTGAAAAGATACTTTGCAGAATTATATGTTTCCTAATTAAGCCTTGCATAATTTAGAAACATATCAATTCAGAAGATTTGAATCAGTTTAATTCTGATTGCTGAAGATTATAAAAGGAGGTTGCTGCTATGTTTTGAAGACTTACGTTTTTAGAGTTATAATTCAGAAAATTGAGTCTGTGTTTTTAACTTAGAGTTTATTTGTGCACCACTCATATGCTTTGAGTTGGTTTAGGATTAATTGAGTTGTAATTCATTCTAAGCCTTTAGGTACGAATGAAGTTTTGTTGTTGAAGTGTGTCTTCAAAAACAGGGTAGTTTTCAGAACTAGGTTTTAGTTCAAGGGTTGTTCAAGTAGCTGGGTTGCACTTGCTTGAATAGGAAGTTAGAGGATTCTAATACTCAGAGTTGGGTAGAAGTCTGACTAGGTGGAGGTTAATTGCTTGGGATAAGAACTGGGAGTCAGTGTCTGAGTCTTAAGGATTAAATCCAATAGTGGATTTCCTTCCTGGATTGGTATCCCCCAGAGTAGGAGGTGTTTACTCCGAACTGGGTTAACAAACCTTGTGTGCCTTTTTACTCTCCTGCACTTTATTTTGCTGCTTGTGTTGTGTTTGTGTGTGCTCTGCTTTAAGCAATTTATTGTGCCCTGCGTATTGTTCAGAACCTGTTGGTTCAGAACCTGGAAACTCTCTCTTATTGCCTGGCCAGAATTTCAGAAAGGAGGAAGAAAAGGGGACAAGCAGCTGGCTGGCAAGCTCATGGTGAGAGGCAGGTCAATTGGGAAGGATGAGGACTGACCAAGGGCAGCCCACTTGCTTGGGCACATGCTAGGTTGGAAGAAAATCCTTCTTACCTCAACCTTTAATGTCACATGATTAATTCTTGCTTTGTGCATCCAATCAGCCATAATTGATGACAACAGGGATAATAATAATGATAGAGAGTAATAACAATAACTGAAATGAAATCAAAATCAAGATAAATCACAGAATTAAAAATCTGCAGAAAATTCGCAGAGTTCGCAGAGCGAAGGTAACTTTGCTCTGCGAACTCCCCTTTTTTTTTTTTGTATTTTCTTTAAAATAAATAAATAAAAAACCAATAATGATAATAGTAAATGATGAAAATAACAAAGATGGTAAATGATGAAAATGATAATGGAAACAAAAATAGTAATAATAATAGTAATAAAGATAAATAACAATAATAAATGATGAAGAAGATAATAATATTAGTAATTAAAAATAATGATAATAATAATAATTATAAAACATTGATAAAAATAACAAATAATAATAAAAACAATAATAATACTAATATCATAAAAAAAAGGCAATAGCAAAAGTATTAATAAGGATAATGATAATATTAATAAAGGTGATAGTAATGCTTATGGTGATAAATGTAAATAAAATCCATCAACAAAAAATGAAATAATAAAAGGTAATAATGAATGATGAAATAATAAAAGATAAGACAAAGAAAAAATATGAGTCAAAAAATGGGGTATGACACTTCGTCATAAAGGGCACAGCGCCCTGGTTTCCCGACTCCGCGTCTTCTGGATTAAAAACCAGCCTCTCCTTCACGTAGGCGCCGTAGTCAAAGCCTTTATCCCAGAAAGACGGCACTGACCTGCTGGTTTTGATGGCGCCAATCAAGGAAGGAGAAGGCGTCTTCTTTCCTTTTTTCTCCGCCGCCGCCTTTCCTTTATCGTCTTTCCCGGGCGACGCTTTCTCGCGCGTAGCCGCCACGAGGCACTCAGCTTGGACCTCGGGCGGATGATAAGCTTTTCTCTTCGGTTTGCGGGTAACAAGTCCCGCAGGATCAGTGGCCGCCATCCCCTCAGCAGCTTTTTTAGCCTTCATTTCTTCGAGGTATCTTTTCCTTTCCGCCGCAGTCATGGGCGCCATATCCTCTACAGAAAATAAAGCAGAAAAGTTAAGAGGACAAGAAAATAGAAAGAGAAAGTATATGCATAGATATATAAATTTGACTCACGTAGGTACTCGTCTAAGCTATCTACATCTCCTTCCCTATTCAACAACTCCCGGATGTTCATAGGCAGCATTTTGTCCAAAAAACAGACGACGCCTTGGTCATATGCGTCCAGTTTCTCATAATCAAAACCCATGATGGACGCCGGAGCACTCGTCCAACATGTGGGAAACCTCAGTTGGCCATCCACCCATGCAGCAGCTGCCTCACAATCTTTTCGTCCCCGGACCCAGAGGAATGTTTGTCTCCAATTCTTGTAATGAGAGGCGTAGGGCGGGAACAACCTCTTACCAGGATGCGCGCTGACGGACACCCAAGACTGCTTATCTACCCCCTTCGTGCCGTAAAAAGTGAAGAAGGATCCAACTGAGGGCTGGAAACCCAACCCCTCACATAGAATCTCAAAAGCGCGGATAAAAGCCCAGCTGTTCGGCTGCAGCTGAGAAGGCGCAACATTTAGACAGTTGAGTATGTCAACTTCAAAGGGCGTGAAGGGATACTTCACACCCAGATCTTCAAAAACTGCCGTGTACATGTGGAACATCTCACTCTTCACACTCTTCGGCCTCTGGGCGCACACTTTCTCACCTGGGCGACAAGGTTCCAAGACCACGTCCTCCTCAAATCCCGTAGAGGACACGTGCAGCTTACTCCGAAAAAACGCCACCCGTTGGGGATCCACGTACACAGACTCCGAACGAAGCACCTCGTCGGTGAAACTCTCTTGTTCTGAACCACTAGAGGACGCCATGTAACAAATTCCTTTCCTACAGAACGGACCTGGGCGAACAGAACGAACAACAGAGTCAGATGAATTCCCACTACCGCTCCCTCCTTCACTCTCGTCCAAATCACTCGAATACTCCGTCAAAAGGGAGTGGCCGTAGTAGGCCTTATCAAACACCATCCAATCAATGGTTCCATCTGACCGCTTCGCATGCCTAACACTTTCCCTCCACAACCTACACCTCTCCTCCGAATCAGCTGGGGATAATTCCCTACCCGCCTCATCGCACTCCCTAATTACCACCATACTACTGCTTTTAAATAAAAAAGAACGAGATCGAATAGGGTTACCTGGATTTAGACAAATGAAGCGTTTGAGAACGAACAAGGACTCCGAACGATCCGCAAGCTGCAGGCGCAGAGATCCACAAAAGCCGTAACCGCTTGAACGATGGAAAACGAGTTGGAAGAAAAACACGGAGGTAAAGGAGGGGGAAAGGATAAGAGAAATCTGAAAGTAGGAGGAAAAGTAGATCCGTTTCAGTTTAAAGTAAAAAAGCCTGGGAAAACGCGCAGATGACGTCATCTAAGTTGACACGATTTCCAAGAACCGTTGCGATACGAACACGTCAGCGAGAGCGAACGGTCGCCTCACGTCAGCCGTCGGATCTCATTAAGAGGCGTCCTCAACACGTAGTTTAACGGGCGCGACAAGCTAGCCTACTCAAAGGAGTCGTCTCTACACGAAGTTTAATCACTTCGCCTTATATCAAGACTCGTGCTTGTTGGGCTAGCATCCATCGTGGGCGAGTACCCATGTTGGGCTAGTACCCATGTTGGGCTAGCATCCATCGTGGGCGAGTACCCATGTTGGGCTAGTGCCCATGTTGGGCTAGTCCCCATGTTGGGCTAGTACCCATGCAGGATTAAACATCCATGCTGGGCTAGCACCCATCGTGGGCGAGCACCCATGAGTGGGCAAACGTTCATGTTGGGCTAATACTCATAAATTTTTTTCATGTAGCTTCGTGATCAGTAAGCCCCACTTGCTGGGCAAAAGGTCATAGGCAAATCCCCCTGTTAACAGTTTAATCACTTTGCCTTATATCAAGACTCGTGCTTGTTGGGCTGTGGACCGTAGATCTCACCATCTAGGACTTGAGATCCTAAAGACAAGGGTGTGAGCCCTTGGAATAAGGCTGGACGCCCTCCAGGAGGGCACATGGCCCACTTTACAGTCACAAATAACCATAGGTGACCTTCCTAAAGGGCACCCTTTGAGGGCGCCCTCAGCAGCTTACGAGGGCGCCCTAGTCAAGGTTTTGGCCCTTTACGATTTGGGCCCAAAACCATGACCGGGTAGGCCCAAGAGAGGCTACAAATAGTAACCTTGGGATCATTCCCAAGGCATGACCTAAACACAGCATAGAAACCCTAGTTTCCAGAGATTGTACTCACAGCAAGTACAAGTATTCATTCCAAATCAAAGCTTCTATAATCCACAAGTGCTCTTGGGTATAATTTTGGAATTTGGGTTAATGTTTTAAGAAAGGAGAAGAATACTCATCTCTTAAAAGTTGCTCATTGAGACTCTTTGAGGTAAGATTCAAGAAATTTAGTGATGATATCTATCTTGGATGAGTAGTGTAACTAGTATAGATAGTAAAATCTTATATTTTCATGAGTCAATTTCAAATCCTAAGCCTAACAAACTGGGAGTTTTGTGTAACCATTTTATCTATTGGTGAGGTGATCTTAAATAAGTTTTCACAAGAGCTGAAATTATTGTTTGATGTTATGATTCGGTGGAAATTGCTCCAGTGGTCATTCCGGAAGGCATTGCTAGGATGGATTTGATTCTTCATAGGTGTGAGTTGATGGCAATCATTATCATATATTTTGATGTATTATTATTATTATTGATATTTTACTTATTTCTATATCAAAGTATTTATTAAAACGGGAAACACAACCTTTGAACTTTTTCTCGTCATCATTATTTATTTTAAAGTCATCGATATTAATATATACTTTATTTGAGGCTACTTATGACTTATAAAGTATTGGATTTGAAATGGAGATCTGATTGCACATATTTTGTGCACTAGTTTTGATATGTTCCTGAAAATACATTGTTGTGATAATTTCTATTTTTGATATGTTCTTGAAACTAGTTTTGACTAGTTTTGATATGTTGTAAAGCATGGTTTTGAAATTTGTGTTTTTCGAATATTTTGATATTAATATGTACTCGATTTGGATTGAATATGGTTTTGAATTTACTTATGATTATAAGTAGTAGATTTTCAATTGATTTTTTGATGATACATATTTTTACATAAGTTTTGATATGTTTTGAAATATGGTTTTAGAGACGTTTTGAGAATTTTGTTTTGAGAATCACGATTATAATGACGACGATCTAGGTGCACCTAGTTATGTGATTTCGGTTAGGTAGAGTTACTCCGTTAGATGGAGCCGCCCCTATGGAAAGGCCACCATTAGGAGGAGGGGGCTATCAATGAGACATAACTCCCTAATTGAAAATGTTTTACATTTTGTTTTGAGTCGAGAGAAAAGAGTTATCCGTTAGATGGAGCTACCACTAAGAGAAAGGCCACTCTTAGTAGGAAAGAGCTATCAACGAGATGGAGCTAGTTCTCGATTCACCCATTTTGATTATATTTATTAAATTGAGTTTTCTATACTTTCTTTAAAAACTTTTACTATGATTTTCATCAATACTTTCTTTGAAGGCTTGTAATATTATTTTCATCTCTTTATGACATTGGACTTTTGAATAGTTTTATTCGATTGGATAAATTTACAACTTGGTGAATTTTCATGGTACACTTGATTGTGAGTTATTATATTTTTATACGGTTACTAGTTTTGCATATTAAAATTAGATTTGGGAAAAGTAACTAAGTGCCCTTGTGTGTCTCCCTTCTAGTTGGTGGTGGTTGTTGTCTCTCACTAAGTCTTTGTGACTTACTCTTTCATTTTTTTTCCAGATTCCCAAGCAGCTATGTAGAAAGCTGCTAGTAAACTCGAAGTTCAGTGGTATCACTCTTTATGGTAGGCTTCCTTGATTGATGTCTCTATTGTTTATGTATATCTTGAGTCAAAGTATCTGAAATTCCTGGCTAGAACCGGTTCTGAACTAAAACAGAGTATGAGAAATTAAGTTCAGAAGCAGAAATAATAAAGTGCAGAAAGATAAAAACACAATGAGTTTGTTAACCCAGTTCGGTGCAAACTTCACCTACTCTGGGGGATACCAATCCAGGAAGGAAATCTACTAAAGGAATCAACCCAAAGACTCAGACACAGACCCCCCTGTTCCCAGCCTTAGCAATCAATCTCCACTTAGTCTAGACTTTTACTCAGGAACCCACCTAAGTATTAGCACACTACTAACTTCCTAATTACTCAATCACAACCCAGTGATCAATAACACTCAAACAAACAACTCAAAACAATGAAGACATTCTTCAAAACTGAGACATCATTCGTACTTAAAAGTTTTGAATGATTTACAACTCAAACACTCTAAACCAACTCAAACAGATGAGTGGTGTACAAAAACAAAGCCTAAGCTTACACAGACTCTTAATTCTAATATCTGAATTTTGACTCTATTAAAAATCACAATTTGCAGCAACACGTCTTCCTTTATATAGGCTTCAACAGCTTCTCATAATTCTGAACACAATCTTCAATTGATATAGTTCTGAAATACTTTGAGGCTCAAAAAGGAACATATAATTCTGAATTCAATCTTGCAAAGATTCTTCAACAAATAAATTCAATCATAAACACGAAGCAAATCTTCTTAAGATCTTCACCAAAACAATTCAGCCTTCTGGAAACTTTAGCATGAATAAAACTTCAGAAAATCTCCAAGAGATACGCACAGAATTAATCCAAAAGAATGCAGAAAACCAGCTTCTGAAATCAGCTTCTGAAGCTCAACTTCTGAAGGTCAACGCTGGTCAACTGGTGAACAGTGCGTCTGAAGTACTGTAGTGCGTCTGAAGTACTGTTCAGCGTCTGAAGGCACATTCTGCGTCTGAAGCACTGTTTCAGAGTCTGAAGCATTGTTTCAGAGTCTGAAGGTCCATTTCAGCTTCTGAAGGTCCAGAAATGCAAATTTCAGCTTCTGAACCTCTTTTAAAACCAGTTCCTTGCTTCTGAAGTCATCTTTAACATATGGAAAACGTGTTGCTTGCATTTTGATTTTACCAAACAATGAAACCAACATTTACATAACCAACAATCTCCCCCTTTGGCAAATTTTTTGCTAAAAGCAAATGCTTCATAAACACAAGTCCTTCATTCATCACAAGTTAATCAACAATGAAGAACTACACATAATGCAGCAGAGTCAGCAGCGGATTAACAACACAGTAACACAAAACCACTTCAGAATACTCCCCCTGCAACACACAACATCAGTTTCTGAGGAATAGCTCTTCTCCCCCTGAAACACAACACTCAGGTACTCCCCCTGAACAGCTTCTCAAGAACTCCCCCTGAACAAACAATTTCTCACAGGAAGCACACAAACTCATGAACACTCCCCCTGAACAAATAGATCAGCAATCACCAATCACACATATATTTCTCCCCCTTTTTAGCCAAAGAAGTTTGACAAAGCACCAGCAAACATCAGGAGCAAGAAACATAAGTAACAAACAGAACAACATCAGCACATCCCAGACCAACCCAGAAATCCAGCACAACCCATAACACCATACAAAGAACTACATACAGACAGTTTCAGAAACACAGCAGAGTACAACATACTTGCAACCCAGAAACACAACCAGAAATTCAGACATCAGACACCACTAACCAGTCTTCAGACTCAGCATCAGAAATTGCTTAGTCTTAGACACAATCACCAGATGCTGCTCAATTGATATGTGCCTCAGGCACATTTAGAACCTTCTTCCCAGCTATCTTCTTTTCAAAATCAGCAACTCTTTTCTGAACACATGTCGCACCATCTTCAGACTCACAAGAAACAAAAGCCTTCTGATCAGGAACAGGAACTTTGCTCCAGACTTTGGATGGTCCAGCACCAGAATTCTTCTGTGCTACAGGAATTGGCTTGCTGTCATCAATAACAGCCTTTCCTTTCCCTTTGTTCAGCTTCTGAGCAACACCAGCACACTTTGGTCTCCAAACCTTCTTGATCTTGCTATTGTTCACAGCTGGTTCAACTTTTCTATGTTGCAAATGCTTTGGATAACCATGCAACTTGTAACAAAAAGGTTTAATGTGACCCTTTTTACCACAATGATGACAAACCCAAGGTTGAGTAGCCTTCTTATCTTTGGATTCCTGAGGTTTGTTCTTATGTTTTCTTATCAGTGGAACATCAGCAGCAGCAGGTGTGAACCTCTTAGCAGGTTTTTGCTTTTTGATGTTCAGGTTCTGATCAACAAATCCAATGCCATTTAGTTTTCCTTGATTCTGATTCTCCAGAATCTCTTCCAGCACATCAGTAGCAGTATTCAGCATTCTAACTTGCTTTTTCATCTGATCAAGTTGAGAATTGAGTTGAATTACCTCATTACTGAGAATAGAAATCTTCTCTAAGTATTCACCCCTCTCAATCTGAAGTTGAGTATTAATTTTCTTCTGTTCTTCCATCTGCTTGCACACTTCATCAAATTGACATTTCATCTTCTTGCAAAACTCATCAGGATTTTTGTGATAGGTAGCCAGAACTTCACAGGATGATTCTTCATCACTTGATTCAGATTCTGAACAAGTTTCTGACCCCATAACTTTATCATCAGACCAGAACTTACCAGTTAAAGCAGTGACAGGCTTATTCTCTTCTCCTTCTGAGTCATCATCAGACCAGGAAACAGTCAGACTCTTCTTCTCCTTCTTGAGATAATTAGGACATTCTGACTTGACATGTCCATAGCCTTCACACTCAAAGCACTGAACTTTCTTTGACTGATTGCTTTTATCATCAATTCTTGTCTTCTGCTTCAGAAACTTCTTGAATTGTTTACTCAGCAGCACAAGAGCTTCTGAAGAGCTATCATCATCCACACATTCAGTATCAGCAACAAATGCAACACCTTTACCCTTCTGATCAGTTTTGCTTAATTCAAAGTTCTGAAGAGAACCTATCAATTCTTCAACCTTCATGCTGGATATGTCATGTGCTTCTTCAATAGCAGTTACTTTCATATCAAACCTCTTGGGTAGGGATCTGAGAATTTTTCTAACAAGTTTCTCATCTGAAACTTTTTCTCCAAGGGATTCAAAAGAATTAGCCATGTCCAAAATGTTCATGTAAAAGCTTTGTATGTTCTCATCCTCCAGCATTCTGAGATTTTCAACTTTGTTGTCAGAAGCTGAAGTCTGGACAGCTTTACCTTAGAGGTTCCTTCATGAGTGGTCTTGAGAATTTCCCAGGCATCCTTAGCAATTGTGCACTACTTGATCATCCTGAATACATTCTTATCCACTCCATTGAAAATAGCATTCATGGCTTTGGAATTTGCATGAGATAGATCATCTTCATCCTTGGTCCAATCTTCTTCTGGTTTTAAAACTGTTGTCTTCTTATTATCTTTATCAGTCACAACTGGATGTTCCCAACCCTTCAGAACAGCTTTCCAGGTCTTGCTATCCATAGATTTTAGGAATGCACTCATGCGTGATTTCCAATAATCATAATTTGTTCCATCCAGCAGGGGTGGCCTGTTAACAAAACCTCCTTCTTTCTCCATAAAGCCAGAAATAAACTACCCTGGAACTCACCCAAATACAGGCAGGGTGCCTGCTCTGATGCCAATTGAAATTCCTGGCTAAAACCGGTTCTGAACTAAAACATAGTATGAGAAATTAAGTTCAGAAGGAGAAATAATAAAGTGCAGAAAGATAAAAACACAATGAGTTTGTTAACCCAGTTCGGTGCAAACTTCACCTACTCTGGGGGATACCAATCCAGGAAGGAAATCTACTAAAGGAATCAACCCAAAGACTCAAACACTGACCCCTCTGTTCCCAGTCTTAGCAATCAATCTCCACTTAGTCTAGACTTCTACTCAGGAACCCACCTAAGTATTAGCACACTACTAACTTCCTAATTACTCAATCACAACCCAGTGATCAGTAACACTCAAACAAATAACTCAAAACAATGAAGACATTCTTCAAAACAGAGACATCATTCGTACTTAAAAGTTTTGAATGATTTACAACTAAAACACTCTAAACCAACTCAAACAGATGAATGGTGTACAAAAACAAAGCCTAAGCTTACACAGACTCTTAATTCTAATATCTGAATTTTGACTCTATTAAAAATCACAATTTGCAGCAGCACGTCTTCCTTTATATAGGCTTCAACAGCTTCTCATAATTCTGAACACAATCTTCAATTGATATAGTTCTGAAATACTTTGAGGCTCAAAAAGGAACATATAATTCTGAATTCAATCTTGCAAAGATTCTTCAACAAATAAATTCAATCATAAACACGAAGCAAATCTTCTTAAGATCTTCACCAAAACAATTCAGCCTTCTGGAAACTTTAGCATGAATAAAACTTCAGAAAATCTCAAAGAGATATGCACAGAATTAATCCAAAAGAATGCAGAAAACCAGCTTCTGAAGCTCAGCTTCTGAAGGTCAACGCTGGTCAACTGGTGAACAGTGCGTTTGAAGTACTGTAGTGCGTCTGAAGGAGTCAACGCTGGTCAACGTCTGAACAGTGCGTCTGAAGTACTGTTCAGCGTCTGAAGGCACATTCTGCGTCTGAAGCACTGTTTCAGAGTCTGAAGCATTGTTTCAGAGTATGAAGGTCCATTTCAGCTTCTGAAGGTCCAGAAATGCAAATTTCAGCTTCTGAACCTCTTTTAAAACCAGTTCCTTGCTTCTGAAGTCATCTTTAACATATGGAAAACGTGTTGCTTGCATTTTGATTTTACCAAACAATGAAGCCAACATTTACATAACCAACCGTATTTGCAGCTATTTAAAGTCTAGGAATGTTTTATTTTAAAATGTACAATTATGTAAATGTGTCGTTTGAAACTCTGGATGAGGATACAAATTGATAAACAGGATAAAAATCATGGAAACGTTGAAACTACAGAGGATACTCTGTCGAAATTTCTGTAAGAATTACTTTGAAGTAAAAAGGTAATCTGAATATTACTTATTTTCCATTTGCCCAGTTTGGTCGTTAGGCTTTCCGAACTAAATGCATAAGTTTGTGCGCCGGTCACGAATTGTGTTTTTGGGTCGTGACAAAGTTGGTATCAGAGCCTGGTTATAGGTCCTAATTGTTGCAGACATAGAGTAATAATAGATTTTTGCTAGTAAATTGTGAACCGCGGCACCATTTACTTGCAAAAAGCTATTAGCACTCTATGGTAGTCTCACTTGTTGTCCAATCTTGTGGTATCTTTTGGTCTTTGATTTGTCTCATTCTGATTGTCATCTTGTTTTATATTTGGGCAATTTTCTTTCATTTAGTGAGGATGCCACTCATTACTAGGATCTCAACTAGAAGGGAAATTAGTTCCTTATAGGTTTACTCTTCAACCTTAAGACCGTAGTGAAATAGGTTGTGGTTCGGTCCATACTCGTGGTCAACTAAAAACAAATGATGGATGGTGTGGCATTTATATCAACATATGTGGCTTGGTTGCATAAGTAGTTAGTGTTTAGGTGCCTATAGGAAGACAAAGATTACTACAGGTATTGCAACAACTTGTTGGGGTTGCTGTCGGGAAGCACTAGGTCAATCTAAGACAAGCAAATTTTGTCGGTCAACAAGAAGTTAGACAAGATGAACATCAGGCGACAACTCCATCTAGAGGGATTGATTCTGCTTTAGCAAAATTCATGAAACTTAAACCCTTCCCTTTTCTAAGTATAGTGTACAGTGAGGATCCACTGCAATTCATTCATCGTGTCGAGAGGTTATGAATGGCATTAGAATGCTCCAATATAAGGACGTTGGAGTTGACTTTATTTAAGTCGGAAGGTGTAGTGTATGACTAGTTTGATACATTTACACGTGGAAAATAAGTGGAATCAACTCCATTGGAATGAATTGAGACTTCTTGAGTGTTTTTGACTCGTTTTCTTGTAGAAAGTGTTGGAGATAGATTCACTCACAAGTATGAAAGATCGGAACAAATTGAGGATATGTCAATTTTAGAGTACAAAACTTGTTTGCCAAAGCTTCAAGGCACGGTCATTAGCCTATTATAGAAAAGGTGCTTTTCAAGTGGTTCATTAGAAGATTAAATGAATACTTAATTGGAATTGTGGTTGGATCTACTTGTGCTATATTGCGAAGGTTTCAAACTTGACAATTAGATTAGGCAACAAAAACTTAAGAGAGATAGTAAACCGAATTCTCACAAAAAATGAGTTGAATGATTATATAATGATTATTCTTAAAGTGGCGGTGAAGTTGGTATTTGGTCAATTGGGACAACAATATCAATATCACAAAGATGGTTCTAGTAGACAAAATTTTTGGTGCAGTGCAGAATCGTAGATTAGATCAGCGTGTATATAGACAATCCAATTTTTGTCATAAATTTTGATTCTATAGCGGTCGATTCCACTCTGGAAATTGTTTCAAAGATGTAAAGTATGCTTTCAATGTGATCAAGTAAGTCATAACAAGATGGATCGTCTTTGGCTACTACGACACAACTATTATCTAGTCATTCATTAACACCAGTCGCGTTAGTATAAATTTATAGGATTTTGAGTGTGATTTGGTTTTCCTTCCATCATGTCACCTTAGTATAATATAACAAGGTAATGAGAGTTGAGATGCTAGTTTATCACTTTTCTCCTTTCGAGGAAAATGTGGTCAGAGACCATATAATTTAACCTCAGGTTTTGGATCTAACAAGTTATTGAAAAGAGGTTGTCAAAGATAGTTTTTCTTGATTAAGGATATACAAAGTGAGTGAAGAAGAATTATAAAAGTTACAATAGTGTGTGGGTTTCTTGATGTTTTTCCTGAAGAATTTCTTGGATTGTCGCCTGATAGGGAGATTGAATTCGCTATAGACTTGTTTCCTAACACTCAGCCCACATCCATACCTCCTGATCAAATAGTTAGCAAAACTTAGGTGTTAAGGGAGAAGTTACATGAGTTTCTCACTAAGAGATTTATTCGCTCAAATTATTTTCCTTAGGAAGCCCTGATATTGTTTGTAAGGAAGAAAGATAGATACATGTGATTATGTGTAGTTCATAAACAAGTGAATAAGGTGATAGTTAGAAATAAATGACATTTACCCTACATTAACGAGTTGTTTGACCGACTGCAAGGAGCTCTGAGTTTTTCCAAGATTGATTCGTAGTCTAAGTACCACCAATTGAAAATTAAGAGGGATCTTATGTCAATGACAACTCCTTATGCATGCTGCGAGCATTATGAAATTCTGGTTATTCCTTGTGGGCTTACTAATGCTCCAACATATTTTATCGATTTGATGAATTGGGTTTCTTTTTCCAACTATTCTGAGATCAATTTGTAATATTGTTCACTCACGACATTCTTGTTTATTCCAAGAGTAAAGAAAGGAATGATCCAAACTATCCTACGCATGATTTGAGTTTAAGACAAAGAAGTGGATAGGGCAATCTTGAAACTTTTTGGATTGCACAGACTTATACCACCTTGAAATGGAAAATATTATGGATGATTTGAGTAGGAAGTCTCTGAGTAGTCTTGTTCAGTCAACAGTATTAAAGAGGCTCGTAATTAAAGAATTTCAGGAAATTGTTAAAAGTGGAATTCAATTTAAGCTTGATCACCTGAGGACTTTGTTAGCCCACATGCAAATTCATTCTACCTTAATTGATGATATGAAGAAGGCTCGAATTCAAGATTCGTACTTGGTGAAGGCGGTAGTTAATGTGCAAAATGGTAAAGTTTCAAACTTCTTCGTTGATTCTGATGGTGTTTTGTAGTTGAAGTTTCAACTATGTGTGCCAAACGTTGGTGATTTAAGAAGAAAATTTTAGGGAAGGCTCTTCATTCTTCTTATACTATTCATCCATGTTCTAATAAGATGTACTAATACTTTAGGTAATTGTACCGTTGGCAAGGGATGAAGAGGGATGTAGCATACTTTGTCTCTAAGTGCTTGGTTTGCTAGTAAGTAAAGGTTCAACACCAGACGCCTTCAATTTAGTTTCAACTTGTTGAAGTAGGTGAATGAAAGTGAAAGGCATTACTATGGATTTTATTACAAGTTTGCCATAAACTTAAATGGTTATGACTCAGTGTGGATGATTATAAATCAATTGATCAAGTTTGCACAATTCTTACATGTGAAGATTATAACACCCAGATCCCCGAGACTAATAAATAAATATGAATCATGCATTTAACATACATCCAGGTGTTACCATTCATCATACATCTCATAATAAAATCCTCAATATAAAAATTCCATCAATTATATTCATAGCATAGCGGAAATAAACTCATCTTTGCAAAGTCGTATCTCAGAATCAAAACATACAAATCTCAACATAAACAAAATATCCTCAATTTGATCATATAGATCTAATAACATCAAAATCCAACAAGTAGAAATAATACAATCCCCAAAACTCCTAGATCAGAACACCTAATCTAGACTTCCTCATAAACATAAAAAGAGTAGGCATGATGCCGTCCTCAGCAAAACTCACCAAGCAGTCTACTCCTCAACCTGCAAGTCTACACCACGAGGATACAAGCGACAACAAAGCCACTGGAGGGTAAGATATAAGTTCAACAAAAAGTATTAATAAACGCATGTAAGTTTCAGGCAAAACAACATCATAAAGGCATTTAACATATTAAGTCTGGTTACCGCTTTATAACATTCATATCTCATTCATAATTCATCAACAACTTAGTTTCATCAACATTTCCAAATAAGGTTCATATTTCTTACATAACATGTTCACACCAACGGATAATTATCAACTCAACTATAAATCATCATCAATAATCAAGAACCTGGTTTAAGTCATCAACAGATATTTATCAACTCATCTTTGCCTCATTCACATTTCATCATCAATTCGATCATAAGGCATTCACATCTCACCAGTAACATCAATTATACATTTACCACATAAATGAATGTTCATACGACTCATCATGTTCATGCAATGCGCCTAACACGACACTAAATGCATGTGGTACCAAAGTTTTGGATATCAGAGGTCTATTACTGAGTGATCCCACATCATGTTGAATTACCAAATCCCTCGGCATGCTGGCTTGTTCAGAAGTATGTTACTGAACTACCATCGGCATGTTGGTGACTCTTAATGTCCCTCGGCATGGTGGTGACTATCAAAGTCCCGACTCGACATATGTATGCATAGACACCACGTATAGACTGAACAATGCACTCATCATGTTGTTATATAATTCACTTCATCATATAACATGTGTAACAACCCGATTTTTAGAATTAGAATTATTTTAGTGTCACGATATTTGTTAATTGTTTATTTTATTTAATTATATTTGTTAATTGATTATTTGTGTGTGATTGGTGGGTTAGAGGAATTATTAGTGCTAGAGTTGCATTTTTGTAAATATGCTAGGACTAGTAATTTGAATTTGAAAATAGTGGTGTATAAGTAATGAGGGGGGGTTAAGTGTAGTAATTGTGAGACAATTGTGACTAAGCTCATTAGTGGGAATAACCTAGAAACTTATTATAAATACATTAGTTAGTGGTGGTGGTGAATTAGGTTAACATTTCATAGAACATTTTGAGAGAGGCTAGAGAGAGAGAGAAAGGGAGAAGAAGCTTGGAGGAGAGGAGATGGTAGAGCACCAAGAGGAGAGGGGAACATTCCATAAGAAGTAGCAAGAGAAGTGAAGAAACTAAGGTAAGAGGGAAGATTATGATTATCATAAGGGTTTAAAAAGCAATTGGGTGTTTGGGAGCTTTTAGCTTATAGCTTAATTTCATGAATTATGATTAATTGTGCTGATTTTCGTGCTCTTTGTTGATGACTGAATTGAGAATATGTTAAGTTGTTGATTTCATGCCTTTACTTCATCAAAACTCATGTTTGATTATGCTATTTGTGAAATTTGGTGAATTTGATGAATTTTGATGAGAAACATGATAATTGGTGATGTTTATGTTTAATTGAATTGATTATGAGTATGATTATGTGTTTGGGTTATGAAATCATGAAGTTATGTTGTTTGGGTTAAGTTGGGAGTGTGCCTGTTGTTGTTTATGTGAAAATTGCTTAAATTGGTGAATTTGAGTGAATTGTTGTTTTAATCAGTTTTAAGTTGGTTCATGTTGTTAATTAAGTGATTATGAACTTGTTGATATGATTAGAAAGTTGGAATTGTTGCTATAAAGTTCTATTTGGGATTTTAAGTTATGTTGGGAGAACGGGTTTTTGAGACGAACTTTGATTTAATTCGATTATGTTAAGTGTAAGTGA
Source organism: Medicago ruthenica (assembly GCA_018208015.1). Classification (NCBI taxonomy): domain Eukaryota; kingdom Viridiplantae; phylum Streptophyta; class Magnoliopsida; order Fabales; family Fabaceae; genus Medicago; species Medicago ruthenica. The sequence goes on along the minus strand of CM031372.1, from coordinate 106,263,330 downwards.
TTAATATTAAGTTGTTTTAAGCCATGTTAAGTGGTAGGTGATAGGGTTTGTCTTGTTTAAGGTGTTGGGACGAATTTGGTGCTAATTGGGTCGAAAAAGATTTTGAAAAACGATATTTTCGCAAAAATGGAACGAAAAATCTGTCGCCCCTGACCTGCACAGGTGGCACGGCTGTGCGCATATATGGCACGGCCGTGTGTGATCTTTCTTCCCAGGAGGGTATGACCATGCGCTTTTTGGCACGACCGTGCCATCCTGCCTGAGTTCCGAAACCCAAATTTTATGACTTTTTGAGGTATCCAATGACCCTAAATGGTTCTCAAACCTTTAAAATTGATTAGCAAGAGTGTAATGAAGATGTTTATGATTGATTAACTTGGATGTAAGTATAAGGAGACTTAGAGGTTAATTGATTACAATTAGACTTGTGAATTGTCTTGAAATTGAGTTATGATGAAACCATTGACTTAGTAAACAAGTAATGAGTTAGGGTTGATGTAAATGAAATGAATCAACATGTGAATTAAGATATTGATGATGATATTGATGATGATACTGATGATGTTATTGATGATGTTAGTGATGATATTGAATGATGTGTGATGATGATACATGTTATGTAATAAGTGATGATGTTTGATTAAGTGATGATGATACATGTTGTGTATTAAGTGACGATGTTTGAATCATATGATAGTTTATATGATAAGTGACGATGTTAATAAGCGACGATGCTTAATCATATGAGAGAATATATGATAATGATGATGATTGTGATGAGATGATGTTATGATAATTAAGCATGATGAATATGATGAAATGATGTTATGATGATTAAGCATGATGAATATGATGAAATTATGTGGTAATGATAATATGATTTGTATTGTGTGGATGTATTGATTTGATAATGCAATAGTGACGATGTGGAGATACGTTATATGATGGAATGAATTATATAACAGCATGATGGGTGCATTGTCGAGTCTATACGTGGTGTCCATGCATACATATTACATAGTCAGTCGAGTTGTGAATTGATGATAACAAGTCGAGGGTTTTGATAATCCAACATGCCGAGGGTTCTAGTAATCCAACATGCCAAGGGATCCGATATCCAAACTTTGGTACCACATGCATTTAGTGTCGTGTTAGGCACATTGCATAAACATGATGAGTCCTATGTGGAATTCTTTTGGTGTGAGCTTGTGCATTTATGTGGTAAATGTATACTTGATGATATTGATGACATGGTGAATGCTTTATGCTTAAATTGATGATGAGACATGAACGATGTAAAATTGAGTTGATTATTTATTGATGACTTATAGACAAGTTGATATTATCTGTTGATGACTTATAGATGAGTGATATTTATCTGTTGATGAATTATAGATGAGTTGGTGATTATTCGTTGATGATTTATAGTTGAGATTATGATTTAATTGTTGATGATGTATAATTAAGTTGGTAATCATATAATGATGAGGGTATGCTATGATTTATGAATTATGTATGAGTAATAACCAGGCTTTTTGAACTGGTGATACTTGATGAATCTTGAGTGTTTGATATATGATTGAAAATTTGCGATTGAGATTATAATTGAATATGAATGTGATATGTACGTTGAGTTATGTAACCAGGCTTGTTTATTTAAATGTATATGTGATGATTATTGATGTTGCTTGCCTGACATACATGCGTTTATTATTTCTTTATGTTAAGCATATATCTTACCCTCCAGTGGCTTTATTGTCACCTCATCCTTGGGTGAATCCATCATCGATGTAGACGTGCAGGTTGAGGAGTAGCTTTTCTCGTGAGTATGTCGAGGACGGCTTTGCCTACTCGAGTTTATCTGCTTTGGAGTCTAGCTTATGAGCTCTGATTAGGAGTTGGGGTTTTGTTTATGTTATGTCATGTGATCTTAGGATCGAACTATGTGAGATTTTATTCTAATTGGTATGTTATGACCGAGACATGACATTTATGAGCCGTTGATGATATTATTCCGCTGTGCTATGAGAATGTTTAATGAAATTTTTATATCATGAAATTAATATGAGAAGTATGTTGAAGTATTAATGTCCCAATATGTGAAATATGCATGCTTTGTCTGTTTAATTATGTTCTCAGGTTCGGGGCGTTACAACATGTCTCTACTATTTGCATTATCAAATCAATATTTTTCATACATCACAAATCATCACAACATCGTTTCATCACATTCATCATGCTTTATCATCACATCATCATTTCATCACATTCATCATCATAGTAACACCATGCATTCATTTGATATTAATCACATAGTTCACAAACCACGATTATTCAATCAGAAGGTTCCATTAACCTACCACAAGCTAACTCATCATCATCTCAAGTATTTAATCATGATTCATCATCATTCATGCATCATTAGTCAATTAACAAGTTCACATGCAACTTATGTCTCAATTAAAGATAATTCACAAGTTCATTTCACCTATTTCTATTCCTAAGTTATCTTTAATCATGCATCATGTTAATCAACCTTAAACATCATAACTAAACACCTACTAATCAAGTTTACGGGTTTGAGAATCATTCACGTGCATTGGATACCTCAAAAAGTCGGAAAAATTGGAGTTCCCTAACATCACAGGGGCGCACGGTCATGCTGCCCAAGTGCGAGAGGTACGCACGGTCCATGCCACAGGGTCAGGGGTGCACGGTTGTGCGTCCTCACCAGGACAGGATTTCTCTGATTTTTTGTGTTTTCGCAAAAAACACCGTTTTTAACATCGTTTTTTGATCCAATTCGCACCAAAATCGTTACAAAGCCTTAAACCCATTATATCTAATTATTAACACTTCAAACTTAACTTAAACAACTTATTCATAATCACTTTTCATCAATAATCACCATGATTTTCAATTAATTCAAACATCGTCTCAAAGTTCATTTTCACCAACAACTTAACAATCAAACATGGTATAATCACAGCAACAACATTTCTTCATGTTACACATAAAATCACTTATCTCAATTATCATAACAACAACTTATTCAATTTAACAACAACTTAATGATTTTCACTTAATTAAGCAATTTCACCAAAACACAACAACAACAACAACAACAACAACTTAATTCACAACCAAACCACATAATAAACATAATACCCTTCATTCTTTCATGTATCATGGCAGCAACTTAATTCAACAACAACTTATTCAATTTCACTCAGCTAAGTAATTTCACCATGAACATAACAACAACCACTTAAACCACAACTTATTCAACATAATTTCATGGAATCTCAAACAAAATACATACCCATGCTCAAAATCAACTTATTAAACCACAAACATCATTCAATTATGTTATTCATCAAAATCATCAAAATTCACCAAGTTATCATTTCACTATAACAAACCATGAATTTTGACACGAACAAAACATGAATTTGCTAATTTTAACATACTTAAATTAACCATAATAAATAGAGCATGAATTTCACATAATTAACAACAAACATCATAAAATTAAGCATATGCTAAAACACCCAAACTACCTATTTGCTTATTAAAACCCAATTGGTGAAAATAATATTCCCCCTTACCTCAATTCTTCACAAAAATGGCTTCCTAGCTTGAATCTCTCCCTCCTAGAGCTTTCCCCTCTTCTTTCTCTCCAAGTTTCTTCTATTCTCTATTCTCTCCCTATATAATTGTGACAAATGGTTAACCTAATTCCACTAACACATACACTTCTCCTTATATAATATGGGTTAGGGTTACTCTATTTAATGGACTTAGTCACATCCAACTCTCATAAATATTTCTCTACACTTTCACATCACTTAAACCTCCCATTTTACTTATACACCACTATTCTAAAAAATTCAAATTTCTAATTCTAACATATTTACAAAAATGCGACTCACTCTAAAATGACTAAAATACTCTTAATCTCTTAAAAATCCACTAATCCACCAATCACACACAAATAAACAATTAACAAATATAAATACATAAATAATAAATATAACGACTATTAAATAAATCTAATTCTAAAAATCGGTGTGTTACAAAGAATACTTCTGCTGCATTTAAGTATGTCAAGATTTATTTAGAGGAGATCGTTTCTTTAAATGGTGCGTTGATCTCTACTATGTATATGACATCAATGCTCAGTTTAGTGCTCTGTTTTGGAAGTATTTTAAATTTGAGTTGAGAGGCCGCTTGAATCTTAGCACAACTTTTATCCTACGACTGATTGTCGATCTATGAAAATTAAACAAATCGTAGAGAATATGGCTTGTGTTGGTGATCTTGATATTGGAGAGAGAGTTGGGATAGACGTTTGCCTATGATTGAATTGGCATATAAATAACTACTCATCTAGTAGTAAATTGGTGCCTCTTGAAGCATTGTATGAATGGTGGTGTATGTCTCATATAATATGGTTTGAAGTTGAGAGTCTAAACTAGTGGGTCCAGAGTTTATTCAAGATGTCATTAAAAATGTCGAGTTGTTTCGAGATCATTTTGTGACAACTTGAAGTAGGAAAAAAAAATCCTATTCTAACAAGAGGAGACGTCCCTTAGAGTACACAATAGAAGAACATGTATTCTTACAAGTTACACTAATTTAGGGTGTTTTTGGTTTTGCAAAAAAGGGGCGAGCTAGTTCAAGTTTTATTGAACCGTTTGAGATTTGACAGTAGTTCGGACTTGTAGCTTATCACTTAGCACTTCCATTGGATTTCCGAGAGTACATATGCTCTTTTATATACCTATGATTTAGAAGTACCTTTGTGATCCTTCTCATGTAATTAGTCATGAAGATGTTCAGTTAGATGAGAATTTGTCGTACGTGGACCATTAGACAACTATGATAGATAAGAAAGTGAGATATTATGCTCAAAGGATATCGTTTCAATAAAGTTTCTAACGCAAGGACGTTCGGTGCAGAAACAACTTGATAATCCGAAGTGATGCGTAAAAAGTACCCACACTTATTTGAAACCAAAGCTAGTAGTGGTTAAATTCGAGGACGAATTTTCTTAAGAGGGGAAGACTGAAACGCACCGTTTCATTTAAAAAAAAAACTATTATAAAAGAACCTCATGTGACTTTTATTTCCCACTATTCTATTTACTTCCTTATACCACTTATTCCCATTCTTCTCAGCCATGCCATCTTCCAGAACCTTCATTCATTTTTTCTCTCTCTTCTCCTTTCAATCATCAAACAAAAAAAATTCACTCAATGATGATTTGTAGAGAAAAAGTATTCATTCCAAATCAAAGCTTCTATAATCCACATGTGCTCTTGGGTATAATTTTGGAATTTGGGTTAATGCTTTAAGAAAGGAGAAGAATACTCATCTCTTAAAAGTTGCTCATTGAGACTCTTTGAGGTGAGATTCAAGAAATTTAGTGATAATATCTATCTTGGATGAGTAGTGTAACTAGTATAGATAGTAAAATCTTAGATTTTCATGAGTCAATTTCAAATCTTAAGCCTAACAAATTGAGAGTTTTGTCTAATCATTTTATCTATTGGTGGGGTGATCTTAAATAAGTTTTCGCAAGAGTGAAATTATTGTTTGATATTCACATTTGGTGGAAATTGCTCTGGTGGTCATTCCGGAAGGCATTGCTAGGAATGGATTTGATTCTTCATAGTTGTGAGTTGATGACGATCATTATCATATATTTTGATCATTGTTATTATTGATATTTTGCTTATTTCTATATCAAAGTATTTATTAAAATGGGAAACACAACATTTGAACTTTTTTCTCATCATCATTATTTATTTTAAAGTCATCGATATTAATATATACTTTATTTGAGGCTACTTATGACTTATAAAGTATTGGATTTGAAATGGAGATCTGATTGCACATATTTTGTGCACTAGTTTTGATATGTTCCTGAAAATACATTGTTGTGATAATTTCTATTTTTGATATGTTCTTGAAACTAGTTTTGACTAGTTTTGATATGTTGTAAAGCATGTTCTCGAAGATTTTGATATTAATATGTACTCGATTTGGATTGGATATGTTTACATAAGTTTTGATATGTTTTGAAATATGGTTTTAGAGTCGTTTTGAGAATTTTGTTTTGAGAATCACTGATTATAATGACGACGATCTAGGTGAACCTAGTTATGTGATTTCGGTTAGGTAGAGTTACTCCGTTAGAAAGAGCCGCCCCTATGGAAAGGCCACTATTAGGAGGTGAAATTCTGGCTGGACAATGATTCAGAACTTGAAACAGGGCACAGTTTTGGAAAACAGAGCACAATTAAAAACAATCAGAAGCAGCAATAAAACAGTGCAGAAAAGTAAATGGGCACAGATATTTGTTAACCCAGTTCGGTGCAAATGCCACCTACGTCTGGAGGATACCAATCCAGGAAGGAAATCCACTATAGGAATTAATCCTTAAGACTCAGACACTGACCCCCAGTTCCCAGCCTAAGCAATCAATCTCCTCCTAGTTGTGATTTCTACCCAACACGTTGAGTATTAGACACCACTAACTTCCTAACCAAGCAACAACCCTGTTACTTAAACAACTTCTGAAATAACAACCCAGTTTTTGAAGACACCCTTCAAAAGAACAAAGACAACATCATTCGTACTTAAAAGTTTTGAATGATTTACAACTCAACAAAACTTCTAACCAACTCAGATGAGTGGTGTACAAATAAACCTAAGCTTAAAACACAAAGACTCTAATTCTCTGATTAATAATCTATGACTCGTATATTCAACAAAGGCAGCACATCTCCTTAAATAGGCTTCATCAGCTCTCTTAATTCTGAATCCAATCTTCTGCAATTGATTTGTTTCTGAATTATGAAAGGCTCAAATAAGGAAACAAATAATTCTACATTGTATCTTGCAAAGATCCTTCAGAAAAATATAATTAAGCATAAACACGAGGCAAATCTTCTCAAGATCTTCAACAAAAATATCAGTCTTCTAGAAACCAAATGCCAGAATAAATCCTTGACAAATCTCACAAAGATACGCACAAAAAGAATCAGATTGAATACAAAAATTCAGCTTCTGAAGTTCAGCTTCTGAAGTCCAGCTTCTGAAGAAGTCAACGTTGGTCAACCTATGAATAGTGCGTCTGAAGTACTATAGTGCGTCTGAAGGAGTCAACGCTGGTCAACGTCTGAATAGTGCGTCTGATGTACTGTTCAGTGTCTGAAGGTCCATTCAGCGTCTGAAGCACTGTTTCAGAGTCTGAAGCACTGTTTCAGAGTCTGAAGGCCCAAAACAGCTTCTGAAGGCATTTTCAGCTTCTGAACCACTTCAAATTCGATTTCTTGCTTCTGAAGACTTCTTAAACACATGGAGATGCTTTGCTTGAACACATTGAATTTACCAAAACATGCAGCCAACTTCTAAATACTCAACAATCTCTCCCTTTGGCAAATTTTTTGGCTAAAATCAATGTTTCACAAATAACAAGCTCTTCAAATCAACATAACTAAACTCAGCAATGAAGAACTCCACAAAATTAAACATAACAAACATAGCACAGAGTCTGTAGCAGCGGATACAGCTATGTTTAACCATGAAATACACACAACAGCTTCAGTTCTTCAACACAACACATCAGCTACTGATAATCTGAAGAACACACAAAACAACTGATCATCTTCTGATAGTTCTAAGACTCTGATCATCACATGCCAGCAACATAACAGCTTCAAAACTACTCTCCCCCTGCAACTCAGCTCACATACAAACTCCCCCTTAATTCTGAACTGCAGAAAATTCTGAGACATAGGCTTCTGAAACTGAAACACTAAACTGAAACACTCTTCAGCACATAATTCTTCATGAACACTAAAAACACACAGCTCACAACTCAGACACTTCATACTCATGTACTGCCCCCTGAGACACAAACTCCCCCTCAAGCATATCTTGACATTTCTTGTTATAATTCTGAACTCTGATTAAACCAGTCAATTTCTGAACCACATGAATTCTGAACAAGATTAAATCTGAACTCTGAACACATTCTGAATAGGCACAATTTGATTCTGAACAGCTCAAACACAAGTTTTTCTCCCCCCTTTTAGCCCCAAAATTATGACAAAACATCATCATATAGGGAATCAAAACTGCACAAAAATCTTCAAAATCAGTCCCAGTATCAGACTCAGACTTAAGATCAAACTCAACATTTGCAAAACTGGCAGGTACTCTAACTTCCTCACATACAGTTTGCTGTAATTGCTATAAGTCCTCATGCAAACAAACATTTGAAGAATTACAAACAGAAACATTCCTCTCAGCAATCTTCTTCTGAAGTCTAGCAATTCTTTTCTGCACAGAAAATCTGATGTTAGCATCCTCCTCAGATTCACAAGAATCCAGTCTCTTAGCTACACTTTGTTCATTGACCTTAACCTTGGGTTGCACAAACTTGACATTCTTCAAACCCTTCAAGTTTAAGTGGTCAAGCATCTGATGACACAATCTGTCTTCTTCCTCAGGTACCCACAAATAGCAATTATCCTTTGATCTGCAACCCCTCATCAGAACCTTACCCTCTTGATCAGTTACCAAACATTCTTCCTTATTGAACATCACCTTCAAGTCTTGATCACACAACTGACTGATACTGATCAGATTAGAAGTTAATCCTTTAACTAATAACACATCATTTAGTTTTAGTAAACCTTCATAGATCAAGTCACCAATTCCCAGAATCTCACCTTTTGCTCCATCACCAAATGTTACATATCATTTGGTGTAAGGTCTTATATTTTCCAAAAACTTACTAATTCCAGTCATATGTCTAGAGCAGCCACTGTCAAAGTACCAGTTTTTCTTAGATGAAGCTTTCTGAGAAGTATAAGCCATTAGACCAACAGGTTCTTGACATTTGGGTTTCCACACCTTCTGAACATTGACTCTTTTTGTAGCAGGTTCAACTCTTCTGTACTTAAAATGTTCAGGATAACCATATAGCTTGAAACAAAATGGTTTGATATGCCCCTTCTTTCCACAGTGATGACAAACCCAAGTATGATTTCTTCTTTTGTTTCTGTCAAACTTCTGGGGTTGAATCTGATGTTGCATCTGAGGTTGCTTCTGAGCTTGCTTCTAAGCTTGCTTCTGAGATAGCATCTGAACTTGCTTCTGAGCTTGCTTCTGAGGTAGCATCTGAACTTGCTTCTGAGCTTGCATCTTAGCTTGCTTATGAGGTTGCATCTTAGATGTCCCAACCATAGGATCACAAGATTCAGTAGCAGGAACAAACTTTTTAACAGGATTTTTCTGCTTGAGGTTCAGACTCTCATCCACAAATCCTAAACCCTTATGTTTTCCTTGTTTCTGAGCATCTAAAATCTCCTCCAACACATCAGTAGCAGAGTTCATCATCCTAACTTGCTTCTTCATTTGATCAAGTTGGGAGTTCAATTGAGTTACTTCGTCTTTAAGACCAGAAATCTGTCCTAAATGTACACACCTTTCAGACTGCAGCTAACAGACAGTTTCCTTCTGATTCTCTAATAACTTGCACAATTCTTGATTTCTGAGATACAATTCTTCATAAGAAACAGCTGGTTCCTCAAAAATCAATTCTTCATCACAGGCTTCAGATTCTGATGAAGCTTCAGACTCTGATGATGTTTCAGACTCTGATAATGTCTCAGACTTTAAAAATGCTTTAGATTTTGAAAGAGCTTCTGAAACCATTAAAGCTGCAACATGTTTAGCTGACTTACTCTCAACCTCTCCTTCTGAGTCTTCATCTGACCAAGAAACAACTAGGCTTTTCTTCTGCTTCTTGAGAAAAGTAGGACATTCTGATTTGATATGTCCATAGCCCTCACACTCAAAGCACTGCACTCCCTTTGCTTGTTTGCTATTTTCTTCAGTTTGTTGCTTATTGTTGTTAAGTCTGAGGTTCTGACCTTTGGATTTCCTGTCAACTTGCTTCAGAATTTTGTTGAACTGTTTCCCCACCAATACAAGTGCTTCTGATAAGTCATCATCATCTTCATCAGGCTCTTGTTGATCATCAGCTTCTGAATTGACTGCAAAAGCAATTCCTTTTCCTTTCTTCTCAGGCTGTTTGCAGAAAGCTGTTTCAAAATTCAATAAAGATCCAATAAGCTCCTCAACCTTCATGGTAGAAATATCATGAGCTTCCTCAATTGCTGTCACCTTCATGTCAAATCTTCTAGGGAGTGACCTGAGTATCTTTCTCACTATCTTCTCATCTCACATCTTTTCACCAAGAGACTCAAAGGAATTTGCCATATCCAGCACATTCATGTAGAAATCCTATATGCTTTCATCCTCCATCATCTTCAGGTTCTCAAACTTAGTGGTAAGTAACTGGAGTCTGGACATCTTGACCTTAGAGGTTCCTTCAAGAGTGGTTTTCAAAATTTCCCAAGCATCCTTTGCAACAGTACATTGCTTGATGAGTCTAAACATGTTCATATCAACACCATTGAATATTGCATTCAAAGCTTTAGAATTCCCAAGGGACAGATCATCTTCAGCCTTTGTCCACTCTTCTTCTGGTTTTAGAATCTCAGTTTTGTTCCCATCTTTGTCTAAAACCACAGGATGATCCCAACCTTTGAGCACAACCTTCCAAGTTCTGCTGTCCATTGATTTTAGAAAAGCACACATCCTGGACTTCCAGTATTCATAGTTCGTGCCATCCAACAATGGTGGTCTGTTGACATAACCTCCCTCTCTGTCCATGTTTGCCAGAAAACACTTCCCTGGAGCTCACCTAAACACAGGCAGGGTGTCTGCTCTGATGCCAATTGAAATTCTGGCTGGACAATGATTCAGAACTTGAAACAGGGCACGGTTTTGGAAAACAGAGCACAATTAAAAACAATCAGAAGCAGCAATAAAACAGTGCAGAAAAGTAAATGGGCACAGATATTTGTTAACCCAGTTCGGTGCAAATGCCACCTATGTCTGGAGAATACCAATCCAGGAAGGAAATCCACTATAGGAATTAATCCTTAAGACTCAGACACTGACCCCCAGTTCCCAGCCTAAGCAATCAATCTCCTCCTAGTTGTGATTTCTACCCAACACGTTGAGTATTAGACACCACTAACTTCCTAACCAAGCAACAACCTTGTTACTTAAACAACTTCTGAAATAACAACCCAGTTTTTGAAGACACCCTTCAAAAGAACAAAGACAACATCATTCGTACTTAAAAGTTTTGAATGATTTACAACTCAACAAACTTCTAACCAACTCAGATGAGTGGTGTACAAATAAACCTAAGCTTAAAACACAAAGACTCTAATTCTCTGATTAATAATCTATGACTCGTATATTTCAACAAAGGCAGCACATATCCTTAAATAGGCTTCATCAGCTCTCTTAATTCTGAATCCAATCTTCTGCAATTGATTTGTTTCTGAATTATGAAAGGCTCAAATAAGGAAACAAATAATTCTACATTGTATCTTGCAAAGATCCTTCAGAAAAATATGATTAAGCATAAACACGAGGCAAATCTTCTCAAGAGCTTCAACAAAAATATCAGTCTTCTAGAAACCAAATGCCAGAATAAATCCTTGACAAATCTCACAAAGATACGCACAGAAAGAATCAGATTGAATACAAAAATCCAGCTTCTGAAGTTCAGCTTCTGAAGTCCAGCTTCTGAAGAAGTCAACGCTGGTCAACCTATGAATAGTGCGTCTGAAGTACTATAGTGCGTCTGAAGGAGTCAACGCTGGTCAACGTCTGAACAGTGCGTCTGATGTACTGTTCAGTGTCTGAAGATCCATTCAGAATCTGAAGCACTGTTTCAGAGTCTGAAGGCCCAAAACAGCTTCTGAAGACATTTTCAGCTTCTGAACCACTTCAAATTCGATTTCTTGCTTCTGAAGACTTCTTAAACACATGGAGATGCTTTGCTTGAACACATTGAATTTACCAAAACATGCATCCAACTTCTAAATACTCAACAGGAGGAGAGGGCTATCAATGAGATATAACTCCCTAATTGAAAATGTTTTACATTTTGTTTTGAGTCGAGAGAAAAGAGATATCCGTTAGATGGAGCTACCACTAAGAGAAAGGTCACTATTAGTAGGAAAGAGCTATCAACGAGATGGAGCTAGTTCTCGATTAACCCATTTTGATTATTTTTATTAAATTGAGTTTTCTATACTTTCTTTAAGGACTTTTACTATGATTTTCATCAATACTTTCTTTGAAGGCTTGTAATATTATTTTCACCTTTTTATGACATTGGACTTTTGAATAGTTTTATTCGATTGGCTAAATTTACAACTTGGTGAATTTTCATGGTACACTTGATTGTGAGTTATTATATTTTTATACGGTTAATAGTTTTGTATATTAAAAATAGATTTGGGAAAAGTAACTAATCATGCCCTTGTGTGTTTCACTTCTAGTGGGTGGTGGTTGTTGTCTCTCACTAAGTCCTTATGACTTACTCTTTTATTTTCTATTTTTTTTCTCAGATTCCAAAGCAACTAAGTAGAAAGCTGCTAGTAAACTCGAAGTTCAGTGGTGTCAGTCTTTATGGTAGGCTTCCTTGATTGATGTCTCTATTGTTTATGTATATGTTGAGTCAAAGTATCTGCACCTATTTAAAGTCTAGGAATGTTTTATTTTAAGATGTACAATTATGTAAATGTGTCATTTGAAACTCTGGATGAGGATACAAATTGATAAATAGATAGAAATCTTGGAAAAACATTGAAAATACAGAGGATACTCTGGCAAAATTTCTGTAAGAATTACTTTGAAGCAAAAAGGTTATCTGAATATTACTTATTTGCCATTTGTCCAATATGGTCGTTAGGCTTGCCGGACTAAATGCATAAGTCTGTGCGCCGGTCACGAATTGTGTTTTTGGGTCATGACATATATGTTTTGGGTTTTGTTGTAGGCTTGGGTCTTTCAACACTTCAGGGGTATGGGTGTCAGGGATGCATAGGGTGGATATCTGGATCATCAACATCCATGTGCATTGATGTATCTACGGCTCAGGGGTCTGTCTTCACCAGAAGAATACATAATGCATATGAATTCGTTGGATCTGGGGGGTGTTATCATGTACCCGTATGATGCACACTGTGAGGCATGTCCGTTCGAGTGGATCAGTCTTTACTCTGGATGGCTCAGATATGGTAATCGTAGGGTGAGATATATGTCGGAGCGGGTACTTTGCTAGTTTAGGTATGTCCAGACCATCCCCAGACATTCATGCGTGAGTGCATCTCCCCAGACAACCTTAACGGAGATCAGCTACTGTTATGCGCACTATCTTGATCATATGTTGACACCTCAAGAATTGGGGCTTGTTGCTTTGACTAGCGTGGAGACATCACAAGGTTACATCAGATGGTTTTATTCCATCTCACATCCACGCATCATACTTCCGGACGAGACTGTTTATGTCCCGAGGCCACCCGAACAGGAGGCCCTTGATGAGATTGTTGTTGAGCAGGATGGAGAGCAGGGGTACTTGGTGTTGACAGGAAGGTTGGGTCGTATTAGAGACCATGTCTATGTTTTCATGGTCAGTGGTGTGGTGGAGCAAGGGTCTGATCAATGGCGTCATTTGGAAGCAATCTTGGAGGAGATTCATGGAGGGAGGGTTTATCATCGTAGGCGTGTTGTTGGGGGTGGGGGTGGCAGGGTTAGTTTTAGTTTTATGGTGTTGTAACCTTTGGATAATCATTAATTTTGCATTTTATGTTTGAACATTTGGTTTGTTTTGTAACATTTGGATAATTTTAGTTTTAAATGTTTGAAAATTGTGTTGTTTCTTATCCTTTTTATTGAAGTATTTATTTTATACGATCAGGAATCCATGTTTATATCATTTGGAAACAATTTTTTACCATATACATGTCTCAGCCAAAAAACAAGGTTCTGTCTCTATGTACTGATACATTTCGGATTATATAATCTGAAATGGACCTTTTTTACGTCAAAGTTAGGCTTTTCTAGGGTGTTTGACACTTTTCGGATTATATAATCCGAAATGACTAAAAGGGCCTCAGATTTTATAATCTGAAATGTAGTTTTACAGATATTACACAAACATCTTCAAGGCGCTCTAGGTTTCAACAGTTTCAGAACTTTTCAGATTTTATAATCCAAACTGGTTTCTGATTATAAAATCCGAACAAAGGGTATTTTTGGAAGAAAAAAAATGGCGTGTGAGAATGCAATGGAATGGGAAAAGTAAAAGCCTTACATTTTATGAAGTCAAAGATAATTTTTATGACCAAATTGCATTTAATTGCCGCAAACGTGTGTTTGTGGACCTAAGAGGTACTATGACTTTTTACTTTTTACCCTGAGAGAGGGTTAACACAAAATAAAAAGACCATGAACCCCTCCCATTTCTTCTACTTTCCCATTTTACTCTTTCCCTTTTCTTCTCTCTTTCAAAATTTTACTAGTCGAGATACCCGTGCTATAGCACGGGTAGCGCGGTGCAAGCGCTGTGCAAGGACGATTTTGATAGTTTATATATTGTGTAATAGAATATTTGTTAATTTATAGAGAAGTTGTTTTTGTTTAGGACACATATTAAAATATAGAATATTTAATCTAAATGTAATTAGTTGGATATATATGATTGTAAGAAATGGTAATATGAACTTTGTCATACCCCATTTTTTGACTTATATTTTTTATTTTGTTTTATCTTTTATTATTTCATTACTTATTTTTACCTTTTATTATTTCATTCTTATCATAGTATTTTATTTGCATTTTATCATTATCATTATTAGCATTACTATTATCATCATCATTATTAATATTATTGTTATTCTATTTCTTTAATAATATCATTATTATCTATTATTATTAAGATTTTATTAATTAATAGTATTAAACTTTTCATTTTATTATTATTATCATCATTTTCATTCTCATTACTTTTTATTTTATTTGCATTTTGCATTGCCATTTTCATTATCATTATTATTATTATTTATTATTCATTTTCCACCTTTTTATTTTTAAATGCAAAAAATTCCAAAAAAGGGGAAGTTCGCAGTGCGAAGCTACCTTCGCACTGCGACCTCTGCGAATTTTTCTGCAGAATTTTATTTTTTGAGTTATCCTTTTTGTTTTCATTTGCAATTGTTATTATTAGTATTATTACTGTTATTATTGCTATTTGTGACTGATTTGGTGCAGCAAGGCAAGAATTAATGTGTGACATTAAAGGTAAAAGGAAAGAAGGATTTTCTTCCAACCTATCATGTGCTCAAACAAATTGGCTGCCCTTGGTCAGCTCTTGTCCCTCCAAATTGACCCATCATCCAACCTGAGCTTGCCAGCCAGCTACTTGATCCCTTTCCTTCCCTTTTTCTCTACCAAAACCAGCCAAACACAAGTGGTTTTTACTTGCAAAAAGCTGTTTGTGCTGCCCTGTTTTGAGCTGGATTTCTCCTCCCACACACCAGCCCATATGCTCATTTTGCTTCCCCCAATCTCCCTGTACATGGCAGTACACGTTTTCATTGCTTGACCTTCCAAGATTGCAAGGATTGATCCCAAGAATCACCCCTTTTGCAGCTGCCCTGTTTTGCAGTTTTTCTCATCATTACCTTCTAGAATCAGCTGGATTTGTGGCTGAGATCAGTCAAGATCTTGCCCCTTGGCACAAGGCAAAGCAACTTCTATCCATTAGCATTAAATGCAAAGTGTTCTAGCCTGAATTTAGCCCCAAATCAGCTAGTGTTCTAGGATATGGTTCATCATTGCAAAGATTGCATTTTTTGCCTATAAAAGGAATGGCAAGGCATAAGGAATTAAGACATTGACACACATTAAAAAAACCAGTTGCACACACAAATAAACAGCCTTACACACACGAAATTCACACCAAGATCCCTTGTATTGTAACACCAAATCAGTTCATACACAAAGCAAAAACCAATTAGAACATTGTTCATAACCTCTAACCAAGCAAGCAAACCACTTCCAATCTATTGCTCAAGCATTGCTAGGAGTTTTGTAAGTCTCCTTTAATCTTTATTTTTCATTGTGTTTGCTGTTTTCATCCTTTGTTTTGTTCAATTTTGCTTTGTGCACAAAAACCCCTTTTGAAACTCAAAAGGGACCTCAAAGGGGCCAAGCCTTAAAACTGAGTTTCTACCCTCCTTTTTCTCCAATTTTGCAAAGCTTTTTAACCCCCTTTAGGTTCTGAAGCTTGCTTAGAAGCAGTTTCTGAACTTTTGTTCATAAACAGCTTCTGAGTTCAAAATTTCGCATACTTCGCAGAGCAAAGTATTTTTCGCACTGCGAACATATCAGAACCTGACTTCGCAGAGCCAAGTTCTGGTTGCTCTGCGAAGTATGTGAAACTCAGAACATGAATCAGGCATTCAAATGTCAAATTTTTGGGATTCCAGCCCTTGATTCAGAACCTAAAGAGGTTTAAAACCATTTTTGTCCAAACCCAATTCATAATCATGCACAACTTTGAAAATTTCACAAGTTCGTGCGATAAATTTTGAGTAACTTGTGAAACAAGTTATGTTCTTCAATTTTCAAAACCAAGTTTGAGCAATAAGCTAAAGTTCGTCTATTTCAAAACAAACTTGAACAACCATGTTGTTCATGATTTTCAACCCAAACGCGAACTTAAGCCGAACTTGCTCATCCTTTTTAAACCAAACTTAAAATGAGCCGAACTTGTGGACTTTCCAATTTTGTGCATGTCTTATGATTTTGTTTGTCATTCAAACTTGAACTACGCTTGTTCTTGAGTTTCGATAGCTTAAGTAACGAGCAATGTTCATGATTTTAATAAACTCGAACAACAAACTTGTTCGTGATCCCCTTCTTTTTACTTTTCCTTTTAAGGCATTTTTTTTGGTTCCCTTTGAGATTCCTTAGAGTCCCGACAAAACCAAACTTGAATGAAACGGGAATGGCTTGACGTATGTCTCCCCAAACCTCGGTTGCACGAATGCGTGACGTATGTCTCGTCGCTCGGGCAACCGTCATTCCACCCTTGACGCGTCTAGCACGCTCAACCTTCCCTTGGCCCCCTTGTGGCCATTTTTACCCTTTTCTTGGCCCTCGTGGTCAATCCGAACCCTTCGCGCCCTTGCGCGTTTATTTTCAACCATTTACGCCTTGCGCGAATTTATCGCCTCCGCGCGTTTGTCGTTCAAACCTTTTTACGCCCCTGTGCGTCTGTCTTTTTATTTTCAAAACATTTACGCCTTGCGCGAGTTTATCGCCTTAGCGTCCGTCTTTCACCATTTAAAACTTTGTACGCTTTCGTGCGTTTTAAAACCTTTGTTCAAGTCCGAGTGCAAATCTTTTTATCAAATCATTTACTTTTATGCATTGTCGTCAATGGCCAGTTCGGCAACAACCCGAACAGTTGACATTTACTTTCATTACTTCCTTTTTTTTCAAACTTTTTTCGCTCGGACGCGATCAAATCTTTTTTAACTAAAACGAACCAACGCACAAATGTTTTCTACCCAAAGAACTACGTACGCTTTGAATTCTCCGACTACCGGGAGATACGTAGGAGCAAGATCGACATCTTGTCAAGCCCATTAATAAAAAACCTTTTTTTTTCCCTTTCGTTCGTTTTTATCTCTTTCTTTATTTCGCATTATATTTTCTTTTATATATGTTTAAACACGCAAGTAAAACATCGAAACATTTTAAGCCTAAGCCGACTAAGAGGTTCCCGTTGAGTACAACGGATGTGAGGGGTGCTAATACCTTCCCCTCGCATAATCGACTTTCGAACCTAAAATCTTTTTCAAGGTAATTTCGAACTTTTTTCCTTTTTTCCCCGGAAAATTAAAAGTTCAGTCGTGGTTTAACATTTAGTGATTCAAAGCTTCCCAATAGCTTGACATCCGAAATTCGACGCGACAAACTTGAAATAAACGTTTGCAATTTTGAAATTATTTATTACATTAACTTGGAGCATATTAACAATGTCGAGAACATTTATTACAGTAGAATAAAGCGAAATGGAAGAGTTTATTTATTACATTAGAATAAAGGTAACTGCAAGAACATGATAATGACATTATTAATAACGTCGAGAATATTTAAATACGATAACGATGTTTTTTGCCATGACAGAGTCACATTTAAACTCTAGAGGAGCGTTAGGAGCAATGCGATTTGATGACCAGGATGTTGTCCATCCGCGTCCAATAATCACAGTTGTTGTATTTGTTTCAGGATCATTTTGGAATAACAATTTGCAAACAGTGATGGTGTTTGATGGTCCACATAATATGAGGTATTTGTGGTTTTTCAGTTGTAAAAAATTCCCAAGATCAGGTGGTAAAACCTGGAAAAGCAATGAATAGAAGAGATAATTGTAAAAAAATTATATGTGGAGGAAAATATTTTTATAAGTATTATCAATTTGAAGAAGAAAAGTCTTACCAATTTAGAACTAATTGGAAATTTGTTTGGAACCGTGACCTCAAATGTTAGATCTCGAGCAATGCAAGTAGTCAACCTATGGAAACGTGAATATTCATTTGTTGGTGTAGAACCTATTGTAAATTTGAATTTGGAATACACTATTTCCAAAATATGTGAAAGAAATAAGGGGATTTGATGTGATATTATAACAATCTCTGAATTGGTGCCAACCTTCGGTAAGTACTGGTATAATGAGAATTTTGTTAAATTCAACTTGATGACAATTCCCACAACCATCTTGCAACATCCATTGTTCTTCGAGTTCATCGTAATATTCTGCAACAAAAAGTGGATCTAATTCGCAAATCATCTGACATATAAATAAAACATTGTTAGTGGATTATATATGGAATTGAAAATTTTAAAGAATTAGTTTGAAAAATAAAAAGTAATATTAGCAATACTTCTGTGCAGACGGCCATGAAATAAGGTCTACTGGATTCCATTGTTGTGTGATTTGATGGTAGCTAAATAATAGATGAAGACATATTTTTGTAACTGAATTTGAGTTGAGAATATGATAATGAGAAATGTGAGTTGATTTGTGAGGGAAGGTGTATTTATAGGAAAAGATTTTTTTGAGTATGATATTTTATTGAATTTAATAGTGTAATGCATTATTCGAAGCATAACTTTGTTTGTATGTTGTTGGTCATTATTGTTGTGTTGTAGTAAAAAGAATATATTCCTTTTTGTTTTTTATAGGATTTTTGGGAAGTGAAATTGTATTATTGTATAGAGCATATGTCAATCAAAGGTAGAATCGTGCATTGGAATAGTGGTGTTTGAACAACTTGTTTGAATGCAATAAATTGTAATCTATAATAGTCATGAATATATTTACAAAAAGAAAAATCATTGGAAAGTAATAATTTGAAAATTAATAGTGTATGGAGTAGTATATAATTAGTTAAAATAGTGTATAAATTAATTAGTTAAGTTGCAATATGTAATTAGGAACAACTCTATTCAATATGATCTTAGCAAGAATTATATATTTTGGTGAATTGAATTAATTCAAAGTTTTAGTTATCATAGTAAATATATTTATGAAATGCGATTTGTAAAGCAGACACATAAAATGGTAGATTAAATAGATTAACGAAATTGTTTAATTAGGACATGGTTGAACATGGTCAGCCTTCTTACAACATAGCATTACAAACTTAAAGTTTTAAAACATAATAGTCCAGACCTAAAGCTTAACAACCTTGATGACATTTGAGCTTGATTTGTCCACAAAATTCATCCTTAGAGTGTCAGTCTCCACAAATCCATTGATACGTACAAAAGTTTGCCAGTATTTTCCAAACTTGGTTCTCTTCTTTCCATCTGTATCTGTCTTTAACACATCACATTGAATTTCACTACCTTCCGGTCCATACAGATTAACTGAGGCATATTTAGTTGTTCTAACATAGTGACCAAAGTCGGAGTTCAGAGTCTATACGTTAATCAATAGGAATAAAAGTAGTCGTGATTGTAATTAAGATATAAAAAATTTTGATGTGAGATATGTAGGTTAAATTAAGATGTATTTACCAATTGATATGCAGTTGCAGCATAGTGACTTAATTTGACTTCAAAATATTCTGGTGGTTGTCTTGCAGTTCCAATAGAAAGAAGACAATGTATCAACAATCAAGAAGCATTGTGGTTCAGTTGCTCACATTCAATTCAACTAACTAATCCATTCATTTACAACCATTTTAAGAAGAACAATCACATCACAGCATCAAAATCACTAATTAACTTTTACTCTTCATTATGGTTTCAGTTTAGATTGAAGCATGAAACAAAAAGATATTCCATAAAAAAAAAAATCAGTGTGCTACTTACAATATGTCAATTATGATTCTCTTCTTTGTTGAGCTCCTAATATTCTTGAATCCAATGATTATTTATCTATTGCATACTCTTTATTGACACTGAGTGTTCTGTTCTCTTACACAAAGTTGCTCTTTTAATGATGTTTCCATTTTAGTTGGCACATAGAAATTATGCATGGAACTCTCTTTTAGCAGCTTTAACAGCTCCTGCTAACAAGAGAAGCTAGTACTTTGACTGCAACCAATGCATTCATGTGATTGGAATTTTTCCAGGTTTTTTGGTGACAGGTCATAACAAAAAAAAAGCAAATAAAGACTTTGTTATGTGTTTGCTTTCACTCTCATAAACTCCTTTAATCCCTTGATTTCACATGAAGTATGAAGTTGAATGCCATGCTGCATCTAATGAAAATTATATTAATGCTTTTTCTAGCTGACAGATTGAGTCTATGTTGCATCTCTTCACTCACTGTTCTTAATCTTATAGAATCTACTAGAGTTTTGAAAAATAATACAAAAGCATAATACGAGAAAAAAAAAACATAATACGAAAAAAAAAGCATAATACAAAAATGATTGATAAGGAAAACGAAAAAGAGGGATGAACATTGAATTAGGGATGAACATTAAGCAAATCAGGGATGAACGTTGAAACAAAAAAAGATGAACATTGAATTAGGGATGAACATTGAAGCAAATCAGGGATGAACATTGAAACAAAAAAAGATGAACATTGAAACAAAAAAAAAAGATGAAGATTCAGTCAATGAAACCTGGGTATTTGGATGATGTTGGCCTGACCCTCTTCTTCAGCCGTGGAACCGGTGGAGGAGGCAGATTTAGGAAGGAGATTTCTGTTGTGAATATCTAAGCAAGGAGATTTAGCGTGTAATAGCTTGGATTCCATGGTAGACTGGATAATAGGCTGTAGTGGTACAGGAAGAGTCAGAAGCAGTCAGTAATATTTAGAATTCCTAAATTAACCCCTTGTTGAGAACATGATAAGTTATTGAGGGAGGCGTAAATTGAAGATAATAGGTAAATTTTAAACGGCTGAGTTCTAAGGCAGGAGGGACAGTTAAAAAAATAGAAATAGCCCTGAGGTTTGAACTGAAAAATCTGGAAGTGGTAAGGGCAGTTACGTGATTGTGCTAGCCATTTGTTTTTATATATAGATAGTTGACTCCACCCAATTTCATATTCTTCTCATTTCAATTCACAAAATCTTAACCTTAAACCATATACATTCACGAGATAATTTATATATTTCTAAGCAAATTTTTCTCATTCTTCTACAAGTGCTCTTAAGTAAGATTTTGGAGCAAGGGTCAGTGCTATACAGAATTGAGAAAAGTATCCATCCCTTGAAAGTTCTCATAGAAACTTTTTGAGGTAAATAAACAACTAACAATTTAAATAATTTTTTTGCATTTTTTTATATATATAAAAAAAATGCTTCCGTGGGCATATGGTTTTGTTTAAAAAAATTTTTGGAGTTAAGAGCATATATCATATTATAGGATTTAGTAATTACGCAATTGAGCTCAATGGTTAATGAGTTTCACCAAATAAAAAAAAAATTATGAGAATTTGAGTTCCATTTTTTTGTGGAACGATTCTTTGTCGGAGAACAGAAGGGAGGGCTAACGCCAAATAAATATTATATGATTTAATAATCATCGTCTATGGCTGGTAGAGCTCTAGATCAATAATCTATTAAAATATTGAAAATATTATAGATATTTGTTATTATATCTGAATTATGAATATTGGTTGACGGTTGATCCATTAGGGAAAGAGAAGGAGTAGAAAACAATATTTTTTGTGGTGTTAGTTATGCTTGTTTTGTGTTGCCCTTTAACGATTGAATATAGGACAAGAAAAGAAAAAATTGATTGATTGCCCATGAATTAGGGGTAAGTTTCTATAAACTGATTTCAACATTCGGTTAATAAAAAAAATTTTAGTTAATTAATTAATAGGATTGTAGAAGAAAAATAGAGGGTTGTGGCGTAGGTGATGTCCTTCCTTCTTGAGATAGATGTTGTATAGGAAGAAAAGAAAAAGAAAAAGAAATGTGGAAAGGGACTAGAAAGGGAGGAGGAGGAGGAGGAGGAAATGGATTGATAGCAGTGGCTATTGACAAAGATAAAGGAAGCCAATATGCTCTTAAATGGGCTGCTGATACTCTTCTCACCAAAGGCCAAACCGTTATTCTTATCCATGTTTCTCATGCTCTTTCTTCCAGTAATAATTCTTTCATTGTTAATCTTTTTTTTTTTATTTATAATTTTAAGAAGAATTAATTTCTGCATGCATGCATTTCCACCAAATTGCAGGAGGTAGCGAGGGCGCGATTGTATGTAACGCCAATAGTACTTCAGCTGCATCATCTCCACAGAGACACCTAATTGATAATGTTGCCAAGGATCTCTTTCTTACTTTCCATTGCTATTGTACACGCAAAGATGTATGTATGTAGCTCTCATCAATCCCTTGATTAAATTAATTAATTAATTCATATAATGTACTACTATTTTGTCAACAACATACATTGTAATTCATTGATTAATTAATTGGTTGCTTATATATTTTGTTAGATACAATGCCTTGATGTCCTACTTGAAGACACTGATGTTGTCAAAGCAATAACTGAATATGTCTCTTATGCTGCAATTGAGAACTTGATCGTTGGTGCACCATCAAGGCATGGATTTATTAGGTGACTCACATGCTCTATCTCTAAATAATCAATCCTACATTACATATCTACCTACTAGTAATTATTTAAGATTGCACAAAATCTCTAGAGAATAGCAATGTTGTGCAGTATGTTAATTGCAAATTTTGGGTTCATTAGGGAGAACATCTGGAGATAACTTATGTCATATGCATAATTTGTTTTCAGCTTATTTCTCTATGAGCTCTCTATGATAGCTTATATGAAAACAATTTGACTTTATCTTATTTTTTGTTATTGAAATAACTTATGCATAGGTGCTTATTTTTTTTAAGAGCTTTTGCTATTTATCCAAACAAGACATATTTCTTCTTAAACTCGAGCGGCTTTTTTTTGTGCAGATCATTTAAGTCATCAAGTACACCAAGCGGCATATCAAAGGGGGCGCCAGACTTCTGTACTGTTTATGTCATATCTAAGGGGAAAATCTCATCAGTTCGGAATGCTTCTCGTGCAGCACCACATACCTCTCCTCTTCTCAACCATATACACAACAATCTAACCAATGAGGA
This sequence comes from Medicago ruthenica, assembly GCA_018208015.1. Taxonomy (NCBI): domain Eukaryota; kingdom Viridiplantae; phylum Streptophyta; class Magnoliopsida; order Fabales; family Fabaceae; genus Medicago; species Medicago ruthenica. The sequence goes on along the minus strand of CM031372.1, from coordinate 106,239,748 downwards.
TGTAAATCAACCTGCAGAGCAGATATGCTCTAGACGTATGAATATGAGAGGTTTGCTTGCTTATGTAAATTAAAAGAGCTATGCTATTTACTTATTGCAGTTCTAGATTCATAATAATCATGTTTTGATCACAATATATGTATGTATGCGACAGACAGGACGTCGATGAAACCTAACAGCTGGCAGGACGAATCTATGAAGTAAGTGTTTTTGCTTGGGGGTGGGTATGGGGAAGTGTACTTTCTGTTCTTAATGGATGTATATATATATATATATATGAAGTAAGTCTTTCCAGCAGGTCTCCATTTGGAAGAAGAGCCAGAGGCACGAGTGGAATGTTATGTGTAGACTTCACAGATTCAGATACAGACATATCATTCGTAAGCTCTGGGAGGCCAAGCAGTGCTTGTTCATCCTCTTTTTACGACTACATGGACTCTGGTCGAACTTCACGAATTTCTACCAGTACAGACCGTAGCTTTGGATCCAACCGATTAGGAATCAAGTTCACTGAACCCAGTTCACCAGATACCTCTCTTTCACTGGATAGCAGTAGGACATCATGTTCATATTCAAACATGGTGAGCATTGCACTTTCTAATTAACATGTAGACATATACATGTATGATATGATGTATATCTAGAGATCAATTGATTCTAAGCAGAAACAAGCACCAGACCACTAATGGTATCCACTTCCTTTTGCTAAACCATTAGGATGAAACAGAAGCTGATATGCGGAGGCTGCAGCTTGAGTTAAAACAAACGATGGAAATGTACAATACAGCGTGCAGAGAAGCACTTGCAGCACAACACAAGGTATGTAGTATTATTTTTAATAGACGCGTTACTAATTATTGTGATTGTAACCGATAACACTACTCTTTTGTTTGCTACATTTATAGTTAATGGAGATGAGCCACTGGAAAATTGAGGAAGAAAAGAAATTAGAAGAGGCACGACTGGCCCAAGAAGCTGCGCTGGCAATTGCTGAGAGAGAGAAAGCAAGAAGTAAGGCAGCTATGGAAACAGCTGAAGCAGCTAGAAAAATCGCAAATGTGGAATTAAATAAAAGATCAGGTGTTGAAGTTAAATCTCTTAAAGAAACAGAGGAATTGAGAAAGCTATTGGATAATTTAGCCCAAACTGATCTAAGATATAGGAGATACAATATTGAGGAGATTGAAGCAGCCACAAACATGTTTTCTGAAAAACAAAAAATTGGGGAAGGTGGTTATGGACCTGTTTATAAATGTTACCTTGATCATACTTCAGTGGCCGTCAAGGTTTTGCGTCCAGATGCGGCTCAAGGGAAATCACAATTTCAACAAGAGGTGATCAACAAGTGCATGTACATCAGTAATTGAAGTGTATACTACTTAATTTTGTATTAATTTGTTTGACACTAGCATGATAAGATGAGCATGACATGTTAATTTCCTTCTATCATTTTGTGGAATATTCTAATAGATAGTATCCTCCCACAGGTTGACATACTGAGTTGTATTCGTCACCCAAACTTGGTGCTTCTTTTAGGAGCGTGTCCAGAGTATGGCATATTGGTTTATGAATATATGGCGAATGGAAGCTTAGAAGATTGTCTGACTCGAAAAAAGAATGATAGGGTTCTGTGTTGGCAGCTGAGGTTTCGGATTGCTGCAGAGATAGCAACAGGTTTGCTATTCCTACATCAGACGAAGCCTGAACCTTTAGTGCATCGTGATTTGAAACCCGGAAACATTTTGCTGGACAGGAATTATGTATGTAAGATAAGTGATGTTGGTTTGGCAAGGCTGGTCCCTGTGGTGGCTGAAAATGTAACACAGTGTCGCATGACATCAGCAGCGGGAACATTCTGTTATATTGATCCTGAGTATCAGCAAACAGGAATGCTTGGTGTGAAGTCGGATGTTTATTCTTTAGGGATCATATTTCTACAGTTATTGACTGGCAGACATCCAATGGGATTGGCTCACCATGCTGAACAGTCTATTGAGAATGGCACATTTGAGGAAATGCTTGACCCATCTCTCTCTGAATGGCCCCTTGAACAAGCAATCTCCCTGGCCAATATAGCTGTCAACTGTGCACAACTTAGACGAAAAGATCGGCCAGACCTTGCCAAAGAAGTGTTGCCTGAGCTTGTTAAACTCAGAGAGTTTGCTGAAGATAATATGGGTCCAATCTTTTTAGGAGGAGGCATTACATGTAGTAGTAGTAATGAACCTTCCCCCAACCACAGTGAAGCTTCTGTGCAGCAGGTTTCTTTGATTTCTTTATCATGTTTAATTGAATTGCTTGAAAAATCAATTATATAAATTTTGAGATGATTGATTTTGCAGGACGTGATGAGTGACCCACAGCTTGTAAATTCAGGAAGCTCAATAAGTCCACCACCAGAAGAAGAAAATCCTTAAGTGTGTATGTGTGTGTATTAATCAAATAGACAAGATGACCTACACTCTATAACTTAAATTAGAAAAGAGAGGACACAGAGCTAGCAAATGGTAATTGGAAATTTTTGTATTGTTATGTAAATTAATATGTTAGGGATTTGGATTGTCTTCAGTTTGTAACACAAGCTTTCTTGTAATTATACATACTAGATTTAGACCCGGCTTTAATTTTGAAATCTACATTAAATTTTAGGCTTAAATGCACTTTTGACCCCCTATGTTTGAAAAAGTTGCGATTTTGGCCCCCTTTTAAAAAAAATGGCAAAAGAGACCCCCCATGTTTAGCCCCTTTTGCAAAACTCCAATTTTGACCCGGTCAAACCTACGTGTCACGCCACCTGGGTATTTTTTTTAATTTTTATTTTTTTTAATTCCACGCGTATAATTAAAGCATTAAAAAAAAAAGAAAATTGGATAAAAATGAGGAAAGGCACGTGTGGCACAACTTTTTGTTGCTCTTTTTGTGGCACAACGATGAACAGAGGAGTAGGATAGCATTGTGGGGAACCTCCATACAGACTCAGCAGGTAGCACCTTTCCAATCTTTCTTTTCTACCTCTTTAGAAAACCTCATGACATTTTTCATATTTTTTCTTGCACAAGATAAAAGATATGGGGTTTCCTTGTGACCTCGAGATTTGGACTTGCACCGCATCTTGCCAACTTTAGCCATTTAAAAACTGAACCTGAGACTAATCGGAGCAACAAGGAACAACTTTTCGGATCTGGGCAACAAGGAACAAACAACACAATTTTTCGTTTCTCTTTTAGCAATTTTTATTGTGTAATGAAACAAAACAAGTTCAGAGCAAAACAACTTCCAACCCAGATTCCGGCGAGATTGAACAGTTCCAAATCAGAGCAAAGTTCACACTTTTCCGGCGAGAATGAAACAAACAACGTTGAACCCAGTTTCAGGCTAAGTCGTGGTGTTTGAATTCGGATTACAGAGAAGAGATGAATTTCTGGATTTTGAATTGTTGAGATTTTGAATTTCTGGATTTTCAGGCTACATATGACTGAATATTTGTGGTGGTGGTTCCAGACGCGGATTTTACAGTCTTGGTGAGTGGTGAAGACCATGTCTTAGAGAAGGCGATGGTTTTAGTTGAACCGGAGGAAATTGATTTGGTGAGAAGAGAGTTTTTGGAGAGATGAAATTGATGGAAGAAGAAGCCACACGTGCCTTTCCTCATTTTTATCCAATTTTCTTTTTTTTTAATTCTTTAATTATACGCGTGGAATTAAAAAAAATAAAAATTAAAAAAAATACCCAGGTGGCGTGACACGTAGGTTTGACCGGGTCAAAATTGGAGTTTTGCAAAAGGGGCTAAACATGGGGGGTCTCTTTTGCCATTTTTTTTAAAAGGGGGCCAAAATCACAACTTTTTCAAACATAGGGGGTCAAAAGTGCATTTAAGCCTAAAATTTATGATAATATACATGCATAAAATATGACAATAATGTAGTTAGTGATCTATGTTGTACAAATTAAGCAAAATATTATTTCTTAGAACATATGAGTTTGAGATAACAGTTTAGTATTTAAAAAAAAACTAAATATATTTTGGTATGTAACTAAACAAAAGTTTCAAGAGAGTTTGAATCGTCCTCCCCATATCAAGGATAGTATAAATAAGGGAATCGAAAAAGGCATGAGAAATATGAATAATAGGATTAATTCTAAATTTACTTATCAAATAAATAGCTGAAACTTGTAAAAAAAATTGTAAGTAGCCGAGGTGGAATACAACGGTGACGGTCAGTTTGGTCATATGCAAAGATTTGACCATCATGAATAAAAAATGTTGGATAAGATTAATTGTACACACCAGAATCATTTTTACCCACCAGGCACCATATATACAAATGATAGTACATTAGTTAAATATTCATTTTCTTTTTTGTTAAATATATCTAACTTTTCTTTACATCAGTTATTTAATTAAAATATATCTATTATCAAAGCGGTGTCGTTTTGAAACCTAGACTGATCCTGGGTAGGTGTAAGCGGAGGGTCTGCTTTCATGAACAGTGTGAAACTAAGTAGGAGGAGGAGGAGGAGGATCGTGAAGAGGTGAAGATGAGATGAGTACTCTGTCTGTGTTCATTTGTTGGTGTTTTCTTAAAGGAGACAAATTAAAGGAAAGATGAAGAGTGACAACTTAGTTATCTTATATATTCAATGTTATTATTGCTTCTTTTCTGTATGTAAGAGGTTTCAATATTATATGGTGGAGCTAATTCGTAATTGGGTCTGTCCGAGCGAGAGATGAAATTGAAATGGGTAAAGGAGAATTAGGATTTTTTTAAATTGATTCTATTTTAGAAAGGGGACAATGACATGCCACAAGTTCTACTATTAAGATGTGTACGGTTAATCTTATCTAACAATTTTTTATTCATTGAACCAAGATGGTCAAATCTTTGTATGTGACCAAGCTAACCGTCATCCGAATACAACTCCATTTTGCAACAATTGGAAAAGTTACCCTCGTTGTTTTTCTTTGAGTGGTGCTACCTGTAAAAGACCCGAGCGAATAATTATATAAAAAATAATTTGATTGTTAATATTGTAGAATATTATTTATAGATATTAAATAAAAATTATGAGCATTAATGTAATGTTTTAAATATACAAAAATTTGTTAAATAGTTGAGTCACACCAGTTATAGATTTTATTTGCTTATATATGCATAAACAAATTTTTATGTAGATATATAAGAAAGTTGATATGATATAATTTTGAAAATTCATGACTATTTTTAAAATCAAAATTAATTTAGTGTTTCTATTAAATAATTTTTTATTTTATATGCAAAAGATTGTTCAATGTTTACACCGCACCCGTTGCATATTTTATGTACTTATATCTGCATAAACAATTTTTATATACATATATGAGAAAGTCGATATGATAAAATTTTGAAAAATCATGACTATTTTCAAAATCAAAATTAATGTATTGTTTCTATTAAATAACTTTTTATTTTATATGCAAAAGACCGTTCAATGTTTGCACTGCATCCGTTGCAAATTTTATGTACTTATATTTGCATAAACAAATTTTTATGTACATATATGAGAAAATCGATATGATAAAATTTTGAAAACTCGTGACTATTTTCAAAATCAAAATTACTGTAGTGTTTCTATTAAGTAACTTTTTATTTTATATGCAAAATAATGTCCATTGTTTGCATGAACCCGTTGCAGATTTTATGTACTTATATCTGTATAAACAAATTTTTATATACATATATGAGAAAGTCGATATGATAAAATTTTGGAAACTCAATACTATTTTCAAAATATCAACATTAATGTAGTGTCTCTATTAAATAAATTTTATTTTATATTTAAAACACCGGTAAATATTTAAACCACTCTCATTGAGGATTTTATATGCAGAAGAAAATTTTTATGTACCGATATGTGATAGTCGATATGACAATTTTGAAAACTCGTAACTATTTTCAAAATATTAACATTAATGCAGTGTTTCTATTAATTAAATTTTTATTTTATATGCAAAACACCGTTCAATGTTTGCACCGCTGGCGTTGTAGATTTTAAATGTTTATATCTGCAGAAACAAATTATATATATATATATATATATATGAGAAAGTCAATATGATAAAATTTTAGAAAGTCATGACTATTTTCAAAATATCAACATTAATGTAGTGTGTTTGCACCGCTGCCGTTGCAATTTTAAATGTTTATATCTGCTAAAGCAAATTTATATACATATATGAGAAAGTCAATATGATAAAATTTTAGAAACTCATGACTATTTTCAAAATATCAATATTAATGTAGTGTGTCTATTAAATAAATTTTTATTTTATATTTAAACATTGTTAAATATTTAAACCACACTCATTGAAGATTTTATATGCTTATATATGCAGAAGAAGTTTTTTATGTACCGATATGCGATAGCCGATATAATAAAATTTTGAAAACTCATGATAATTTTCAATATATAAACATCAATGTAGTGTTTCTATTTTTTTTATATGCAAAACATCATTCAATGTTTGCTGGACAATTATGAAATTTTGCAAAATTTTTTGACAAAAACAACTTGTTACACTTGTGATGACCATTATCCGTAATTAATTTTTTAAAAAACAAATAAATTAGTTCCATAGTTATCCGTGGAAATTAGTTACACTTGACCATTATCCGTAATCAATTTTTAAAAAAATAAATTAATTAGTTTCATAGTTATCCGTAGAAATCGGTTACATGACCATTATCCGTAATTAATTTTAAAAAAAAAAATTAAATTAATTAAATTTTGCAAAATGACCATTATACACATAAAATTAAGGAGATCATGAGTTTTAATAAGGACGATTTTAAAATTTTGCTGAACTTCAATTTTTATATATTGTATATACCACCTTATGTGGGATACCTCCTTTATACACCCCCTCCAAATGTCAAAAATATATTTAAAACACTCAAAAAGACTACTAGCTCAAAAAAAAAAAAAATTCTATCTCTCTCTCTCGTCTAGCTCTTCCTCAGTCGCATCTCTCGCCGCTGTGTTTCGCAGTCTCTCTCACCATTGCACCAGCTCCACCCTGCCACTCACTCGTCGTCATCAAACCGTCGTCATCAAACCGCCGTCATGGAGGATCTAGCCTCAAGGTCGTTGAAAGAGGTGGCGTCAGACGAGAGAGAGAGAGAGAGAGGACCTCGCTACTGTCATCTCCATCATAGAGGGAGATCTTGGACATAAAAGGCGGTGAGGTTATCTAGGTCAGCGAAGGAGCAGCGGAGACGAGATCCTCATTCTGGCGTCGTTACCTTCGTGAACCACGACACAGTCATCGAGAGTTCCAAATATGGACGGTGGTGGCGAGGAAGAAAAGAAGAAGATGAGGTTGTGTTGCAGACCTAAACAGCTATAGATGTGTTGCAGAGAAGAAAAAAAAGGTTGTGTCGGAGATGGGAAAGTAGATAACAGAGGGTGGGGCGGAGGCGCGACAAGGGCGGAGGCGCGACAAGGGCGGCGGCGGTGGTGGTGAAGAGTGAAGGTGTGGTTAATGGGTATGTGTGTAGAGAGAGAAGAGATAAGATGAAAGAGAGAGTGGTGAGGAGATGAAATTACTTAAATGTCTTTACCAGATAGGGCTGTGTATCAAAGGTATGAAAATAAAGGGTGTTAATGAAAGATTGCTCTAAGTGGAATAGGTGGGAGTGAAATTGGTATGCACATGACTCACTTAACATTTAATCATTCCCTTTAACATTTGTGTTAATTGTCCATGTTTATTCCTACCATTCTCATATATATTTCTTCCTTGAAGTGGAAGAAATAGTCACAAGAAAGGGGGAGTTTGAATTGTGACTCTTTTAAAATTTAATCTTGCAACTTACAAAACTTATATATTCAAGAAATTCTTGGTAGAGGTTAGAAAAATAATATTAGAACGCCTTAGATATTAAATATTTGTTTTATCAAGGATCATAATGTTCTGGATAAAGTAAAGTTGAACATTTAAGTAGTTTTAATAAGGACCAGAATGTTCTGGAGAATGATTAAATTATACTCCCTCCGTCCCAAATTGTATGTCGCTTTGGAAAAAAAAAAATTTGTCCCAAATTATATGTCGCTTTACAATACCAATGAAACATTTTAATGTTATTTTTCCTATTATATTCTTAGCTATTTATTACTCTATATTTTTTCAATTCTTTAATTTATCATTTCCATACCATTTATTAAGGACAATTTTGTAAAACAACTCATGATATCTCTTTTCCACACAAAATTAATTATATTTCTTAATACGTGTGAAATGCCCAAAACGTCATACAATTTGGGACGGAGGGAGTACGTAGAATGATTAAAACAATTAAGTGTGGAATTTTAAAACAATAATTTTATCAAGGACCATAATATTCTAAATAACAGTTATATAGTTAATTTAGAATGATAAAACAATGTTAATGATTAATTGGAGACCAAAGTGATGTGGATAAATATTGAGCAATTATATTAAATTAGGACCATAATGATCTGGAGAGGTTAAAGAGATTATGATTGTGATAATGTGTGAATAGTGTTTAAGGCAAATAATAAAAGAGTAAGGGTAAGAAGATCACACAAGAGATTTATCTTGTTTCACCCAGAGCAGGCTACTTCCAGTCCCCACACTTCGTGTGAGATTATCCATTATAGGATCCAGCTATCAGAAACTTCTTAATAACACTATATGTTCTTGATCACACCAGATCAGTCTGTTACAGTCTGTATTATCAACCCCAACAGGCTTATAGAATTCTTTGCTTTCACACAAGAAAGGTTGGAACAATTCTTTCTCAAACTATTGTAACAAATAGACTTGAGAACTAGATTACACTTTGTATGCATGATATGGTTTTGGATCAAAGATGTTTCTCAACTCATGTTTGAGATTTTAATAAACAAACTCAAAAGATTATGATCCAATGATATAGTGAGAGAGTTGAAGTTTGTTGTTTGTGGAGAGTTTGTGTTGTAGTGAAAATTTCACTCATGTAATGATGCTTTTTTAGGTTCAAACTAAGCCTTGGAGAGCAAGCTCAGAAAAGAGATGTTGGACAGGTTTTTCAATGTGAAAAACGCTCCACAATGTTACTTGAAGAGAAAGCATGAATTTTGTTCATTGAGAACTATCTCCAGAACGTTCTCTCTATTCTAGCCAAACTTGGGCACAAAGTAACACCTTTTGCAAGTTGATATGAGATGTAATCTTACTGTATAAGCTTGCTGGTCACTTGTTAAGATGTGTTGACGTCATCTTGATGTCATATGCTTTTATCACAAGGAACAACTTTGAGATCTTTCTTTGATGGTTTTGCTTGCCCAAAACGTTCTCTCTGTACTAGCCAAACTTGAGCAAAGAAGGAACATGTTTTGCAAGTTTTTATTAGTTGTAATCTTGTTGTATAAGCTTGTAGGTCACTTGATAAGATGTGTTGATGTCATCTTAATGTCATATGAAGATGTCATATGGTTTTATCACAAGGAACAACTTTGAGATAATTCTTTGATGGATCCTTTCACTTCTTTCCTTAATGGGCTGAAAGTTCATGAAGGCCTTTTGCTGATTTTATTCCTTTGTAGGTTTCATGGCCCATGTGCAAATAATGTTTTGATTTGTCTTGATTGTGTTGCCTTTTAATGCCTTTAAGTATCTTGATTATTATGATCATTTATTCCTTCTTTTGGTGAGACAAAGAGAATAAAATTTATTCTTGATCTTAATTATGGAGATTTTTGACATTGCTCAAAAGTCAATATTTGTCCTTTGCTTTGTTTGTTATTTTGTTAGCTTTGTGACGTCAGAATGTTCTCAAGAAAATTCTCAATGAAACATTCTCACAAAACACGTTAGTAGATAACAAGATAATAACTGTAATATGTTTGTTATCTTTAAAACATCAAATGAGGATGTTCTCTTCACTTTGTATGACCAGAATGTTCTTTGTAGGAACATAAGAAACATTTCTCAAAGTCAAAATTCCTTTGATTGATTTCTATTCTCCCAAATTATATCTTGAATGATGATGGAAGATTCTTGGATTATCCTAAGTCTTTTATGATAGAATCTTCGTGCATATGATCATGAATTTTCTTCCATATGATCATGAATTTTTTTCCTTCATAATTCTCCAATTAATGAATGACTTAATGAATAATTCATTCATGCATTGGTTTCTCTTCAAAGTTGATTCTAATCATTTGAATGAAATAATGAGAATAATTTCGAGTGTAATAATCATCTTCATCATGAGAACATTCTTTCATCAAAGTTGATAATGTTATCTTCTATATGAGAAGACAATATCTTCTTGGTCAATTAACCTTGAATTATTTTGTTGATGATGCAATTCTTCTTATAATTCCTCTCAGTGATTTCACACAATGTTTTTTGTTCATTGAGTATCTTTGAGATGTTTAGTTTAGGCATGCATGTAATCATGAAGGTACAATCAATCATTCTCTTGAATGAAACTTTTGTGCCTTTTCTTTAAACTCCTTTAGAAACTATTTGAAGATCATTCTTGAATTTTCATATCTTGTTGATACTCAAGGTACGTAACAAAACTCAATATGTATTCTGTCACATGACTTTAAGAGTGATCTTGTGTACCTTTCAAATATTAACCCTTTATTCCTCGAATATTTAAGGCTTTGTTGAAAACCATGTGGTGACGAGGATGAGTCAATTAATCATAAAATTCATCTTCTTGTTGAATCTTCAATCAACACTCTTTTGATTCAAACAATATTCTTTCTATATCTTCTTTGAGTTTGTGATACTACAATTTTGGTATTCTTCCACTGAGTATATATATGCACTTGTAAGAGACTTCTTTCTTGTCTACTTATGTGAAAAGATTTAAGTGCAAACATCAGTAGATCATCATTCATAAAACTTAGTGTTTATTTCATAAGGTTTGTTATCATTAAAACATTCATAAAAAAGATTTTGCTTCAACATATATATATATATATATATATATATATATAAGTGAGCATACGTTAACACAGTTTGATACCAAATCACATCCATTTATTTTCGTTAAAAAGTGTGAATTAAAAAAGGGATGACATGGCTAATTATAATTGGATGTGTTAAAAGAGTGTGCTAGTGGGTGTGACCCTAACATTGCTCTAAGTGTAGGAATGAGAATAGGTCAGACTTAAACTTTAATTTTTTAAACTAGACCCGACCTATTTAAACAAAGCTCGGCTTAGCCCAGCCTATTCCCACCCTTCTCTATGTGTATACACCAAGAAAAGAGACCGTGTTATTTTCTTTAAAAAAAGAGACCGTGTTATTTTAGAGTTTTTTTAGGGGTGTGTTATTATTTATTACTAGTATAGTGACTCGTGCTAAGCACGAGATGGTTCATCATAACTCAACAATTTTTTTAAAGAATGACTCAGCAATGTTTATTTATTAAATTAATTAAATAAATAAATTGAAAAATAAAAAAATATAAGATTTTGATTTGATAACCATTGTTTGTATTATACATGATAAATTCGATAGTGACTCAATCAATGATTATTTATTTAATTGATAGTATAAAGTTATACTATATTTTATAAAATTAAAAATTGAATAAACACATAAAGAAAATTACTCTCGTGTTTAGGGATGACAATGAGTATCCGTATGATACTTGTGTTCGTATCATTGGATAAATATGATATTTGTGTCCACCCCATATTCATATGGGTATCCACTAAACAGGTAATTTGCAAATTTAGAGGCTTGGGACCTTGGAGTATACTCCTCAATTAAGGACTCAGGTTCGATTCTTACCGTGTCAATTTGGATGGGCTAGTTTAACTTCTTAAAAAAAACATATATTTTTAGGAAAAACTGGATTTGATTATAAAAAAAAAATTGTAATTACTTGAGTTTCTTCATTCTCTTTTAATGACACAAAAAATATTACACATGAAAGTATTAATATATTTCACGCTCAATATAACAACAAAATTTCAAACAAAAATAAAATACATCATATTCTTCTTTTTTTTTGACACGAAAATACATCATATTCTTATTCTTCTTTCTTTTACCACATGATAATAATTTCAAATTCAGCCTTTCTATATTTAATAAGGGATATTTAAGTAGTTTTATTAATTTATTAATAGGTACATATAATTGTGGGCATGACTACCATAAACCCGCATCTTTGTTTATTAATTAGCGGGTAGTTCGAATATTCATTTTTTTAAGAAAGTTGCAATATTCATTTGTTTCATAGCAGATATCTATTAAGCTACCCGTCTCATATCTGTGACAAACTTTATCGACATATATCAGCGCGTATATATTTTTTTGACATCCCAGTCGTTGTAATATATGAAATAGATATAAAAAATACATAATTTGATGACATATTTTTAGGAAAACATCTATATGAGTTTACAAAAGTTCTCTTAAGTAAATTTATATTAGTATAGTTACATGACATGAATGCGTTGATTATATATGTGAATCAAATTTACAATAATATTTTATAGAATAAACAAATATGATAGATTCGAAGAATAAACAAATATGATGGTGGATTTTTTAATGAATTAATTATATGTTTTCCTGTTTTGAATTGGAATCTAAATTCGCGCTATATCTCTTTACGTTGACTAACGTTTTCGTTTGTCCACTTTTTTTATTATGTTAATGCATATAAATTACGAACAATATTTTTTATAAAATTTTGATTAAAATTACTTTGATTTTTATTAAAATTATATATACAGATATTTTGCACTTTTATATTGTAACAAACTTATACATTCTTATCTTTTTAAATGACACCAACAATATAACATTTTTAATTGTAAGTTTGTTTAAGGGTATATTGATAAAGAAAAAATCATCCAAAAACCATGTATTCTTTTTTGTGTATAGGTTAGATTCCAATTTTTTTTTTCTTCTTATTTTGTCGTAGATTGATTGGCTTGTTCAATATTGATGCGGTGCCACTACCATGTGGATTTTTTTGTCTTTTCTCGGTGTAACGGTTGTAAATTTGATCTCGTAGAAATGAAATAAGAAGAAAACCTAACTATGGTTAGATAACTCGTTAGTCATCAAATGTTTGACATTTTTTTCAATTGGATAAAAACTCAACGAATCATTTGATTCAAAGGTGATAATAAAAAAGGTCATGCTAACATGTGTCTTAAGTGCACAAGTTAAGAAGTAAAAAATAGAATTAAAAAAATAATTCTTATATTGAAAAGATAAAAGTTTGAACTTTTAAAATAAAGAATACACAAATTTCAAAATTTTCTTTCTACTTTTGATTTCTTATCTAGTGTCCTTAAGACATAAATTAGCATTTCCCATAAAAAAAAATAATTAAAGCCAAATATGCAATTGTCTTAATGATGAAACGGCAGTTTCTGGGGATGTCCAGGACTGCTGGAAAAAATGAGTCTTATTAGTTGGAATTGTCGAGGTCTAGGGAGCCTGAGTGCAATTCCTAATTTAAAATTCCTAGTTTGGTACTATAAACTGGACACCCTCTTTCTAAGTGAGACACTAGTCTTCAGTAATAAAATTGAGAAATTTTGTTATATTCTTGACTTTGATAATTGTCTTGTTGTGGACAGACAAGGCCGCAGTGGTGGTTTAGCTTTATTTTGGTGTAATTCTTTTAAATGCAGTATTGTTAATTATTCCCAAAATCATATAAATGTTGAAGTGGACGAAGGTTCACGTGGTAAATGGTTGCTAACGGGATATTATGGTTTCCCTGAAGGTAGACGAATAAGAAACTCTTGGAATTTTATACGTCAACTGGCGAATCGTAATTCCTTACCATGGTGCATAATTGGAGATTTTAACGACATCCTTTATGCACATGAGAAGAAAGGGAGAACAATTCGACCGTCATGGCTTATAAATGGTTTTAGAAAAGCAATTCAAGATGCAGGTTTAATAGATATTACTCTTGATGGGTATTCGTTTACCTGGTTCAAGAGCTTGGGCACAGATAGAGCGGTTGAGGAGAGACCTGACCGTGTGTTAGCCGATGAAACATGGTTTTATCTTTTTTTTTTCAAATGCAACGTTGGATAACTTAGTAGCACCGATTTCAGATCATTATCCTATTCTTCGTAATAGGGTACCAAGCATACACCCCACAAGAGGCCGAAAGAATTTTAAATTTGAAAATGCATGGAGGGTTAAGCCGAGCTTAGCTGATGTGGTTCAATCCTATTGGCAGCAGCATACTGAATGTGACATAGTGATTAAATTGGAGGGGTGTGCTGAAGAGTTAAAGCATTGGAGCAAGATTCATTGTAATAAATGGAAAGTGGATATTGAAGATTGTAGAAGAGATTTATTTAGATTCCGAGGAACAAGTGATACGGGTTATTATGCAGGATTGCAGAGGAGAATGACGCATTAGTTAGTGCAAGAGGATCTTTATTGGAAGCAAAGAGCGAAAATGCATTGGTATAAGGATGGTAATTGTAACACCCATACTAAATTGTCTAGAATATTTAGCATGAGTATTAATCTGATACTGGATACATTAAAATTTTCAATAATAATAATACAATACAACTGAATGAATACGAACATGCTCGTATATACAACCAATAAAGTACCATAAAATACACTTATATATATATACATATATTGTCTGACAACCTCCTGAGCTGGTACAAGACGAGCATCTTCACTCCATTCAGCGTCTCCCTTGTAGAACATTCTCATGAACCTCTTGCTAACCTGTAAACCTGCACCAGAAGGATTGGGATGAGACATAATGTCTCAGTGAGCTCCAGCCCAACCTACTGTTGGCAACCACGGGGAACCTAGGGTTGCCGTGCCTACTTTTGGCAATCTCGGGGAAACCTACAATCGCCGTCATTCTCTACATATTTCGCGATCAAGGGAAAACTAGGATCGCTAGATGTCTTTATCTTATGTTGTACTTATGTTTAATCTCATACTTAGTGATCTGGGGACATCCTACGATCACTTTCTGTTCACTGGTTACTACTTTGCCTTATCTCTTAGTATATAATATATATATATATATATATATATATATATATACATATTCATCTTTTTCATAACATAAGTTAGAAGTTAGCGTTGAACAAACAATAATTATCTGAGTTCATTTTACGGAGTGCATCCGGGTGGAGTAACCCTGAAGTACATCTCCCCATCATACCGGTGAAATTCCTATCATATCAGGCTAACACCGGACTCCTCTTTCCTTTTGTGTGGCTGCCCTCGCGGACGGTAACTTCACCGTTCCAGCTTAGTTTGGAACCCCTTGTATTCTAACTAACGAGAAGACAGGAGACACATTATCTTTCTTGACTTTGATGTGTAGCTGCCCTCACAGACGGTAACTTCACCATTCCAGCTTAGTCTGGAACCCCCTGTATTCTAACTAACGAGAAGACAGGAGACACATCTAGTCCTTTATTAACTTGTTCTTATTTTTCTTTATATATATATATATATATATACACTACATATAACTTATAAACTTATGCATGTCTGATGCATTCTTCAAGTAATCATTCTTAAATGCTTAACCTATAATAAAAGGTTCTGAAACTTTAAACATTGAATCATTCCTTGTGCTACGCACACTTAATTGAGTGCATCTTAAGCTTGCTATCCTAGGTGCATTCTCATTCTCATTAACTCTTTAAGGGGTTCTAATCAAAACCTTAGCATACACCATTCTCGAAGATTAAACTTTGAACAAAAGCTTCCATAATTAAATAACCTTTTTCCCGACTCTCTAACACATTGTCTAAACCTTGTTTTCTTAAATGATTTTATCCTTTGGGAGCCTTATGGATGAGTTAAGATGATGTTCAATGATTCTTAAATGTTTTTGAAGAAAACGGTTGCGAAAAATCTAACTTACACGCACCAGAACACCCAAAACAGCTCAGTTGTCAAAAGTTGTCCTGGTGAGCTCGCTATAGCGACAGACTGGTCGCTATAGCGACCCTGTGCCATAGCAAAATAGGCCTGGTCGCTGCAGCGACGAGCTGGTCGCTGTAGCGACCATGACAGTTCAGAAAATGTTCAGAAATTGCATTTTTTCACCTATTTCAACTCATTCCAACTTACCCACGCTTCCCAAAGATGTTAAAAAGGAATTTCTTTGGCAATTAAACAGTTTTAACATAATTGAACAAGGAATTGACAAGTATTAGAGAGATTAGGGCACTAAATCATTAACTTAACATAATGAAAAATTACACACTCATACTCACTCATGGTGGGTTCTAGAACCCTAGGGAGCTCACCTTAATCCTCAATAGGTGCCTTGCTAAGCCTTTGATCCAAACCCTAACTTGGTTCTTAATCTCTTCTTGATTCTTCTTAACTTCCTCTTGTTCTATTCTTTCAAGAATTGAGTTTGCTTATGATCCAAGAAGCTTGGAAGGAAGGAAATTGATGGATGGTGGCTAAAGGGAGGAGGGCGCAAACTTAGAGAGAGGGAGGAGAAAAATCTGATTTTGTAGAGAGAGAGAGGTGAGGAGAAAATGAAGTAAAATATCTTATCTCCCCTATATAAAAGTCTTCCCATCCCAAATTACGACTTTGCCATTACTTTCTTATTAATCCTCTGATACTGATAAAAGCTACGTCTAAGCGGGATGTTACACTCTACCCCCCTTAAAGAAATTTCGTCCTTGAAATTTAGAATCCTCTTGAGGTCATATAAGAATATATCTTTCATATTTCTTTCTCTACTAGCCAGTTCTCCACTCAACTTGCCTATGTCTTTTGTTCATACGCTTCTTGCAAATCCAATTTGAAGTTATTAAGTCTTAGACACGCGTACTGAACCTCATAAGTTTCCTTCATAGTCCGCGTAATCTTACTTTGACGACATTGTGTCAATCTAATCTTCCTCAACATTTCCACTTTTAAAGGTCCATTGCGTTACAACTTAATTCCACTGAATTTTTATCTGGTCTTTCGCCTCTTAAGACGACGTCTTACTCGTTTTATTATATCTTACTTCGTATAGAATTATCACTACACTGGAAGGCATCCGATATTGAGTATCCTCGTTCGGAGCTAAAGACTATTGTAACTACCTCTTCTGTCCAAATACAAGTCGGAGGCATCACTTATGGTATAAGCTCCTTCCTTTCTGACAGTCTGGTGTAATACTTATCATAACCATAAACCTTGCTTCCATTGCCACTACGGAAGTCCTTAAGAGCTCGAGAATTCGTATAGGCTTCTCGCGTCCCGTCTTAACAAGTCGACGACATCACGTATCTAAATGACTTAAGAATTTTCTTCCTTACTAGGATTCTGACAATCTTGCTTCATTCAAGATACCTCTTGGTTGTATTGGGGTGAGTAGAACTGACCTCAAGGGCCCTGTCTACAATTCATTCTCGAATTCTTATCGTGGCGTTAAAATTTCCCATGCCGATAAATCCAAAATTTATAGGAGTTTAGTCCAAGTGATGAGTAGTATACATCGTCTCACATATTTTCATATGGTACATAGTTTACATACATATTCGGGTACGTGTACACTACTAACGGGTACACCGTACGTCGCATCATCTTTGTCCAACTAACGGGACATTATACTTAGTCAAAAATATTTGGGGCAATACCACATCAACTGGAGGTCTTTTCCTTACTCTTAACTCATGTTTAATGCTTGAGTATACATCATCCCATAACATAAATTATGGTTACATTCTATTGGCGTTAAAAACTTATTTCGTTCAAAGACATCCTTTGTTTTCGAAAAGAAAACTCTATTGTGGCCGCTACTCAAACAGCACACTTAATCTCATCAATCCTTTAATCCCTTATTTATATTCTGGACTTGCGTAGAAATATTCTTCTTCCTTTATCTACGAACACTAAGTTCAAGAATTTCCGAACTCCTTAGCTAAGATATGTTTGTTATCAACAAACCTGCTCCGATCAATACCTTCCCACTTAAACTTTACTGACTGCGCATTACGATTACCGATACATGTCACATGACTGAACTATGTTACTTGATACACAACTGTCTTAGTAGCATGAGTACTGACTGACGAGTACGTAATACTAACGAAATTTGGTACATGAGACATGTTTACATACTATGAGTATCACACGAATTGAACTTATAAGCCACTATATTTGTCGTTCCAGATCGCCTGCTTCAAATCCGAAGATACCGTCTTACAAGTGCAACCTTTTCTGTTGTTGTCTCAAGCGTAATTCTCCTTGACTAAACTTACTCTTCAAGTATGCTTGAAGTTACTGAGCTAAAATAGCTAGATTGCCGTATTAGCGGTGGCTTCTTTGCTTTGTACTTATTGTGATAGAAACACATCCTTCTAATTTCCTTACCATATATTCTTAAACTGCTTCGATATTCCATTTCTCATGGGTTTCGATGGTTTGAAGTATCCCTCAACTTAACTTCCAAAATTCTCCATTAGAACTTGTGATATGTTCAAGTCGTCTCTACTTACTGCTATTCCGTATTATAAGAGTTAAGCACTTAACACCTTCTCGTTCCCTAACAGCTTCAGCTTAGCATTGTTCATTAATTCATTATTGGATTACTACTCCGCTGTGCAACTTTGATTCTTAACAACTCGAGTTAAAATTGGAGCAATACACCACTATTGCCAAATGAAATTTCCTTGACCAATCCTTTTACTTTGTCACTTTGTAGTTACCATAACAAAACCATCTGACGTTATTGTTTCTCTTGTGGTTTATCCCACCTGCTTAACTTATTGATTGGTCATCTCCTGGCTTTGTGTTTCCTTTCGGACACACACAAAATACTTGTTTTCGCGAAATTTACACCAAAACTTATAAGCAGTTTTCAGTAACAGCTACGAGCCAAACAATGATTCCGTCAAAACAACTTATACACTGGTTCTAGCTCATTCTCCATGTTCCGATTTCCATAACCATCTCATGGTCAGTTTAACATGTATAATAATTTTAAACATTGCACAAACCCTACTAAGGGTAAACCTGGAGCAACTTAAATTCACACTTAATTCACTTGTGGAAACTTCCAAAAACAACTTATGGCTTCTGGACATTCACATCTTCATACACTGAAACCACTGATGGTTTGAGTCTCGTTACTATTCGTTCTATTTTTTTATCCGTAAGGATTCCATATCCGTAATCTTTTCTGAGACAACTTAGGTTTCCATAACTTTACCATATCTCTTGGGTTACTCCTCGAGTTTCTCCGTAAACAAACCGTCTTGAATTAGATTCACACTCTTACCGGTTCTCCTGTACGCCCAAATATAGGTTACGTCTCTTCGAGTACCCGACTAACTGATCTTAACTTCAGCACTTATCATTATCAATTGAATCCCTCCAGTAACTTGTTATCGTATTCACAATTCAAATCCTAGTCTTTTTATCTGCATGATTTTCCATTTTTACTAAACATCTTCCATAGGTGTTTACATTTTACCACCTTCGCAGCGTACTGTCATAAGGTGCTCACTTCCGGTTTCCAGAATAATTGCATAAGGAACCCATCATTGAAGCCATAAAACTCGTTAACATCAACAACGGCATTAGCTTGCGTACTAGTGACGCTCTTCTTGGTAATAAAATCCCAAAAATAATTCTCGACTAAAAATTCCGATTAGTCCTCAATATACTTGTCTACTTTAATCTTGTGTTATCTTAAAATTGCATTCTTCATCCAATCAAGAATGTTTGACTTTGTGCGTCCGTCAGTTTGCTAATATCCGACATCATATTATTCAATATCCTTTTCTGATGTTACTGAAAAATTCACGTCTCATCTCTTGCCCTTTCTAGGGGTCTCCTTCACTTGTCGCTAAGCTTGTGTTTCTCATACAAAACATCTCGACGACTCATAATAAAGAAGGATAATCTGATTCACTTCTCCTTGCGTGAAATTCTCATTGGCTTAGCTCATCTATCAATCCTTTTTACCAAAAAGGACACATCTAAAACATGTTCGATACGCAACAGGTCTTATTATTACCACTTATTCATCCATCTTAGTTCTTAGGTTGCATACCATCTTCTCTTCTTAATTTACAAATCTGGCATTTAAGGTTCGGGAGATGCGGCTGATTTGATGGGGTTAAACTTACTTGCGATTCACGCTCATTGACCACATTTGAGTGGTTAGCTTCATCCGTCCAAATAATTTTCTTAATCCATAATTAATTCTCTTAACTGTTTGGACATTAAAATCTCATCCGATTCGAGTTCGATTCTTCAACACTCTATCTTTGCTGGAAGTCTAGAGGTTTCAAAATCCGACCGATAATTCCTCATTTCAAGTCTCTAGGTTTGGTACTGCAATTCCTTAACTCTGTACTCAGAATTGTTACTTAGTCCACACTTCACTTTAACTTCTCAAACTGCGGTTCCTGTCAAGGTTCCAAGTCATTCCTTAGAGTATCCCATGATTCCTTAATCCTTATGTCTTCCACAGACAAGGTATCGTCCAACGACGCGTCCAACTGGGTTGAGGTGCTTCACCTTACTTTCTAAATATCTCTTATGTTTCTGAAACCTTGCCACTAACAGGCTTCGTTACTTTACAGTTTGATGGCCACCATTTGGCATTGGTTACTCCTTTGCTAATTCCTGTCTTAAAATTTAGACGCCATGACTTCGCCCTTCATAAACTTCATTCCTCCTTGGTCAAATTCAGCTCTCGGACATTTATCCTAACTGTCATATACTAGGTTGAGTTGATCAGGCTCAACTAGATGTGACCTTTAGAACAATATCCGGAACCCAATGGTCCCACTACTTTATTGAATTTTTTAATGACCCAATGCACGGTCTGAATCGATCTGCTCTGATACCAATTGTAACACCCATACTAAATTGTCTAGAATATTTAGCATGTGTATTAATCTGATACTGGATACATTAAAATTTTCAATAATAATAATACAATACAACTGAATGAATACGAACATGCTCGTATATACAACCAATCAAGTACCATAAAATACACTTATATATATATATATATATACACACACATATATTGTCTGGCAACCTCCTGAGCTGGTACAAGACGAGCATCTTCACTCCATTCAGCGTCTCCCTTGTAGAACATCCTCATGAACCTCTTGCTAACCTGTAAACCTGCACCAGAAGGACTGGAATGAGACATAATGTCTCAGTGAGCTCCAGCCCAACCTACTATTGGCAACCACAGGGAACCTAGGATCGTCGTGCCTACTTTTGGCAATCTCGGGGAAACCTACAATCGTCGTCATTCTCTACATATTTCGCGATCAAGGGAAAACTAGGATGGCTATATGTCTTTGTCTTATGTTGTACTTATGTTTAATCTCATACTTAGTGATCTGGGGACATCCTACGATCATTTTCTGTTCAATGGTGACTACTTTGCCTTATCTCTTAGTATATATAATATATATATACACACATATTCATCTTTTTCATAACATAAGTTAGAAGTTAGCGTTGAACAAACAATAATTATCTGAGTTCATTTTACAGTGCATCCGGGTGGAGTAACCCCGAAGTACATCTCTCATCATACCGGTGAAATTCCTATCATATCAGGCTAACATCGGACTCCTCTTTCCTTTTGTGTGGCTGCCCTCGCGGACGGTAACTTCACCGTTCCAGCTTAGTCTGGAATCCCCTGTATTCTAACTAACGAGAAGACAGGAGACACATTATCTTTCTTGACTTTGATGTGTAGCTATCTGATGTTAGTCAAAAGCAAGTATCGTTTTTATATCGTTCCACAGGGATTAACGTGATATCATAAACCGTTCAACGTCGATTATCGTCTTAAGTTAGGGTTTAACCTTTTTCTAATACTACACTACTCAACATTTGAAAAGCTTAATAAATAAATAGTAGAGAAATAGGACATAAAAGGTGTTCGGATTAACGTTCATCAATCAAACATCGTTCGTATTCGATTGATTGTAAATACGGATTCTAGCTTTTTCTTATATATGACATCATTACGTATTGCTCAACAACGTCATTGATTTCCCAAATGACGTCGTGAAATCAATCGTATCGTTTAATCGATGATTTCTCAATCTATTAAACGATTCGAAAGCTTTACGATCCAATACTTAATGTAATTATCAAAACCAAATCCCATTTCTAGAATTTCTTATCTTGATAGAATATCATTCTAAACCTAGATTCAAAAGTCTTTTTCAACAACATTTAAATCAAATATAAGAGTGAAAAGCAAGAAGAAATTCAATGGTATATAAAAATGCTAGAATCATATATTTACTAATCAAAAGTTTACAACATGGAATGATTGATTACCTATTAATCCCAACAAAGGAGATTAGTTGATCATTGTCATGATAACTATTGCAAACAAGAAAGGAAGATGAAGATATATTAAGGCTTGATGTCTCAAAGCTTCTTAATGTATTCTTCAATCCAAATCACTTTGCTATTTGAAGTTTACCTCCTTCTATGCCTATTCTCTCTCTTAGAAAACAAGTATTTTGAGCTCTGGAAAATGAAAATTCTAATAAAAAACTAACTATCTAAAAAATGAGCTTCAAAATATATAAATATGCTGAGAAATTGCACGCTCGCTACAAGCGACCAGCCTGTCGCTTGTAGCGAGGAAGTCAACTGGCCAATCCAAGAGCTCCACGCCATCCATCAGCATTAAACCGCCCTCTGGTCGCTGTAGCGACAAGGTCTGTCGCTACAAGCGATGGATCTTTAAAATTCCCTGCCTAGGCTCGCTTCAAGCGTCCAGTTCATCGCTTCAAGCGATGAACCCTTGTAAATCCCTGCCTAAGCTCGCTTCTAGCGATGGAGTCTGCGCTTCAAGCGATGGCTTCATGGAAATCCCTGCCTATCCTCGCTACTAGCGATGGCTTCTGCGCTTGTAGCGATGGCTTCATGAAAAACTTCATTTCCTTGCATCAATCAGGTCCAAGCATGTATTTCCTACAAAATCACATGGGGTAAGGCTTAGGATCACAAATGTTGCATTTTTAACACAAATATGCTCTAATCCTAAGGTAACTTGTAAAACAAGTAAACATAAGTGCCCTAAATTGTACCTAAAGATAACAACTTTTAAGCACTTATCAAACTCTCCCCAACTTACATTTTGGTTTGTCCTCAAACCAAAGAATCAAAAGGAAATTTTCATAGCTTTTAAACCACAGTATTGAGCAATTAGCAAAGGATTCAAAAGTGCGAAGAAATAAACATCAAATGAGTGATTCAAATGTGATTGCGCAAGCTAAAGTTCAGTTTCTCATTAAACAAGATACATACTATAAATGTGAACTAGTTCTAAACACAAAGAATCAAATCACACAATCCTAAACAAGCAACATGTTTAAATTTGAACCAAACTTAACACACTTCTATATAAAGTATATGAACAAATTGAAATCTATTGTGAGGGTATGAACACTCATCCAACAAACATGATAACATTCCAATTAAATTATGTGTCCATCTAATTATCATTTCCAAAAGCATAAAAGGCATTGATCAAAAGGTCTTTAAGGGTTGTAATTGGGCTAGGTTACAAAAGAATTGTCATATGTGGGATATTTGAATTCAAATGGCCAAGCAAAAGGAACATTCAATCTAATTACAAACTTCCTTCTTTTTCCAATACAACTTTTGGTGAATTACATACTTTCTTTTCTTGATTGATCTTGACAACTTTTTCTTTGAATTATTGCAAACCTTTTCATTTTTTTTCTCTTTTCTTTTTCTTGGTTTGCTTTTCTTTCTTTTTTCTTTTCTTTTCGTCAAGATCAATTATCACATTCACCATTACATTGACATAAACATAACCTCCCTTTCTCCCCAACTCATTTCAATGACACCCTAATCGAATGTTCCTTTATCATTATGGCAAAGGTCAATAAAAACGATGGATAAGGGTTCACAAGAAAACAACTATCAGAATTCAATAAAGAGTTAACTATGAACTGAATTTTTTTTACAAACTCCGGCAATTTAAATAAGCAATTGAGCTTATTAAAATTGACAGTTCACAGTTAACAATTCTGATTCAATAGGCTCAGAGGGGTTTACAGATACTCACACTTCTCACAGGGTAGGTTCATTTGGTCAAGTATTTCACTCAATTTCAAAAAAATGCCTTGATCACTTCAATGCTTTTATACAAATTAAAACAACAACAGATTTAACATAAAATAACTGAGTTAAACACGAAATGTTGGTCTCCTGCATATATATACAATGGTTGAGGATTCCTCACATTTTGGCTAGTTCTAAATTGGTTCAAAACTAAACAAATGCTTGCGTAAAACTGAATAAATTAACTTGTGTGTAAAGAACTTATTCACATTCAAGAATATACCTAGAAAAACAAGAAAACGAGTACCTTAGCTGCGCGCTTTAACACTCATTCTATCATTATCACTCAAATGATTCTAAGCTCAAGCACTGGCTTTTGAATCTTTCATCTTTCTTTCCACATTGTTGGGATAATTTCAAAAAATTTTAACCAAAAATAAATTACAAAACATAAATAAAGCATACTATATAAAACATGTTATAACCAAATTAAATAACATAAACCAAAAGGTAGCATCATCCATGGTACAAAAAAAAATAATCAAAACAAAGTACAAAGCATAATAAAATGTTAAAGTACAAAGCTTAATAAATAAAATGAAAGGGATGATAAAACAAAATCTGCAGCTCAGTCTGAATCATAATCTTCAGAATCCATCAAGTCTGCTGCCATACGGTCAATGCTATTTGTAGCCCCCGATGAATCATCGCCAAGGTCGTCATCAACATCTGCATCGTCATCACCATCATCACCGGCATCCTCATCACCAACATCTGCTGCAGCTGCCCCTCCAGGAAAGAAAGGCATGTCCCCAGGCCAAGCAATGTGCTCTGAGAAGAAGGCTGGCGTCCATGTGCTTTGGCCACTGTCATGCAGATGACTCTGAATAGTCGTTAGAGCCCGGTGATTTGACGCATTCTGCGCCATCAGAAAAGAACTAACCAGAGAGGGGTCCCAACTAGAGAAATCCAGAGGTGGAAAGGTCGGGCCCTGAGGGTGGCTAGGGTGATGTGGTGGTGGTGGTGGTACACTAGAAGGACCGGCTGATATGGATGGTCCAGCTGAGGAAGAAGGTGGGGCAGGAGGTGTGGGGGTGAAGCAATACCTATTGATGTACCTGTCATCAATAGGATTCTTAATCTCTTCATCTACCTGGTTGGGCATGTGTACCCTAGCCCTATTACAAAGTCCCATAATCAAACAAGGAAAGGTCAGTGGGCATTTGGGTTTGCCTGGGGGTAGGATGCCGCTCTCAGCTACAACCCTCATCTCATTGGCTATAAGCCTTGCAACGTCAACCTGACGGTTGCTAAGGATATAGTAGAGAAGAGGTGTAACGTCGAGTGTGGTAGAAGATGTGTGTGATTTAGGCCGGATATTATATAAAATTAGGGTAAGGACTACCTGAGCCGGAGTGGTCATGTCCTCTCTAAAGGCTCTGAAAGGCTTACCCGAAGCCTTACTCACATCGTAATGCTTCCCCTCCTGGAAGATGTCTCGTGCAATCAGCTCGTGATCCCAATTCCCGCTCCTCTGATGCTCATGGAAGTCACATAGCATGGTTGGTGCTAATGGATTATCCTCTTCACAAAGCTCCAGTGGCTTGCCCAAGTAAGCATTTATGGACATGCGATCAAAGGCAATAGTGCGCCCTCGCACGTATGTCATCCATGTAAATGGGTCTGATGGGTCTGCTGGGATCGCATTTGCATAGAATTCCCGCACGATATCGTAGTTTATCTTCCTCGGTGGAGTGCACAGTATCCCCCATTTCCTTTCATTGAGCATGTGTGCTATCCCTCCGTATTCTCCCTCTTCTGATATCTGGAATTGCTTCTCAGACCATATTCTTCTCGTTTTCAGCTCCTCGTACCGTTCTTGATTCCTTAAGCTTAGGAAGCGGCTCGTGTCATGCGGTTGAGGGTTGGCTCTTGGACGAGATGACGAACTCTCAATGTTCCTTTGTCTTTTGGATGAGGATTTTGGTGCCATTCCTACACAAGGATTAAAACAGACAAAAATTAGTAGGATACAAGTTAGGATTAAATCAAAATACAAATAAAACAAATTCTGGGCTTCGTCGCTACAGCGACAGCTTGGTCGCTTGTAGCGAGCGAACCCAGAAAATGCTGGATACCTGCGCTACAAGCGCACTGTAGCGAGGGCAACCCATTTTCAAAATTCATGTTTTTCTTGATTCTAACCTACTTGTAGCATGCGAAATTAACCCTAAAGCAAATATAAATGAATAAAAATCACCAAAACTTCCTCTTCATCAAAACCCTAAATTTATTTTGAAATTTTTACAAAAAATTTTCAAAATACGAATTTTATGAACAAGAGGATGAAAGGGGAGTTTTCTAAGTGATTTAAGTTCATTTACTAAAGCTTAGACTACAGATAAACATGGGTTTAATAACAGGGCACATCCTAAGTTTAAAATTTTCAAAACCCTAAACCCTAAAAATTTTAATACGCATGCAGGCATCAATAATCAGTAAAGAGCATATAAACAGTAACAGATACTGACGAAAAACATACCTGGATGTTGATTGAGCAAGATAAAGCACAGGTACAGAGTTGATTTGCAAGATTAAGCAGAAAAGGAAATTGCAGAAAGTGCAGGAATGAATGTAATGGAAATGGAATGTTTACAGAAGTAATAGTGCAAAAATAAGAGACAAAAAACGGCTAGAACATTAAATATGGTGGTTGGGAGGTAGGGCAAAAGTCACTAGTGGCCTGGGAACTATAAAACTGGTTTCTGCTACGGTCGCTACAAGCGCGCGACCTGTCGCTACAGCGACAGGCTTTAAGCCCATCGCTACAAGCGTGGTGTGGCGCTACAAGCGCAAGGTTTGGAAGCTCTCGCTACAAGCGACAAGTACGTCGCTACAGCGACGTAGTGCAAAACTCATCGCTACAACGATGAATCTGTCGCTGTAGCGACCATGACAGGAAACAGAAAAATAAAATTTTGAGTTCTTGCCACTATCCCTACATGTGTAAATAACTGTACAGAACTAAAATAACACTAAAAATGCAACATACTTACAAAATTGGGGTGCCTCCCAACAAGCTCTTGTTTAACGTCATTAGATCGACGCCTGATTCGCTTATGCTTAAGAATCGATGAGTGAAATCGTCGTCGTGTGCCGAACAACTTCACCTCCAAAATATGGCTTAAGCCTCTGTCCATTCACTGTCCATGTTGACTTAGTGATAGGATCCTCTAATTCCACAGCTCCATAAGGTTTGACCTCCTTGATCATGAACGGACCGGACCATTTGGACTTCAATTTACCCGGAAATAGTCTTAGCCTTGCATTGAATAGCAACACCATTTGACCAGGCCTGAATTCCCTCTTCATGATCTTCTTGTCATGATACCGTTTGACCTTTTCCTTATAAAGCTTGCTTGGCTGATAGGCTTGGTCACGCATTTCTTCTAGCTCATTCATCTGAAGCTTTCTCTTCTCCCCCGGTTGCTCTTTATCAAAGTTCAAAAACTTGAGCGCCCAAAACGCTTTGTGCTCCAACTCGACCGGCAAGTGGCATGTTTTCCCATACACCAACTGGAATGGTGTGAAACCCGTAGGAGCTTTGTATGCGGTCCTATAGGCCCAAAACGCTTCGTCCAGTTTCATCGCCCAATCCTTTCTTGATGATGACACGGTCTTCTCAAGTATCCGTTTGATTTCACGGTTGAATACCTCGGCTTGACCGTTGGTCTGTGGATGGTATGGTGAAGCAACCTTGTGCTTTACTCCATAGTGCTCAAGTGCTTTTGCTAACTGTTGATTGCAGAAGTGAGAACCTCCATCACTTATTAGCACTCTTGGAGTTCCAAATCGGGAAAAGATGTTTCTTTTCAGAAACTTGACCACCGTCTTGCTATCGGCTTTCTGGGATGCTATTGCTTCTACCCACTTTGACACATAGTCAACAGCCACCAGAATGTACTCGTTGTTCATGGAGGATGGAAATGGCCCTACAAAGTCAATACCCCAACAGTCGAAGACTTCGACTTCAAGGATACTTTGTAGAGGCATTTCATTCCTTTTTGAAATCCCTCCGGTTTTCTGGCAACTCTCGCATTCCTTCACATGTTCGTATGCGTCTTTGAACAAAGTGGGCCAATAAAAGCCTGCTTGAAGAACTTTTGCTCCAGTTCTTTCTCCACTATAATGACCACCATATGGCGAGTTGTGACAATGCCACATGATGTCCTAGGCTTCTTCTCTTGCAACACATCTTCTTAACAAGTGGTCTGCTCCAATCTTGAAGAGGTACGGGTCATCCCAAATGAATTGAGTTGCGTCTCTCAACAACCTCTTCTTCATTTGCCATGTGTAATCCTCCGGTATGAACCCCGTTGCTTTGTAGTTGGCCATGTCAGCGAACCATGGTCTTTCTTGCACCATAAGCAACTTCTCATCCGGGAACTCTTCAAGGATGTCCCTCTCATTCTTCGTTATCTCATCGTTCACCAATCTTGACAGATGATCAGCTACTAGGTTCTCAGTCCCCTTCTTGTCCTTAATCTCCAAATCAAACTCTTGGAGTAACAACATCCAACGGATGAGTCTCGGCTTTGAGTCGGGTTTGGTGATTAAGTACTTGATAGCTGCATGGTCAGTCCAGATAACAATTTTTGAACCAATGAGATACGAACGAAATTTTTCTAATGCGAACACTATAGCAAGTAATTCTTTTTCAGTGGTAGCATAATTGACTTGTGCGTCATTTAAAACTTTACTTGCATAGTGTATAGCATGAAAAATCTTGTTTTTGCGTTGACCTAACACCGCGCCTACCGCATAATCACTTGCATCGCACATAAGTTCAAAATCATATGTCCAGTTTGGTGCGGTGATTATGGGTGCGGATGTTAAGCTATCCTTTAAACTATTAAAAGCATGTAAACAATCAATATCAAAATCAAAAGACTTATCTTTGTTGAGCAAGTTGCTCAATGGCTTTGCAATTTTTGAGAAGTCTTTGATGAATCTCCGATAGAACCCGGCATGGCCTAGGAAACTTCGGATTCCTTTGACATTGACTGGTGGTGGAAGCTTTCCTATCACGTCGATCTTAGCTTTATCAACTTCAATACCCTTAGAGGAGATCTTGTGACCAAGGACTATACCCTCGGTTACCATGAAGTGACACTTCTCCCAATTGAGCACCAAGTTGGTTTCCTTGCACCGTTTCAGTACCGTGTCCAGATTCTTCAAGCACAAATCATATGATGACCCGAAAACTGAGAAGTCGTCCATAAACACTTCAATGCTTTTCTCTATCAAGTCTGCAAAGATGGCTTGCATGCATCGTTGAAATGTTGCTGGAGCGTTACATAATCCGAACGGCATGCGTCGATATGCAAATACCCCAAAAGGACATGTGAATGCAGTCTTCTCGTGATCGTCTGGATTCACCGAAATCTGATTGTAACCCGAATACCCGTCAAGGAAACAATAAAAAGCTTGTCCTGACAGCCTCTCTAGCATTTGATCCATAAATGGTAGAGGAAAATGATCCTTTCTAGTTGCTTTGTTAAGCCTCCGGTAGTCAATACACATCCTCCAACCGGTTACGGTTCTTGTCGGTATGAGCTCATTCTTCTCGTTCGTGATAACCGTCATACCTCCCTTCTTAGGGACAACTTGAACCGGACTAACCCAAGTGCTATCCGAGATCGGATATATCATGCCGGCTTCAAGTAGCTTAACCACTTCTTTCCGGACTACTTCCTTCATGTTTGGGTTTAGCCGTCTTTGAGGTTATGCTACCGGCTTATAATCCTCTTCCATCATGATCTTATGCATGCAATAGGATGGACTTATCCCCTTCAAATCGGATAGTGTCCAACCTATTGCTTCCTTGTTGGACTTCAAAACTTCGACCAATTTTGCTTCTTCATGGTTTGACAAGGAGCTACTAATGATTACCGGTTTGGTACCCTCTTGATCAAGAAACACATACTTCAAATGTGAGGGCAAGATCTTCATCTCCGGCTTCAATTCTTCCACTTTAGCTTCATTCGTCAATTCCTCGATTTTGGCTTTGTGAGGAGGAATTTCCTTCAACGAATCGAGCTCCTTCAAACACTCTTCAAGCTCCTTCTCATCTTCTTCTCCTATGATACTTAGTGCGTTTGTCAAAACTCTTTCAAGATGTGTCAAATGATGCAATTGGTTTCTCGTATCAACTATCAATTCTTCCGTTGCATCCATCTTGAAGCAAGCACCTTTATCACTAGGATACTTCATCGCTTCGTTGATGTTGAAATTGACTTCTTCATCGTCCACACGGACTTTCATTAAGCCTCCGTCAAGATCAATCATCATCCGTGCCGTTTGCATGAAAGTTCTCCCAAGAAGTAGCGGCACATCATCATCTTCCGGTATGTCCATCACTACAAAGTCGATGGGGAACAAGAACTTGTCGACTTTCACCAACACGTCTTCAGCAATTCCCAATGGACGAGTGTAGGATTTATCAGCCAATTGCAAGGTTAAGTTGGTTCTTTTCACAACTATATCACCAATCCTTTTGACAACGGATAATGGGATTAGGTTGATACTTGAACCTAAATCAATGAGTGCCTTGCTGTCATTAACATTGCCAATGGACACCGGCAGTGTAACTTTGCCCGGATCTCTCTCCTTTCTTGGCAATGTTCTCTGGATGATTTCACTACAATTCGCGTCTAGCTGAATTGTTTCTTCTTCATTAAACCTCCTCTTCTTGGAGAGAATCTCTTTCATGAACTTGGCATATGTTGGCATTTGCTCAAGGGCTTCCGAGAACGGTATGTTGATTTGTAAACGCTTGAATATGTCAAGGAACCTAGCAAACTGCCTCTCTTTCTCTTTTTTGGCTGGTGTAGTTGGGTACGGTAGATGTGGTGTCGGTGCATTCTTCACTACTTCATGATTCTTGCCCTTCTCCTTCACCACATCCTTCTTCCACACTATGTTCTCATTTTCAACTACATCCTTATTATTTTTTTCAACTTCTTCCTCTCTATGTACACCTCCTGTTTCTTTCTCATGTCCTTCATCATCATCCTTCTTCTCATTCTCAACAATCCTTCTCTCTACTTCAAGATTGTCCCCTATACCTTTACCAATGACCTTCCTGCTCCGAGTAGCAATTACCTTGCAATTTTCGTTGTCTCTTGATGCAAGGACTTCCTCATCAAAATGACTTAATTATCATTTTGATGATGATGCATGATCCTTTGGGTTGGTTTGTGTGTTGGCGGTAAAGGTTCCGCCTTGTTGAGTAGCTTGAGATAGTTGTTGTGCCAACTGGCCCACTTGCGTTTCCAGATTTTTGATGGAAGCATCAGTGTTCTTTTGGTTAGCCATTGACATCTGCATGAATTGATTGAGGGTTTCATCGGTGGTTTGGTTGCGGTTTTGTTGTGGAGGTTGGTATTGATTAAAGTTTTGGTAAGGTTGTCGGTTATGTTGCCCAGCTTCTTGCCTCCAACCTTGGCCATAGTTCGGATTATTCCCTCTTGGGAAGTTGTTCGGATGGCTTTGGTATTGGTTTTGAAACTGTTGAGGCCTTGGTTGATTTCCAACATAGCTTACCTCTTCGGTAGGTGGCGGACAAAATCCGGTTGGGTGATCTCCCGAACAAAGCTCGCAAGATGCGACTTGGTGTTGTCTTCTTTGTTCGTTCTGGATATCCTTCATTTGTTGAGGAAGGTTGGCCATTTTCTTTGTCAACTCTTCCACTTGTTGCGTGAGCAATTTGTTTTGCGCTAGGATTGCATCATTAGTCCCCAAATCTAGGATTCCCGCCTTCCTTTGGCTTTGGCTTCGGTTATGATGAGCCTGGTGATCATTCAATGCCATTCTCTCTATAATAGCAACAGCATCCTCGGCGCTCTTGGCCATCAAAGAACCACCAGCAGCAGCATCAAGCAATAGCTTGGATTGTTGTTGCATCATGTTCCGGAATAGATGAATTTGTGTTAAGTCATCAAATCCATGATTAGGACATCTTCTGAGCATTGACTTGAAGCGCTCCCATGCTTCACATAACGTCTCACTAGAACCTTGTGAGAACACAGCAATAGTTGTCTTCGCCTCCATGAAACGATTCTGAGGGAAGAACCTCTCATGGAATTTCTCCTCAAGCGTGTTCCAATTCGTCATTACCGTCGGTGGCTGGTCCAAATACCACTCCTTAGCTTTGCCAATCAATGAATGAGGAAACATCCTCATGAATATAGCCTCCTCGTTATTTTCCGTCTCACCAAGGGTACCAGCAATCTCGTAAAATTTGGTGAGATGTTGAAAAGGGTCTTCATGATCTAATCCTGAGAAGGGATTAGCATAAAGTATTTGTAAGATCCCCGTCTTCATCTCGGTTTGCTTGGTAGTCCGTGGCGTTTTCCCCAATTGTGCCAAACGGCGTGGGCTATTGTGACATGGCATCCCACGACCGCCTGAACCTGATGAACCATCTCCTGATGCAGCCATTGGTTGGCTTGGATTTAGACTAGATGAATGACTAGAAACAGAAGCTTCCTCTTGTTGCCTCTTCTTTGCTTGCTGCTTCTTTTTCCGATTCTTGCTATTGTTTCTACGAGCTGTTCTCTCTATCTCGGAATCAAAAAGAAGTTGGTCCTCCGATACTTGACCTCGCATATACGATTTCAACAATCTGACCAAAAAGAATTAGCAAACAAGATGGATAAGGAATAATAGTTATATACATAAAAGAATTTTGTGCAAAATTGCTTAAAACCATAATTAAAGTTGCAATGATTATAATATCATAACTTTAATCCCCGGCAACGGCGCCATTTTGATGTTAGTCAAAAGCAAGTATCGTTTTTATATCGTTCCACAGGGATTAACGTGATATCATAAACCGTTCAACGTCGATTATCGTCTTAAGTTAGGGTTTAACCTTTTTTTAATACTACACTACTCAACATTTGAAAAGCTTAATAAATAAATAGTAGAGAAATAGGACATAAAAGGTGTTCGGATTAACGTTCATCAATCAAACATCGTTCGTATTCGATTGATTGTAAATACGGATTCTAGCTTTTTCTTATATATGACATCATTACGTATTGCTCAACAACATCATTGATTTCCCAAATGACGTCGTGAGATCGATCGTATCGTTTAATCGATGATTTCTCAATCTATTAAACGATTCAAAAGCTTTACGATCCAATACTTTAATGTAATTATCAAAACCAAATCCCATTTCTAGAATTTCTTATCTTGATAGAATATCATTCTAAACCTAGATTCAAAAGTCTTTTTCAACAACATTTAAATCAAATATAAGAGTGAAAAGCAAGAAGAAATTCAATGGTATATAAAAATGCTAGAATCATATATTTAATAATCAAAAGTTTACAACATGGAATGATTGATTACCTATTAATCCCAACAAAGGAGATTAGTTGATCATTGTCATGACAACTATTGCAAAACAAGAAAGGAAGATGAAGATATATTAAGGCTTGATGTCTCAAAGCTTCTTAATGTATTCTTCAATCCAAATCACTTTGCTATTTGAAGTTTACCTCCTTCTATGCCTATTCTCTCTCTTAGAAAACAAGTATTTTGAGCTCTGGAAAATGAAAATTCTGATAAAAAACTAACTATCTAAAAAATGAGCTTCAAAATATATAAATATGCAGAGAAATTGCACGCTCGCTACAAGCGACCAGCCTGTCGCTTGTAGCGAGGAAGTCAACTGGCCAATCCAAGAGCTCCACGTCATCCATCAGCATTAAACCGCCCTCTGGTCGCTGTAGCGACAAGGTCTGTCGCTACAAGCGATGGATCTTTAAAATTCCCTGCCTAGGCTCGCTTCAAGCGTCCAGTTCATCGCTTCAAGCGATGAACCCTTGTAAATCCCTGCCTAAGCTCGCTTCTAGCGATGGAGTCTGCGCTTCAAGCGATGGCTTCATGGAAATCCCTGCCTATCCTCGCTACTAGCGATGGCTTCTGCGCTTGTAGCGATGGCTTCATGAAAAACTTCATTTCAATGCATCAATCAGGTCCAAGCATGTATTTCCTGCATAATCACATGGGGTAAGGCTTAGGATCACAAACATTGCATTTTTAACACAAATATGCTCTAATCCTAAGGTAACTTGTAAAACAAGTAATCATAAGTGCCCTAAAATGTATCAAAAGATAACTACTTTTAGGCACTTATCACTATCCTCACGGACGGTAACTTCACCATTCCAGCTTAGTCTGGAACCCTCTGTATTCTAACTAACGAAAAGACAGGAGACACATCTAGTCCTTTATTAACTTGTTCTTATTTTTCTTTATATATATATATATATACATATAACTTATAAACTTATGCATGTCTGATGCATTCTTTAAGTAATCATTCTTAAATGCTTAACCTATAATAAAAGGTTCTGAAACTTTAAACATTTAATCATTCCTTGTGCTACGCACACTTAATTGAGTGCATCTTAAGCTTGCTATCCTAGGTGCATTCTCATTCTCATTAACTCTTTAAGGGGTTCTAATCAAAACCTTAGCATACACCATTCTCAAAGATTAAACTTTGAACAAAAGCTTCCGTACTTAAATAACCTTTTTGCCGACTCTCTAACACATTGTATAAACCTTGTTTTCTTAAATGATTTTATCATTTGGGAGCCTTATGGATGAGTTAAGATGATGTTCAATGATTCTTAAATGTTTTTGAAGAAAACGGTTGCGAAAATTCTAACTTACACGCACCAGAACCCCCAAAACAGCTCAGCTGTCAAAAGCTATAGCGACAGGTTGGTCGCTATAGCGACCCTGTGCCGTAGCAAAATAGGCCTGGTCGCTGTAGCGTTCATGACAGTTCAGAAAATGTTCAGAAATTGCATTTTTTCACCATTTCAACTCATTCCAACTTACCCACGCTTCCCAAAGATGTTAAAAAGGAATTTCTTTGGCAATTAAACAGTTTTAACATAATTGAACAAGGAATTGACAAGTATTAGAGATTAGGGCAATAAATCATTAACTTAACATAATGAAAAATTACACACTCATACTCACTCATGGTGGGTTCTAGAACCCTAGGGAGCTCACCTTAATCCTTAATAGGTGCCTTGCTAAGCCTTTAATCCAAACCCTAACTTGGTTCTTAATCTCTTCTTGATTCTTCTTAACTTCCTCTTGTCCTATTCTTTCAAGAATTGAGTTTGCTTATGATCCAAGAAGCTTGGAAGGAAGGAAATTGATGGATGGTGGCTAAAGGGAGGAGGGCGCAAGCTTAGAGAGAGGGAGGAGAAAAAATCTGATTTTGTAGAGAGAGAGAGAGGTGAGGAGAAAATGAAGTAAAATATCTTATCTCCCCTATATAAAAGTCTTCCTATCACAAATTACGACTATGCCATCACTTTCTTATTAATCCTCTGATACTGATAAAAGCTACGTCTAAGCGGGATGTTACAGTAATCTAAATACCAAATTTTTTCATGTGTCAGCTACGACAATGAAAAAGGTAAATATAATTGCTTTTTTAGAAACTGAGGATGGAGTAAGGGTTACATATGAGACTGGAATGGCACAGGTTGCAAAGAATTATTTTCATGATTTATTTCAGGCGAAAGATAGTGTGAGAGCACCAGTTTTGAATGCTCTTCGGCAAGTGGTAATCACCGAGGATAATTAACAGCTTACAACACCATTTCAGATGGAGGAATTCAAAGAAGCAATGTTTTCAATGCAGTCAGATAAGTGTTCAGGGCCAGATGGATTCAATCTGGGTTTTTACCAACAGTTTTGGCAAACTTGTAGTCCTGAGATTTTTTCGTAATGTGTCTCGTGGCTTACTAGCGGGCAGTTCCCGGCTTCTCTAAATGCTACCAACATTGCACTTATTCCAAAAGGCACAGAACAACGGACAATGAAGGACTGGAGACCCATAGCTCTGTGTAATGTATTGTACAAATTGTTGTCAAAGGTACTAGCAAATAGATTGAAACAGTTCTTCATAAGTGTATATCGGATAATCAATCTGCTTTTGTCCCAGGGAGATCTATATAGATAATGCAATGGTTTCTATCGAGGTGGTTCATTATATGAAATTGAAAACTGAAGGCAAGAAAGGTAATGTGGCTTTGAAAATAGATGTTAGCAAGGCGTATGATCGTATTGATTGGATGTATTTGAAAGAGGTGATGATAAAGTTGGGCTTTTGTCAACAGTGGGTAAAGTGGATCATGATGTGTATAGAGACCGTAGATTACTCGGTGCTAGTAAACCAAGAAACAGTTGGACCCATAATCCCCGGTAAAGGTCTCCGCCAAGGGGATCCCTTATCCCCATATCTATTTATTTTGTGTGCTGAAGGTCTTTCTGCATTGATACATCAAGCTGAGGTCCAAGGAGAAATTCATGGAGCAAAAATATGTCGAAATGCACCTATTATTACTCATCTTTTATTTGCAGATGATTGTTTTTTATTTTTCAGGGCTTCAGAGGAAGAGGCACACAAAATGAAAAATATTTGTACCACATGAGGCTGCGTCAGGTCAGGCAATCCGTTTACCAAAGTCTGAAATTTATTATAGCAGGAATGTTAATAACGGCACCCAACACACGATTACAACAATCTTAGGGGTGTATGCAGTTCTTGGAACCGGTAAATACCTGGGTTTACCTTCCATGATTGGCAGAAACAAGCAAGCAACATTCAGTTTTATCAAGGATAGAATGTGGCAAAAAATAAATTCTTGGAGTAGCAAATGCTTGTCAAAAGTTGGTAAAGAGGTAATGATAAAGTACTACAAGCCATACCTTCTTATGATATGAGAATTTTTTTACTACCTACTTCTCTCATTGACTCTATTGAAAAAATGTTGAATACTTTCTGGTGGGGAAAAGGAGGTAGTAATAATAGAGGTATTCATTGGCTTTCGTGGGAGAAACTCACGTTCACAAAACACGTGGAGGAATGGGTTTTAGAGACTTAACAACTTTTAATTTGGCAATGTTAGGCAAGCAGGGATGGAAATTTCAAACCCAACCTGAGTGTTTGGTTACAAAACTGTTTAAGGCTCGGTATTTCCCTCGTAATGATTATGTCGATGCGAAAATAGGTCATAATCCTAGTTTCGTATGGCGAAGTATTTTTAGTGCGAGGAGGATTGTCCGTTCAGGAGCTAGATGGAAAATTGGAAATGGTATAAACATCCCTATTTTTGATGCGCCGTGGTTAAGTAATGGGGGATGTATTTCAGGTGTTGGA
The DNA here is from genome assembly GCA_018208015.1 of Medicago ruthenica. Taxonomy (NCBI): domain Eukaryota; kingdom Viridiplantae; phylum Streptophyta; class Magnoliopsida; order Fabales; family Fabaceae; genus Medicago; species Medicago ruthenica. The sequence continues at coordinate 106,202,399 of CM031372.1, read as the reverse complement.
CAATCGAGTGATGTTATTCAGCACTCAAGAATTAATTCTCTGATTGATCATAATAATGGTACTTGGAACTATCCTTTGATTAGCTATTATGTTGATCAAACTAAAATGCAGGATATTCTTAGAACTCCTATTTTTAGGCAGGTGGAGGAAGACAAATTAACGGCGAAGCGTTGAGACTTTACCATGCTATTCAATGGGTGCGAGAATTACAACTTTCGAACGTAGATTTTGAGATGGATGCCAAGAAAGTTTTGGATTACTTCAATAAGGGAAGGAATGACATATCCGAGTTTGGAGCTATTATGGATGAATGTAGGAAGAATTGCAATGATTATTTTGAAAACTCTAAGGTAGAGTTTAGTCGGAGACAAGAGAATGTGGTCGCTCATACTCTTGCTCGAGAGGCCACTTCCCTAGCTAGTCCTCATGTCTTTGATGATGTACCTTTTTGTATTTCGACGTTGATTTTTAATGAAAAGCTATAAGCTATTTTCTCTCAAAAAAAAATGCAATTGACTTAATTACACGTTTAAATATAGGGTTAAGATCTCTCCATTTAAAACCATCTTCATTTCTTCCGTTTGAAAAAAGACACTAAAATTTGAAAGATTTATAAAATAATGGGTTAATAGTGCTTTAGCCCCTTGTAATGTAGGTCATTTCCGGTTTTCCCCCTGTAAAAAAAAAGTTTGGATTCCATTTCTGTAATATGAAGATTCTTTGGATTAAAATCCTCAAGATAGCTGACTGTACATTTATGCTTATGTGACACGCTGAGTCAGTATTTTTATGATTAAGTGACATGTTGACTTTAATTTAAAAAATCTGAATATATTTTCGAAAATTTAAAAAAACTAGAAAAAAAAATTCAGGTTTTTTTTTCAAAATTAAGAATTTTTTTCTAAAATAATAAAAAATTCTGGAACTTAAATTTCAAAATAAAAAAAAAAACAAAAATTAGAAAAACAAATTCGAAATTTTAAAAAGTTTAAATTTTTTTCGAAATAAAAAAGGTTTTTTTATTTTTTCTACAAAAAATAAAAATTTTGGAAAATATTTTTCTTGATTAAAAAAAACAAAATTAGATAATATTTTTCGAAAATAGAGAAAAAAGTGCTTATTAAAAACTTCTGGGTAATATTTTTCCGTGATTAAAAAAACAAAAAATTAGATAATATTTTCCAGAATTTTTATTTTTTGTAGAAAAAATATAAAACAACTTTTTTATTTCAAAAAAATCTGAACTTTATTTAATTTCGAATTTTTTTTCTAATTTTTGAAATATATTTTCTAATTTTTGTTTTTTTATTTTAAAAATTAAGTTAAGTAATTTTTTATAGAAAAAAATCTTCTTAATTTCAAAAAAAAAAATCTGATTTTTTTTCTAACTTTTTTTAATTTTCAAAAATTAATTTTCAAATTTTTAAATTGTTTTTATTTTTAAAGTAATATAAATTTTAAAAAATTAATAAGTACACAATCAACGTGCCACATAATAAAAAAAAATGCTGACTCAGCACGCCACATAAGCATAAATGTTCAACTGTCTTAAGGGTCTAAAACCGAAAAATCTTCATATTACAGGGATGAAATCCAAACTTTTTTTTATAAGGGGAAAACTAGAAATGATCTATATTACAGGGTAAAGTACTATTAACCCGAAAATAATTAACGATAATAGAAACATTTTTTTTAAAGGGATGATAGAAACACTTAGCGGTACGATCTACTATTTATTTTTTATATATATTTCTCTCTAAATAAATAAAACTCTACACTCTACATTTGTTTTGAGAAATTGAGATGATTCTAACTTCTAAATAAATATATAGATCATGCTAATAAGTGATGCACATGTTAATTGTCATCTCTCACCTCTTATTTACGGATGATTGCTTTCTATTTTTCACGACAGAGGAACGGCCAACTCAAGGGATGAAGAATATCCTGTCAACTTACGGAACCACCATGGGACAAGCCACAAGTCCCCTGAAATTGAAGGTTTATTATGGTAGCAATGTCCAACAACCTATACAGGATACTATCACAAATATTTTGGGAGTTAGAGTTGTATTGGGAACAAGAAAATATCTCTGGCTACCATCGATCGTGGATTGAAGCAAAAAAGTGACCTAATTGCGTGGAAATATCAATGGTGGCTGTTTCTTTGACTGCAGTCGATCGTGGATTGAAGCAAAGTGACCTAATAAAACTGCGTGGAAATATCAATGGTGGCTGTTTCTTTGACTGCAGTGACTGCGTTGAATGTCGACGCAAGTGAATCTGAATCCTAATAAAATATGTTTCATGGACAGGCTTAGAGGTGGTAATAGACTAGACTAGATATGGATAGACTTGAGCCAGGCCTACTTTGATAAAAGCTTAACAAGTATAAGGTGATATACATAATTTTTCAGAAAAAATGGAGAAAAAAATCTGAACTAATGCAGTAAAGTTATTACTCTGATATTTAGATTTTCTGTTTAAATTTTTTAATGAAAGTAAAAGGAAAATTTGTCACAGATATTATGAGGGAAAACTAAGTACTAAGTGCTACAGAAAATCTAAATCTTCACATGTAAGCAAATGAAAAGTTGTATAATGCAGTAAATTATTCCATTTTATTCTTATGAAGAAAAATGTTTTTCCATTTTATCATTTTGAAGAAAAGGATATAGGTATTCCACTATGAACAAAATTTCTTGTATTTGCACAAATCTGCCGCCATGTATACAAATATAGCTTTTGTTCCACATTTTAGCCAACATCCATCAGAGTAAACTAAACCATTTAAGTTTCTAGTGATTTCATGTTTTACAGTAAAAAAAACCCACTAACCAATTAGATTATAGATAGAAAAGCATCAGCGGAGGAGCAAAAAGAGTCTTCATCCAAGTGGCAAGTCAAAAAGGTGATCACAACAGGATCAGGGAAAAAGCTTCGGCCTAAATCCTCATAGAAAAGTTGCATCTTCCATAATTCCGTGCTCATTCATCGGGTCCCACTGAAAAAAAATCTCAAAATTAGGGGGATATCAAACAACAAGCACATAACCAGCTTTTACTACTCTTAATATATTTATTTGCTTACGAAAAAAAAAAGGCGATAACCATCTTTAAATTGCAATGTGAGTTTCTGGCAGAAAATATTAGATAGAGAAAAAAATGTTAAAATTTTTGCAGCATAAATTATGATTATTGTTGATGTAAAGATTGTAGATTTATGTGAATGGTTATGTGAGAAAGGCTCTCGGAGTTGGAGTTGGAGTTGATAGATGATTTAGGAGGGTTTTCATATCTTTATCTTTATAATACTAAATGTTAAGTAGTGTTGCCCTAACTTTAATGATAAGCCGTAATTTTTAGTTCTGAAAAAAAATTATGAAAAAACTCTTGGTGGGGATCAAACCAGGTACCACATGCTTCTAATTGACAACTTTTACCACCAAAGTACTTATGTCTTTTATGATATACAATTGCTTCAATGTTATGTATTCAACACAAATCTCGGGTCCTCTTTCTTTCAATCTCACAATCCCTAATTTTTAGTGACAACTTTTACCACCAAAGTACCTATGTCTTTTATGATATACAATTGCTTCAATGTTATGTATTCAACACAAATCTCGGGTGTTTTTTCTTTCAATCTCACAATCCCTAATTTTTAGTGACAACTTTTACCACCAAAGTATTTATGTCTTTTATGATATACAATTGCTTCAATGTTACGTATTCAACACAAATCTCGGGTCCTCTTTCTTTCAATCTCACAATCCCTAAATCATTTTTCACTCATTTTTATCTCTCTCACCATCATGCAACTGAACCTAATAGCCATAATCCCACCCTTTTTGACAGACCTAATTTTATTAGCGGTTCATTTTCATTATTATTTTTTCTTTCAATTACCACATAACAGTTCCTTTTTATTATTAACAGCTTTTGCGGTTAGGACCAATTTCTTGGTGTAGGCTTTTGTATATATTTTTTTCTTTCGATTTGTCATTTTTATTGCAGTCAAACCCGTGCATCGCACAGGTTAGAGTCTAGTAATACTAAATGTTAAGTAGTGTTGTCCCTAACTCTAATTATTAGCCCTAATTTTTAGTTCTGAAAAATTTTATGAAAACACTCTTGGTGGAGATCGAACCAAGTATCACATGCTTTCAATGGACAACTTTTAGCACCAAAGTACTTATGTCTTTTATGATATACAATTGTTTCAATGTTACGTATTCAACACAAATCTCGGGTCATCTTTCTTTCAATCTCACAATCCCTAATTTTTAGTGACAACTTTTACCACCAAAGTACTTACGTCTTTTATGATATACAATTGCTTCAATGTTATGTAACACAAATCTCGGGTCATCTTTCTTTCAATCTCACAATCCCTAATTTTTAGTGAGAACTTTTATCACCAAAGTACTTATGTCTTTTATGATATACAATTGCTTCAATGTTATGTATTCAACACAAATCTCGAGTCTTCTTTCTTTCAATCTCACAATCCCTAAATCATTTTTCACTCACTTTTATCTCTCCCACCATCATGCAACTGAACCTAATAACCATAATTCCGTCCTTTTTGACAGACCTAATTAATTTTTATAAAGAAAAAAAAAGTCTGCAAGGAATTGAATCAGGTAACACATGAAAATGTCATTGTTGTTAAAAGCCATTAACATCATTGCAATTCCTTTTTTGATAGCAGTTCCTTTTCATTATTAGCAGTTCATTTTCATTATTATTTTTTCTTTCAATTCCTACGTAACAGTTCCTTTTATTATTTTTTTTCTTTGTTTACCACGCAGCAGTTCCTTTTCATTATTTTTTTTCTTTCGATTATCACATAGCATTTTCTTTTCCTTTTCATTTTTATAGATTTAACAGCTTTTGCGGTTAGGACCAATTTCTTGGTGCAGACTTTTGTATATATTTTTTCTTTCGATTTGTCATTTTTATTGCAGTCTATTTTTTTTTTTGCTTTTTGAGGTAGTTTATAACATAATACTGAATGTAACTATAAAAGTAATAATATAGGCAATTTGATAGTTATATATGAAGCTTTACAAAATCCGTGCATCGCAGTCTAGTTATTTTTAATATTTCAGTTTGTTATTTTTTGTTTTAATTCAGTTTGTTATTTTTTTGTTTTATTTCAGTTTGTTATTTTTTGGTCCATTAGGGTTTTGTTATTTTCCTATTTAAGCTGAACAGTTGTAGCCTAAGAGGTAACTTTTATTCATTCAATAATATTTTAGAGTTTTTCTCAATTTCTGGTGGATTTCGGAAACCTTTTTTTTTTATAGGTTTGTCGCTTGCAACCTGTCTGTTTATCTTTTAGGCTTAACGCTTGTTAATCTTTGCTTCCGACTGCGTCATTTGGTATCAGAGCAGGTTTCCATTGTTCTTTTCCTAACGTGATCAGTCATGGGAGATCAATTTGTTACAAGGACAGAATTTAACGGTTTAACCGCGATGATCAAAACTCTGTCATATCAGATGGCGGCGTTGATAACTAAAGTAGACGACATCGCCAACAACAACAGAAACAATCAAAACAAGAACAATCGGAGCGGCGAACCGCCGATTAGTGTTCCACATGGTGGAAACAATCGAATTATTGAGGAGATCGACGTTACTCGGACGACGGAAGCGCTTCAAACGTCAAACGAAAGTGTTGCATCCGTGGAACCAATCGAAGAACATTCAGTCACCGATGAATATGTCCAGGTGAAGAATTTAAGTGTGACAGTAGTTCCTCCTGCAATGGATTTCAATGGCGGAACCACAAATATTTTTGACACGGATATGAAGAAGAGTATTGACGCATCAAAATCATTCAATCATCCCAAAGCAAAAATAAGTGGAAAAGGAGGTCACGCTGCTACTCCTCAACACTATTGATCCTATATTGGCAGCTTCGAATATGATTATTAGCTTACAACACCTTGTTTCTCGCGAGGCCGATCCTCTAGACTCCCAGGTTGTGTCAGTTACAATGTTTCAAGGAGGTAGTGCATTCAATGTTATTCCTCTTCCTGGAATTTCAATGCCAATGCCATATCACCCGTCAAAGGCGCCTGTACATTTTGGTGCATCTAATCCACAAATTCAATCTCATGGTATTGCAACAACACCTATTCAAATGCCTTTACCAATGCCTTTTCCAATTGGAAACGCTGCACAAGTGCAACAACATGTATTTGTTTCAAGTCTTTCTCCTCAATTCCTCCATCACCAATGGGATCCAGGAGGGTGGTCTCTTGTTCATTAGAGGAGTCAACATGCATGGGAAGCTCTTTATTAGAATGAGAACTCGGGGTCGAGTTCTTCAGAAGTGGAGGAAACTGATGTAGGAGGGTTTTTATAGTATTTTCAATATTTCAGTTTGTTATTTTTTTGTTTTAATTCAGTTTGTTATTTTTTTTTTTTATTTCAGTTTGTTATTTTTCAGGTCCAGTAGGGTTTTGTTATTTCCCTATTTAAGCTTAACAGTTGTAGCTCAAGAGGCAACTTTTATTCATTCAATAATATTTTAGAGTTTTTCTCAAATTCTGGTGGATTCCGGAACCCTATTTTCACAAGTTTATCGCTTGCAAACTTGTTTCTTTTCAATCTAGGTTTAGCGCTTGCTAGCCTACGCTTCCGACTGCGTCATTTGGTATCAGAGCAGGTTTCTCCTGTTCTTTTCCTAACGTGATCAGCCATGGGAGATCAACCTATCACGAGGACAGACGTTGACAGTTTAATCACGATGATCAAAACTCTGTCAGATCAAATGGCGACGTTGATAACTAAAGTGGACAACATCGCCAACAACAACAACAACAAAAACAATCCGAACAGAAGAGGTGGACCAATTAATTAGGGATCCACATGGTGGAAACTATCAAATTATTAGGGATTTGAGTTCTTCAAAGGTGGAGAAAACTGATAGTGGATGCAGCATAGAAGCACCAAAAAATCCTTTTACAAGGCAAAACTTAGCAACTGATAGACGAATTTTCCATAGCCCTGCTTCAATTGCAACTACCAACTTATCATCTCAAATTCCGGCTACTAATATTGCAGTAAGGCAACAACATACATTCATTCCATCTTCAAAGCAGCTCACCGGCACAACAGTTTCTCCATATCCACTACCAAAAGATACTAATATTATTCATGAAGAACATCCACTTGTAGAAACAACTTTGTCCACCACTTCAGGAACAAGGAATAAGCGGCCCATACAATTATTTGCTCCTAAACAAAAGGGTATTGAGATAAGTGTTGAAGATGGAAACACATAAACTAATGCCAAGCCAATAACATTGTCAACTCATTTAGAATTACTCAGTTCATCATTAGGTCCAATTGTTACTTTTGAGCATAAAAGTTCTTCACAGGAATATGATGATGGCCAAATAGGCATACCTTTTCTTTCACTTTCCATTGAAGATTTTGATAATGATCAAGGTTCTCTAAATGACAATCCTCTCGTGAAGTTTCCACATAGGATTGAAGTTCGAGCAACATCTAAACATGAGTTAACTTCTTCTTTGCATTTCACCCAATCGGATCCAGGAGGGTGGTCTCTTGTTCATTAAAGGAGTCAACATGCATGTGAAGCTTTTTATTAGAATGAGAACTCGGGGTCGAGTTCATTCAGAAGTGGAGGAGACTGATGTAGGAGAGTTTTCATAGTATTTTTAATATTTCAGTTTGTTATTTTTTTGTTTTATTTCAGTTTGTTATTTTTCGGCCCATTAGGGGTTTGTTATTTCTCTATTTAAGCTTAACATATGTAGCCTAAGAGCAACTTTTATTTATTCAATAATATTTTAGAGAGTTTTCTCAATTTCTGGTGGATTCCGGAACCCTATTTTCACAAGTTTGTCGCTGGCAAACTTGTTTCTCTTCAATCTAGGTTTTGCGCTTGCTAGCCTCCACTTCCGACTGCGTCAATAGAGATGGTATGATGATCCTCTTGTGGTAAGCCAATGTTGAGGAGGTGGTAGTAGTGGCGTGGTTAGTTATTAGAAAGGTCACCAGAGTTGACAACGATGGACGTATGTGACCAAAAATTGAAAGGTTGTGTTAGCCGAAAGTGGTTGTGAAGCACAAGGACAGGTCACATAATCAGAACCTATTCTACTCTAATACCATGTTAAACTTTGGGTGAAGCACAAGGACAAGTCACATAATCAGAACCTACTCTACTCTGATACCATGTTAAACTTTGGGTCGGGCCTAACTCAATCTTACAAAACCGACTTTGAAAGGATAAATTAAGCCCAATATAAAAACCTAAGATGGTATAAGAGCCGATGGTTCGACCAAGTCTTTGTGTCAAAAGTCTTCTGGGCAATGGTGGTCAAGCGGCATGTTCTGTTGATGTGGTGGATATTAGCGACGGTGCAAGTATATGTGGATAAAAAAGCTTCCATTTGAGGGGAGCATATAACCAAATGAATAGATGACTCACACTTGAGGGGAAGATTGTTGTGTATTAAGTGTGAGATAGAAGTCTCACATTGGATGAAAAAGTGAATAATGAGTAATATATATAAATAAGTGTGAGGACTCATAAACCTAATGTCTTAAGGTTTTGGGTTAAGATGTGGTGTCTAACACACTTGTGTTGTTGCTGGCCCAATATGGATGAAACCCTCAAACTCCCCTCATGACCCAATAAAAGCAGCACAGTGAGGGGCAAAGCTTTTATTCACCCTACAACTAAAATTCACATCGGCCTCCAGATACAAGAGTATCAGTTTAATAACACATCAATACTACCATAAGTAGTAGCAACCTTCAGAGGAGTTTTATGCTCAAACATTTTGCCCAGACCCATTTTGCCAGCCATACCAAATCCCCGCCTCATTAATTGAAGGAGCTCCTTCCCTGCCTAAAAGCAATTTGAAACCTTCAATGTCATTGTTAGAAGGAAGTTTCAGTAAACCTGATAAAAGAATCTTCAATATTAACAGTTTAGTGTATTCATATCCTCTTTGTTAGTTGAAAGTTGAAACTTCTACAGCTGACAACACACGAAATCGAAAGCCTTGATTTTGATTTCCTTGGGCCACCACACATGCTTCGGTTAATGGTTATCATCGGTGAAAGTTGAAGCCCGTGTGGTGGCCCAGAGAAATCAAAATCACGGTTTTCAATTTCGTGTTGTCAGTTGTAGAAGTTTCAACTTTCAACTAACAAAGAGGATATGAAAACACTAATAATGAAGATTCTTTTCCCAGTTTACTAGAACTTGCTTCTAACAATGACATTAAAGGTTTTAAGTTGCTTTTAGACAAAGAAGGGGCTTTGATTTGATACAATCAGCAAAATGGGTCTAAGCAGATTGTTTGTGAGCATAAAACTTCTTTGATGGTTGATGTTACTTATGGTAGTATTGATGTTATTAAACTGATACTCTTGTATCCGGAGGCCAGGGTGAATTTTGCTTGTACGATGAATAAAAGCACTGCCCTTCACTGTACTGCTTATGGTGGGTTTGTTGGTTCATGAGGGGAGCCCGGGGGATTGTCCTCATTGGGCCAAAAGCAACAATACAAGTGTGTTGGACACCACATCTTAACTCAAAATTTTTGGGCATTAGGTTTATAGGTCCTCACGTATATATTGCTCAACATTCACGTTTTCATCTAATGTGGGACTTTTATCTCAGACTCTCTACACCACTATCTCTCCCTCAAGTGTGAGTCACACGTATATATTGTTCAACATTCACTTTTCCATTCAATGTGAAACTTCTATCTCACACTTGGTACACAACAATCTCCCTCTCAAGTGTGAGTCATCCATCCATTCATCTGGGTATATGCTCCCCTTCAAACAAGAGTTTTTTCATCCACATATACGTGCATCACTGTTGACACCCACTACATCAATGCGACACGACACCTGACCGCCATTGTCATGAAAACTTTTGACTAAAGGAACCGATTTAATCCTTCGTCAAACCATCGACTCTGATACCATCTTAGGTTTTTATATTGGGTCTAACTCATCCTTAGGAAACTGACTTGTAATGTGAGAGTTGCTCGTGCTTTATAAACACTACACAAGCCATATCTATAAGCAATGTCGTAAATCCACCCCTTCATATCCAACACAATGAAGGTGTTTGAGACTGCAAATGAAGGCACCCCAAATGCCGCAATAAGGCGGCTATGGGTGGACCACAATGATGGAGGAATTTCCAACAGGGTCTTTACTAACTTCACCCTCATCCATCCATAGTCAGTGGTGTTTATGCATCTTCGGATATCATTCATCGTCGTTGGATAAGTTAAATGTGTTGGTTCCTCATCTTTCACTTTTTAAGTCCTTGAATTGTAAGGTGTGCCAGCTTTACAAACATGTTAGAGTATCTTTCCCAAGCAGAGCCAATAAAAGATCCATGTTTTCATGTGATATTGTCCGTTGTGATATTTAGGATCCTACCATTTATTTTGGGATGCATATACTATTACTATGTCACTTTCATTGATGATTACTCAAGATGCACGTAGATTATTTTATTGAAGGATCATTCAAAATTATTTGATGCCTTTCAGGCGTTTTGTTCAAAGATAAAGACCCAAAATTGGAAAAACAATTCAAATTTTGCGGAGTGACAAATGCAAAAGAATATTTTTCTGCACTGTACAACTCATTCATGGCTTCTCGTGGTATCATACATCAGTCAAGTTGTACAACACACCGCAAAAAAATGGTGCCGTTGAAAGGAAACATCATCATTTAGTTGATACAGGTCGAACTTATTGATCAATGTCGATGCACCTTTAAAATTTTGTGGTGATGCTATTCTCTCTTCCTATTATTTGATAAACTGCATGCCATCTTTAATATTTAGGTAATTTTCGTGTGTTTATAACTTTGAGTTATCACCGATTGTCTCCTCCCTACCTTTCTTTTGTTTCTGCTCTTTTAATTGTCTCTTATTCCCAAGACAGTTCGGGAAACATTATCTTTATCTAGGGTGGAAACATGTCATTACTGATGAGATTATAGCTTTAGATTTTAGACTCTAACCATACTTGGGAGCTTGTTCCACCTCCTGGAAAATTTATTGTTGGTTGCAAATGGGAGTTTAATATCAAAGTGGGACTGATGGACAGGTTGGTCGATTAAAGGCTTGATTAATGGCAAAAGACTTTACTCAGGACTATAGTCAAGATTACAGTGAAATCTTCTCACCCATTGCGAAGATGACATTTGTTAGTCTCTTTATAACTAGTTATGCCTGCCGTGAAATGTTGGCCCTTATTTCAGTTGGATATCAAGAATGCTTTCTGACATGGTGACCTAGAAGAGGAGATTGGTCAAATGGAACTTGTATGTGATAACCAATAAGCTTTGCGCTTCTCCAATCCACTTTTTCACGAGAGGACAAAGTTGGTTGTCACTTCATTAGGGAAAAGATTCTCTCTGGGGTCATCAAAGTTCCTTTGTCAATTCTAAGGATCAACTTGCCAATATTTTTATTAAATCTCTACAGTCTTCGAATGACTTACATGTGACAAGATGGATTCATATGATATATATGCTCCACCTTGAGAGGAGGTGTTGAGAGATTGATATTTATTTATTATAATATGATATGGTTTGTTAGTATCCTTCGGGATTATGATAGGATTACATTCCTGTTTAGATTATATCTTTCATGTACGGTATATAAATAGTCGTTCAAACCTTTTCATTGATAATGAAAAATATTCATATTTAAGAATCTAAAATCTGGCACTTCACATATATTCATGTATAGTTAAGAGAAAAATACGATGGAAAATGATGCAAAAGATGAGATATTGATGACATCATCACTTTTAGGATGACAATTGATGATCATATAATGATTAGACAAAGACAGAAATATAGGAACATGAGGGAAAATATCACTTGATTTTATTTAGAGAGAGATAAGAGAGTTGAATAAAGATAAGAAAAAACCCGGAAAAACTTGATGTTTGTTATCATGGCTCCAAAAATATTGTTTTCATGGCATCATCAGATTCCCATCAACAAAAGGGAAACAACAACATCTAAATCATCAATATTAGTAAAAGCAAAGATGAGGAAGTTTACCACTTCTTTTCTTAGGTGGTTTCATATTCCCGTTTGCAACAGATGAGGAAAAGGACCTTTTTGCAGAAACTTTTGTCGATCTCTCATCCTTCTTCGTAGATATCAAACATGAGTTAAGAATAGCATCAACAGCTTCACGCTGCTGTTTCCTTTTTGAAATTTCAGCACCCATACTTTGATTAGAAGCTCTATCTTGATTATTCACAACTCTCTCTTTGTGGCATCCTTTCATTGAGGAAGCAGTAACTTCTGTAGAACTGCTCATATCCTCTCTGGAATGCATAGCCAGTTTTTCTGACTCAGAAGGTTTTGATGCCTTATGTCCACCGCCTAGTTTTTCCACTGGATGATCTAAATCACTCCTTGAATTTTGAAATTTGGATTGCCTTTTACTCAATGGTGTCTTTCCCAAGCTAATCTTCATTCTATGTTTTCCTTCTCTTCCACCATCTACACATGTTGTATCCTTCTTTATGGAAATATGCTTTTTGGAATCTCTTTCCTTGGCCTGAGGATTTTTTCCCAAAACTGAAAAGTTATTCTCATCACGACTATCATTATTCCTGTCCGTGACTTCAGAAACAGATTTATTTTTGCTGACAAGGGTATCGTTGTCGTTAACCAATTTTCTTGGTGCGTTGTGGCCACTACCCTTAACCTTCTTCTCATGCTTCGACGCCCTTGCGTGATTATCAGAATTTTCAAAAACACGCTTATTTTTAGTTGTTTTGAACATTGATTGATATGGCATCTTAGCCGTCATGATCAAGTTTCTTTCTTTAGCATCTTTAACAAGAGCTGCCCAGTTATGGTTTGTCTGCAAAGTTCTTGCATTACCCAAAATCCAAAGTGATAACTTGGCCCTTGTCAAGGCAACATTCATCCGTCTTATATCAGCAACAAATCCAATAGAGCTTGAGTTTATTTCAGATGCAGCAGTGTTTGAATGAGCTGCTCTTACAGTAGAAAGTAACAATATATCCACCTCTCTACCTTGGAAACCATCCACGGTGTTAAATTCAATGTCGGCTATGGTCGAAGATCCAAATGCATTAAGAAAACGAGACCGCAGAAGAGAAAGTTGGCACTTGTATGGAGTAATAATGCCAATTCTTCCACCAATAAATTCAGCTGGGTACCTAAGGAGGCATACATACATAGTTTTGTAAGAAGTCATCATAATCATAAGAGAGAGAGAGAGAGAGAGAGAGAGAGAGAGAGTACATTGGTACCTTTTCTTGAAAAATCTTAGTATTTCAACAGCAGCATCAGCTTCATGTTCATTACAAAGCGACATTGCACCAGAGTTTTTCCCATGAGCCTCCCGACCATCAATAATATCATAGAATGCATAAGGCCCAAGACCCTCGGTCTGATGAAATGGTGCTGATTTGCTAGACATTTGGCTACCATTTAGTAATTTGTTGTCATAGAAATGCAACGAAGGAAACTTGCATATCTCTGGATGCATTCTATACTGCCATTGTGAGAAAAACCAAAGGGAAGGGATTCAGCTCTTTAACATAAAACAGGGTAACAAATATATAAGAACAAGAATATACAATAAGAACAAGACTATGTAGGCAATGGTGGATAGCAGAGCTTAGCGGCTGGCCTCTAGTCATATAATAAGCACACAACAACAACCAAGCCTTTGTCCCACTAAGTGGAGTTGGTTACATGGATCAAACACCACCATAATGTTCTATCATATTCCTACCCAACTCATTAATCTCTAGATCTTTCTTAATAGTTTCTCTTAAAGCTTTTTTGGGTCTTTATCTGCCTCTAGTGATTGGACTACTCTCCTTACTTCAAAATCTACAGGTCTTCCCTCTACATGCCCAAACCATCTAAGCAGTTATCGTATAACAAGATATTCCTTCCCTCCCTCCCTAAATATATATATTCCTTGTATATAATTTTGTTTTTATTAGGATTGATTTAGTCTAGATTTATTGCCTTAATTAAGGAATTCTCTTTGTACAGTTTTCATTAGAAATAACATCAAGTTGAGAGCTAATTTCTCGAGTCGTTCAGTACCAAAACCCAATTCTCAAGTTGGAACCAGAGCTCACGATCAGTGGGCCTGTCAAGAGTGTATGAGACTTGGGAATAATGATTGCAAACGACACTCCTATTGGATCAAGGGGAGTCCTTTCCAGATCCAGAAAGGTGTTGGAGAATCCGTGTGACTCGTTCCTTTCTTATTTAGTGCAGATTTTCTATGTTATGATTTTGTTTCCTAAAATCTCTCCTTGATTCAAGGAAGAGAATTGATTGTAATCTCTCTATATAAATAGTCCTCGATTGATGAATAAAGCATAACAACATTTGCATCACTATTTTCTACATGGTATCAGCAGCACTAGGTTTCTTTCATTTCTTTTTATCCTTTTTTGATAGAATCTTCATTCCTACTAAGGGAGGCTGTTTATCCTTCTTGATTTCTAATAACAATTCCTAGATCTGAATAATGTCTGGTAAACCTTCCTTGATGTAATCTATGTTCGTCGTCATTTGTGTCATCAACTTCTCTTGTTCGTCGATCCATTTCTCCAAAAGAGTTGATTTTGGTTTCCATGGCACTCACCATTGTGATCCGGCAGGTTGGACCAGTTGTTAGAGTTCTATGGAAGAACAATAGGGGAAAGAGAGTTTATCCATACCTGGTAGTTTTAGTCAGGGTAGTCAAAATCTAGATTTTACGCATGATCAGTAAAGGGAAGTAAAATCGTAAATACTAACATTAATCATAAGATTATACAAAACTCATAAATCTCAAATATAAATTGATATGTATGCATGTGAAATAGCATAAGTACGGCAAAAAAAAAAACCTACCTTAAATCACACTTGAAATACTTATGTAAATTTAAATTCATAAGCATAGTCCACATTAAAACATAGTTGCACAACACTTATGTAACTTAAACTTGAAATACTTATGTAATTATAACACTAACACTCACATAACAGCAGCATAACACTTGAAATACTTGTGCAATTCAAACGTTAAATCAAACTCATTAGTCTCAAACAAAACAACAACTACAATAGCCTTCTGTAGTTCCACCGCAACCATAATTGTAGAATTGTTTCAAAAATCCGTAGATTATACAAGATACCACCAAAATAATATTTTGCGTATACTCATAATCGCTGAGGGCAAGTATAATCGCAAAATCGTAAGATTTTACGATTCAAATCGAGATTTTGACTACCACTTTTATTGATTGAAAGGATAAAAGGTACACAAGAAAGAATGTTTTCTAAGATCACTCTTAAAGGAAAGGAAGCCTTATATATAGGCATTAGGCTTCCTATACAACCATTGCTAAAGGGATCACAACCACCCTAATTAACTAACAACAGCCAAACCAGACAAACACAAACTAACTTCAATACAAAAATATTAATTCCTATCCCTTCTGTGATAAACTTGCAGAGGCTTAGTAATAGGCTCCTTATTTACTTCCTTTACAAAAGCACAGTTTTGGATCATATCCAGAAGGAAAAAAAGTACCTGTTCAGTAAGCATAATAACAGGATGCCCAGCCTTTTGTAAACGCTCAAACATGCTGCACTCAAAACGAAATTTACTTGCAACATTTGATAGGACAGTTGCAGGAAGCTGCTTTGGGTCACCAACCTTGAATAAATAACAAAGGTAAGTCAAACTACTTACCCTATCTCAGAACTTCAAAAGTTTGAGTGAGTAACTCTTACCATAATGCATTGGGTTCCACTTGATTTTAAAAGCTGAAGAGGAATTAGACTAGCTGGCTCAAGGGCCTGTAACAACAGAAATAGGTCATAAGGCAAAATGGAAACTAGAAGATCACAGACAAATTATTTATAGCAGAGCGGAGATATATATACTTGGGCAGCTTCATCAATTACAACAGCATCGAAAAGGGTATGTTCCGAAGGACCACGAAACTTTGAACATAACATTGTCTCAGTGCAAACTCCATAAAGGTCCCCACCACATCCACTCAACGTAGTTACCACAATTTCAGCTTCCCTTAGTATAGACTTCCGCAGCTTATTCCTAAGAGTTTTGGTTTCTTCATTGGCTTTCTTTTCCTGAGCCTGAACATTACGAAGATCTTTATATAGTTGCCTTTTTTGTTCATACAGCTTGCCTAACTTCATTTCAATTTCAGCATCAGACATTTCTGTCTTATCCCCCATACCACTTTTAACATCAGAATCCACATCCCTTAAGTTAGCACGCTTGGTTTCATAGAATCTGATAGAATCAACCAGTTTCTCCAAATTAGACCGCAACACTGCTGATGAATCTACCCTCAAATCATTCCTCCCATCTTTTGAATGCATCCTCTCTTCAGCTACACGATGATCAACAATTGTATCAATAAAGAATGGCAGTGAATTTGGATGGACTGTTTTAGCATTTCCAACCCTCACAAGATAAGGCTTGTACATTTTCCCATTACTTCCATAAAGACCGTGGCTAGAAATTCTTGATACCAATTCATCTACTGCAGCATTAGATTGAGCACAGATAAGAATCCTTTGTTTCGCACAGTTTCCGAAAGATTTTGATGAACTCTGGACATCATCATTTAATTGTCTAGCCACAGCTGCATCCTGCCATGCCCTCGCAATGGCAGCACTCTGGTCAATCTTTGGTCTTGAATAGGTAGATAACGAATTTTGGGTCATGTTTTCATTTAAAGGAATTTTTAAACCATTTTTCTTATGTGGAGGAGAAGCTAGAAGGGCACTGACAATTGCAACAATAGTACGTGTCTTCCCAGTTCCTACATATACATAACAAACATGCAAACTTCTTAATAAAAAACATTAGTAAAAAGTTATAAGATCTACAAAATCAAGAGATAGCTCAGGGTGGATCGCATACCTGGAGGTCCCTGAACAAGAGATAATTCGACAGTTTTCTTTTGCTTAGCCCTTCCAATAGAAACACTTATTGCTCGGAGCTGAGTGACATTAAACGATGACCTCAGAGTTTGCTGCAATGACAGGCACAACTTGCTGAGATCTGCTTCTTTACACTCATCAAGACAATAGGAAACCTTGACAGGATTTAAAATGAGTGGAAGTAAGGGAATGTGTTTTACAGATGACAATGCATGAAATTCTCGAATTTGTGAGGTAATGCTCATTATTCGGCATCCATGCCATTTACTTCGTTCAGTGAGATTTCTTCTAGCTTGATTTAAACGTGACGAACCATTTTGAAAATAGAACCGAATGCAAACAATATTTATACTTCTTTTGTTGTCTTTCTCACGCCTTTCAACCTGCAAACACGTATTGACTGCTTTAGGAGGAAAAAAAACCACATTGGCTTTAGGGTAATGTAATGTTTGCAACATTGGGGAGCCAGCTATTTTCAGTTCATCAAAAACAAATGCACATCACTTTGAAGAGTCTTACCAGTAACTGATCTTACCTATAGCTCACTCATCTATAAATATGAGGAGACAGTTACGTCAAGTGGAGAAATAACAATTTATATTCAGATTTCTTCCTAACTAAATCTTTTACCTCTTCTCTCAATTCTTCTTGAACCTTCAATCTCAATACTTAGTAACTAGAATTTAAAGTGAAAAACTCAAAGTGTGTTGGATTAGCAATCAATTATGAGAAAAATGGACATGGCTTACCACATGGGATTAAACAATTTCTCATGTAAGTTAAAGCTCTCAACAAAACATGATAAAGCCAATAAAGTGGATCCATGTGCCAAATTGGCAAATATATATATATATATATATATATATATATATATATATATATATATAATAATTATTTGTAAGAAACACTAAGGTTTTGTTTGCGAGTTTGGAGGGGAAGGGAGGGGAGGGTTTGGAAAAAAAAAGGGAGTAAGTGAAAGAAATGGAGGTCATTGGAAAGAGGGGCTTTGGGGGTTTATTTTTCTACAAAATATAAAACCCTCCTCATTTTGGGGAACTAAAAAAATGTATTGGAGGAGGGTTTTGGGGGGTTTGGGAGGGTTTATATGAATTCTTCAAATTTAATATATGTTGTTATAATATTTTTAAAATTATAAATATATTAATCATAAGCATTAATTTATCACTCTCTAAAAAACCATTCTTTCAAAAAATGTGAAAGTTTTCTCAATTTTCCCCTATATTTCTCTCCCCCCAAAGCCCTTCCTTCCCCTCCCCTCCAAATTCCCAAACAAAGCCTAAGGCAGTACTTGCTTGGGTAGGAAGAAAACAGAGAGGAGGGTGAAAATGGAGTGGGGTAAAAAGGTTTTAACCTGCATTTTGATTGTACAATGCAAATATCAAGAGATTTCCCCTTTGCTTTCAATATTCACATTTTGCACCTACTCTATCATGCATAGCCCAAAACAATCAAATGCAGGACTTCATAGATTAGTGAGAAAACTCCCTAGATAAATCATACCTAGAGAACAGTATACCTTTCCCACCATATGAACATCGTGATTAGATTTTTGTGGAGGATCTTTCGTTAGCAAAACTAAGTCGTTTTCTGAAAAGCTCCAGCATGTCGCAGAATCACCATCATCATGGACAAAACGAACAATATGAAAATCGTCAATTCTCTCTACTGACATCACAGAAAGGCTTCCATGAAACATCTCCTCCCACGAAGACATTTCGAGAAAAGAATTTTGAAGTTGTGCTTTAAACTCCTCCAAAACTAATGGCCGAAATATCTCCACATACTGTTCAGCTGATTGAAAACATACAGGAACTTCCTTTAATTTGTTAACAGCCCGGCTTTCATCTTTTCTTGCAGATGACAAACCAACTATTGCAAAATAATCTATTTCAAGAATAGGTTTATACCAATCATACAAACTTGGTGGCTTGAATCTTCTCGTTGGGTCCTCTACCTTATGAAGACAAGCGGATCTGTTTTCAAGAGTAGTTTTTAGTTGAATAACTTTTCTTTTCAAAATTGAAGTAGGCTTTGGTACATACAACTGGGTACGTCCCACAGATTTCAATGCAGTCTCTAGCGGATCATCTTCAGAATCCTGAAAATCACGTAAAATTTTGTTACCAGTACTTGACACAGTGTCGCTAATTTTGTTCAAATTTTTAGTGCTGGCAGCTTCAACAGAAGATTTTATCAAATTGACTCTATCCTTGGATTTTGAGATTACTTCCCTCTTACAAATCTCTGGGCCCTTTGAATCAATATATGGAGTAACTGCAAGCTTATTCCGTAAATTAGCAGAGTCTCTCTTCTGAGAAGAATGACTGAAAACAGCAGTAGTATCCTTTTTCTGGAAGGTCTCCTCTGTTTCCTTAGAAGTTTTCATGTACGAAACATTCTGGATTGCACGGTCAGAAGCTGGTAAACTATTACCAGCAATGTGAGGGATTATGTTGCCATCAGATATGTTCTGACCTGTCTCACTAACTGGTAAAATGGCATTGGAAAACACTTTTGGTTCAGCTTCATCATCTGAAAGAATAACTATAGTTTCAATATCGTTTTTGCCAGTCATCACTTCAGAATCCAAAATTTGTAAACCTTTATCCTCCATGGATGAAGAATGAATATCAGCACTTAAAAAGTTGTTTTCAAAAGGCAAGCTTTTAGATGCTAAAGATTTGAGCTTCACATTTCCCTCCTGAAAATTACGAGAGTCTTCGCTAGATAGAGACATGGACAACCGAGAGACCTGTTCTGTCAATTCGTCCAAAGTATAACCATCTAAATTGCCAATGCAAAACAAAAACGGAACATATTAATGGCATAGAACTTATAGAATCATGGGGGGGAAACAAGTACAGGAAAAAGAGGGAAAAAAAACTCACTGCTCATAATAAGATTTTCAATGGTCATGATTGCTGGTGCAGAAGTGTTATTACAAGAACCTTTGAACAGATTCAGTAAATAAGTAAGTGCTCTCTTCCAGTAAACAATTACAACTTTTAGTGATGACTTTCCCCACTCCATGAGATTTTGAAGCCATTTGAAACCCAATTTATTTTTTACCAGCATTGTGAAATTTCTAAGCTCTTCTTCACCAAATAGGCAGAGTTTATCAACAAGAACAGGAAGAATCTCAAGTAACCGAACACAGGTCATCTGAAACAACAAGGAACTATAGAGGTGAAGAACTTCCTGTTTCTACAACCTAGATGATCTAGAATTGCAAAAGTAAATATGCTAGGTTTTCTTTCGTAAAATAACAAACTTATTGATATTAAGAGAAAAATTCAAAGGGTGGATGGGAAAAGCTAAATAAAACCCAAATGTGATGGAATCTCAATTACTTATTTTAACTTGAACTCGGAAATCAGAAGCCAACATTGACGTATAAAATCATTTACGAAAAACGTTCATTGATAAATTATGGACAGTAGCCAAATTCACATTTGCATGTCATCAAATGATGACAGCATTATAAAAGCACCATGCTGAATATTCTTTGGGTTTGAAATAACAAAGTATTTTAAAATACCACAACATAGCCAGGAAAAGAAAAGAAAAAGAAAAAGATTTCACTTAGAAAAATAGACTACATAATACCTGGCAGAAATTGTAATCAATAAATTCCTTGCCTTTTACCAGGCACCTGCAGAAAACAGGCCATGCCATTTCAGATAGTAAGCAACTAAATTTTTCCTTTATTTTTAGTTCAACGTTAATAACATGTTTATCAGTATCCAGATGCAGAGAATCAAAAGCTGGCTGCTTCAAAAACCCGCCTTGTGAAGAGAACTTTGACACCCTTGAGTCACCGTGTGTACTTTCAGGCAACTCTGGGCCAAGTACACCCTCATCTTTGAGTAATTTGCATAAAAGAAACCAAAAATGATGTAAAGTATGAAACTTCAACAGAACAGAATCCAGTCGGACCTAGCATGGAAACACAATGATATTAGTAAAATTGAAAAAATAAAGGGCAGTCGGTCAAATTATCACTAAATCAAGGATGTCAAACTTTAGAATTTGTGCTCGTGGAGTCTCTGCAAACTCGACTCGCAAACTTGTAATAGATTGCTTAATACAAAAGTTATGTTTACCTAAGATGATTTAATACTATGTGCATAGTAAATATCCAACAATCTAATAAATACCAACTGACCATAACAGACAATTATAGTTCAAAATTGATAAACAAATTCACAAATCACAAAATAGCTTTACGACTAAGCACAGAAAAAAAAAGCATAACAAGTTCAAATTGACAAATCAACAGGTTCAAAATCACTAGAGTGAGGAACAGTGGGACTGTGTCTTGGTGGAGCTAAACTCAACACAGTAGATCCCAGTGTTAAGCTCATCAAGGTTAAGTTCTATGAAAACATGCAATGACGGTTTTGTTTTTGTTTTCTAGTTCATGACTTTGTCTATGTTGGGCAAAGATCACTGAGGTGCTAGCATATCTGATATGTCATTTATCATCATGATGCTTAGGCATATCAATTTTGGATTAAAAGAAGATTTTGTCTATGTTGGGATCTATGGGGTATGGGCTCAATCCAACATAGTTCACCTCTTTTGAAGACAAGTTCTTGTGGAGAAATTAGATGTGTGTGATGATCACATAGCGAACTATTCTTTCGCCTTTTACTAAATAAAAAAATATAATCATTATGTTGTAGACTCGTTCAATCATCCTCAAACTCGCGATTCTAAGCGAGGTTATACAAGTCTGTGAGTTTGCTAACACAACCAATTTTGTAAGTTAACTAAATTTTGATGCCTAAAGTCATAAACGTGTATGCTTCTATGAATTAAATCAGGAGTTGGACAACCATGCACAAGAAAAAATTCAATTTAAAACAACTCATTATTTCCCAAGCACAGAGAAGCATGTCCACAAAATCTAAAGATCAAATTGGACACTGAAAGAACTTGTAGCGCCAGTGCAACATTTTAAAGGTTGTTGTAAGAATAGGGAGCCCAGAATTCTGATGCAATAATAACTTTTGCAGTTATCAATCAACCCCGTCCAACAAATGCTACAAAAGATAGGTATGCCTTCTCTCTGGGGGGACGTTTTGAGTATGCAAAAGGAATTGATAGTTCTGCAGCTTTTTTGAGCTATCTGTCTTCTGTTTCAGAGAATCTGTATCCTTCCTAAAAGTTGAATTTTTGTATTCTCTAATGAGCTTTCCTCTTTTGCATAAACACAAAGAAAGGATAGATAGAAACCACATTATTATTCAGTAACATTTGCTGAAAATATTACCAGTTTCATAGCATGTTTTAGGCCCAAAATAGTTGCACATAATGAGGGTCTGTAAGAACAAAGAAACTTCAATCCACAAGAAAGACCACGAGTTTCTGAAACTTGCTCCAACATAGACTTTCCAAACTGTCTAACATCCTGCATGAAAAAGCAAAGTGCATAACTTAGGCTGCATTCCACGAATAAGAACAAAATTCATCACATTTGGACAAGAGCAATAACACATGATCTATAAGTTCTAGATAATTTGGGCATATTACATCATTTGGATCCAATAGCGAAAGGATCAAGCTTTGACTCATCAGTGGTTCCCAAATCCACTGACTTCGAAGTTCTGCTTGCCTCATCTGAACTAGAAAATGTGTAGTGAACCTGAGGTGCAACTCCAAATTATTTAGTCAATAAGTTAAAAACCTACTTCTAATTTAAAAGCACAAGCTCTCGAACTTCAATATATCATAAGATGAATATGAAGTCAAGCTGGTGTTCAACCTGTTAAATGTTCTTATTAAAGGAAAAGACATAGTCAACACTTCAACTGAGTTGTTTGATTTGTTTCCATCTCCACCATCATCAGATCCAGTTGGAACCTTCCACCCAAATGAAGATGATATTTCTGCAGCAAAAGATGAAAGGCAAGATCTGACTGGAAGCATCATTTCAGCACTGCTCTCAAGTTCTACCATCGGAAAACGAGATCGTGCCCAAAAAACAGCTTTGGAAAATGAAAGTGGAAGAATTGAGGGACTGGTATCAACTAAAACATCAGCCCATAACATTGGAATGCACATCCACTCTCGGCACTCTTGAGAGGCTATGTCACTCTGCACATTGAAATCACTCCAAGAACTTTTACAATCCTGCTCTTCACCATCTCGAATAGACGGCAGCCAAATATCATCACTTTCATCATCCAACTTAAGGAACTCACATTCCAGGCTACTATCAATGCTCCGAGTTGTGCAGCAATTCAGCACTGGATATATTAAAGCAGTAGCATCTGATACTATGATTGTCTGTATAAGATCAAAAGCAGGTTGCCTCAAAGAACTGTGAAGCGAGGAGTCCTTCAGAGATGAGACGAGCGAAGGTCCCCTGTCCAACACAAATGTTGAGAAATTATCAAGTAATGAACAGAAGAGCAAGAATATCATAAACATGTTACCATACATTTAAGCTCATTTGTACTATATATGCAGAAGCAGAAGCTGTTTTGTATAAGGTCTCAGACAGTTCACTGTGTGAATTAACATTATACAACCAAGATGAAGACAATATCCTAGCCCATACATTCCTGCTGTGGAAATTGAAAGGCAGCAATCAACAAGGCATGCTATTGTGCCTCAACTCATTAAAACTTAAAATCACTATTTGAGTTTTTCCTGACTTTCTGAGCAATAAGTAGAATGCAGTAACATGATTACAGTGTACGACATGTGTGTTTTTCTCAATCTCTGTTCTATGAAGGTGTTTCTGCATGTGCAATAATTGTAACAGTGCACTGTTATTTAGAGTCTGTTATGGACTGAGATGGTCGGTTACAATTCTGTAGACTAGAATAGAGCTAAGCTAACAGATAGTGTATAAATACTAGAACTTCTCATAAAATTCAGTAACATTTTTCATAGTGGATCATTGTCTCGGAGATTCATCTATGATACTCTGCTGATATTTTCTATCTCAATCTCAATTACACTTATTTTCCCCCATTTTCTCTGGGAAAGATTTCCTATTATGGTATTGCGAGAGGTTTCTTGGGCCTGGACCATTGCTTTCTTTTTAGTTTTTTTAACAGTTACACAGGAAACAACTTCTTGGTACCTACATCAGCACCATTTACCTTCTCTCACTGTCTCTATTAGCCAAGATCAGAAAAAAAATCTTTTCTGGAAGCAACAGATTGAATCAGTAACTAAAGGATGCAAAGATTTGTTGTTAATCCAAAGTTTCCATTGTGCTTTGAATCAGAAGAAGATTGTGATTGGTGAGCTTGGCAGTTAGTGCAGAGTACCTTTTCTGGGAACAGCAGGATCAATGCTGGTGTTGAAGTTGTGATATTCTAATATAATATAGGGATACATAAACTCAATCTTAAATCAAAAACAGATCATAATAATAGAAAGTGATATAAAATATATTCCTAAGAGATACTCTAAGAATATAAACTAATCCTAAGAAACTACATGAAGATATTCTAAAATAATATAAAAGATACTACCTCAGTTCCTTATTATAAGTGACAATTAACTTTTTAGGTTTATTGAATAACTGATGAATTTGTTCTATAATATAGACCAGATACATCAATTATTCAATGAATCTAATAAATGAATTGTCTCTTATAATAAGGAATGGAAGTAGTATTATGAGATGTTTTCTTATATTCTAACAGCTGCGAACTAGATAGTAGATTCAAAGTATAAAGCCTTATAGGGATATTTACTGTACAGATTAAGAAACTCAAGACAATTTTTAGCTTTTCATTAAGTTTTAAAGTACCTACAAAAGGATTATATCATATATGTGAATACGACAAAACTTACATTTTCAGTAACAAATATATCATTGAAAGGGTTGCCTTGTGTCCTGGAAAATAGAATTTCCCTATCCAAAGCATGACTGCGTTCTAAGTTATTCGATAGAACAATATGTAGAGACTATTTCTTATATTTGTCTTGCTTTCATACTTAAAGATGACAATGAGTAATAGATCCAACGGATAGTTACAAAAATTATCCAACACAAACTCTATTACTACAGAGCCGTTCAATTTTCCTTTCATGTAAAGTTCTATCCTTTTAAGTCAAATTTTTTAGTCCCAAATCTCTGCATTGTTAAGCTGAAGGTAGGTAAACTTACTTCTTTTTCAATTAACAACATCTTAGTTCCAGATTTTAAATTTAAACCCAGGCAGACAAGAGGGAGAGTAGAACTACATACCACATATGTGCACATTCAAAAGGAGGGCATGGTGGATTCATCTTGTAACCTCGGTGTACAATAAGAAGTGCTATCTGAAAATATAGCAACTAAGATAAGCCAAAACATTTTGCATTCATCAATTACTAAATCGACACAAGCCACACAACAGCAATTACACAAAAATCTAAATGTAATAACCTGGCATGCCAATTTTCTTGTTAGAATGCTGAAGTTACTGCTCACTGGCACTTGATGGAGGAGAAAATAGAGAAAATGCCTACGTTGCTTTTCATGATCCCCATCATGCAAAGCTTCAAGAGACTGGAAAATTTGATCATTCAAATAATGTCAACAGCAGAACAAGCCCTTCTTCTCCACGCCCCCCTCCCAACCCACCAAAACACACACACACAGAGCAAGCAAACAACAAACACCAAATCAATATGCACATGCCTGTAGAAAGGGTTGGAATAGACCAAAAATATCTTTATGGATTTTCTCATTGCGAATATGGAAGCATTGACCAAGTAGAGTGTTGCGCATTACACTTGGAGACAGCGTAGAACTTAGCCAAAGCTTACAGCCTTAAGCCAAGCCAAAAGAACAAAATAAAATGTCAGCCAAACAAATATACATTAAAATTAAAGAAAGAAAAAACAAAAGGAAAATGCATACCGAGCATTTCAAAAAGCAGTCTCAAGCAAGTAACAGCATGTGAAAATTCAAGTGAATCACCACTAATATGATTGAGTACGATATCGAGAAAAAAGGGATAATTTTCTAATATCCCTTCTTCAAAAGCTGGAGGATCCAAGAAGCCAAGTCTTCAAAAAAAACAAGCATCAAAATGTAACATGTAAATTTGAGAAAATAGCTGACTAGGCTAAATGTTGATATTATAAAAGAGAGAAAAAAACACTTCTTACAATGATTTGATACCAATCCATACGGACATGCGATCCAATGGAGTTCTTGGTACTGGAGTCTCCATAACCAATGGCAACGCATCTGCCTCTAAACAGCCAATAAATTTCTTAAGCAGCGGTTGCATAGGTTCCAAGTCTGCTGCAGTCCTAAGCGTGCGTACACAATTATTAATCGTTACCAATAAGACAAATACTTAAAATGTCTCAATGGAGAAAAATATATCCGAATACAGTAACGAATAAAAGATAAGCACAATGTAAATTTCCATGAATCTATCAATGGTAATTGGTAATTATAATGTCTACCATGCATTGAAAAACTTTGGGTTCACCATTCACATCTTCATATCTTTTGAGTCAAAATAAATTGTTGAGATAAAATATTATTAAATACTTTTTCTGGGATTTATACACACAGAGAAATTGCTTTCAGAAAACACAACTTCCACAGTGCATTATCAACTACGGTACATTATGAAATCACAACTAGTGAAGCTTAAGCTGTTTCATGCCAACCAACAATGAGTACCTTACTCTTCCCATTGATCCAGCTAGACGGTATCCAACAGAACGAACACTTCTCTTGCAAAAAAGTAATGCATAGACTCCCTGGAAGAAAATAGGTTCAATATGTAAAAAAAAAATAATAAAACAAAAATTATATTTCAAATCAGCAGAAATATGCAGCAAGGAAAGAAACAAAAATTACCGGAAATTGTTGATGCCCAGACAAAGCCAGTTCGTGCTTATTATCAATAGCTTCCACAAACAACTCAAACTCGGTGAATAGAGGCTGGTAATCTAAGAGAATTGGGAACATCAATACCTATTTCAAATTACGGAGATAGAAAAACTCGGTGAATAGAGGTGATAAACTCTGAACTTAGGATTAGAAAACTCATACACAAACAAACAAACAACCAAGCCTTATCCCACTAAGTGGGGTCGGCTAGAAAATGCATACACAAGCAAAATAAAATGATATTAAGATATAAATAAGAGCAGTTATGATAACATGAACAGAGTAACTGTTTAAGCACTGAATAAATTTCTTTAGTACCCAGTCTAACAATATTCAATTTGCAGTTCTCCTTGAACATCTCAATGCAGCCAGTAACAAAAACTTCAATATAAAATAAGATATGTAATAGCATACTAAGGAAGACAGAAAACAAATGTGGACATAATAATAATACAATCAATTATTTCTATTACAGGAGCAACGTAAAAACTGTACTTATAAATCAGACTATGCAATTCCAATTCCAATTCCAATTCCAATTCCAATAAATAGATGTAAAATAGTATATCAATCAATCAACTATACCAAAAGAAAAGCAAGTACCTCATACAAAACAATAACAACTTGAGCATTATCACGGGCAGAATCATATTTTTGTGCTGTTATTCTTGCATTGATATCAATGAGGTGTGATGTGACCCTCTCATGATCAAGCTTTCGCAAGATATGGAGAAGAGGACCGATAGAGGTAGACTCGTACTCGATGTTATACATGTCTTGGGCTTGATGATGTTGAGAAATGCACTGAAGACAGTGGTTCATTTCATCGGAGATTCTCTTCCACAACCGTCTAAGAGGTGAATCCTGGCGGTCGTCTTTGTAGTAATTGTAAAAAGTCTCCAAAAGAGGAGCCATTATATCCCAAAAACCACACCAAATATGATTTTCAGTAGGTAAACAGATTAGAAAATTATATGCATCAGCAAACCTAACAGTAATTAAAACGATTTTCATTAATTAATTAATTAAATTGGATTAAGACAGAATTGTAATAGGTGAAAGAGAGAAGGAACGAACCATTGCTCTTTGTTGAGGTGGATGCGACGATGTTTAGAGGGATCAAGATCAACAACATCGACATCGTCATCGGCGTTCTCTTCTTCTTCTTCTTCTTCCTCGATGCATCTCCACCGTTCGAGTAGCTCCTGTTTAGTAACAACTTTGTTCGCCATCGAAATTGAAATTGGAATTGGTAATGGTAGGTTTAGGGTTTTACACGAATATGAATGAATGCTGAAATTAGGTTATTAGGCTTCTAATAATTGTTCCATTTCGCGCGCTTCATTATCAAGAATTTTTTTATTTTTTACAATTTGTCTCCAAATTACTCTTCATTATCTCTGTATTTTTAATTTTTAATTCTTTTCAAAGATTTCTTTTTTTACACGAGTAGTATACCAGCTGCGAGGTCCGATTGTTTTATATTTATAAAAAAAAATAGTTTTACATAAATAATTTGGTGGTTATTCTTTAAAAACTTTTATGAAAAGCATAAAGTCTTCTAAAAAACATAAAGTAAGATTAAAAATAGGGTTACTTCTTTATGGATGTAATTTCAAAAATTGTTTATGAGGTAACAAATTAATCATATACAACAACTCCAATTAGGTCCACATCGGCGTCGCAGTCTTCTCCTTCGTGAATTCCTTCTGTCTTTTATGATTGTGTCAAAGTTGCAAGAATCCCAACATTGCATTTAAAGCTTTTACACATTTGTCTTAAATCAAGATTGCTTGCATATTCACATTCCACGACCTGAAATCGTTATCTTCGAAAATTTCTCGATGTTCCCTTTTGTACTTGTGTTGCTAACTTGAAAAACTTCAACTTTTGCCACATGGGAGACGTCAATTGTTATGAATTCAGACTCAAATCACATTAATAAAGTTAAGTATCAATGAAAATCAATAATCAAATAGTTCAAGCAACGGTATTTAAATCTAGATCTAATATAGCAATCAAATGTAGAGCAAAACAAGATATAGAGAGTAAAAGAACGGACACACTGATATTTTGGTACCCAATTCGGCCCAGCAGTGACCATTTGGGGGAGAGAGCAGTACTTTGATCTACTATCAATTAGTTTCTTATAAAGAGATTCAAAAAAATTAACTTCAACAAGTTTTTCAAAACAACCCAATTTATACCCATTTCTGAATCTTTTCACATGAACAAGAGACTTAAGGTCTGTTTGATGGTCAGGATAAAGAGACAAAATATTATTAATCTATTCTACTATGTTTTAATATCATGTTTGATGCACTAGTAGGACATGATAAATTATTCCTATTGTTTATCATATCATATCATTCCTTTATAATTTTTATCCAGGTTTAGGTTGGGTTAAAATTAACCTATCAAGTTTGGTAAAAGAAACTCTTATTTTACCATCACCCTCCCTGCGCCTTCTAAATTTTGAAAATAAAAAATTTATGATGTGAATGCAATTGGGATTCGATTTCCTCGTTCAATATTTATAAATCTCTATGTGATGTTGCTCTAATGTTCAACGATAGTGTTATATTTCGATTGTTTCTTTTTTTTGGTCTAGTAGCCTAGTGGCTGGAGCTCACACATTTAAATTTGGAGAAGTGGGGTGTCCGGGGTTCAAACCTCGGCCCCTATATAAATTATGCAATGTCCCTACCAACTGAGTTATATAGGTTTCTCTTCTTTTTTTTATTGATTTCTCTTTTTTATTTTTAGTTCGATTTCAATTTTTTCTCTTTTTTTAGTGATGATTGCAGTGAAGCTTGAAAACTCACGACATCGCACGTTAGTTTCAAATAAACATAACAAATTCCAACCTTTTGAATCAATTGAACAAACATGTGTTCTTTCAAAAAATCATATTGAAAAAAACGAGTTAAAATATATTACGTTGTGCATAGATTAGTTTTGAAGACATGCTAATTGCACATGTTTTGGGTGTAGTTATTTAATTATATTACATTGAAAAAAAGAGTTAAAATATGTAATCGATTACAAGGGTAATTTTGTCATTTAATTGTGACATATATCCTACTTTATTTGTTATCATGTGTGCATCAAACATGTGATAAGATAAATATGTATCATGTCTATGTCATATTTTCTCTTTATCTAGCTTTATTGAAGTAGCAATAAATGTCATAAGAAGGGGGTTGAATTGTGACCCTTTTTCGATTTTAATTCTGAAAAATAAGAAGTGTGTATACTAAGAAAATTCTTGGCAAGGGTTTGGCAAATAATATTAAAGTGTGTTAATATTTTAAACAGTTGTTTTATCAAGGACCAGAGTGTTCTGGATTAGGCAGTTTTAATGAGGACCATAAAGTTCTGAATCATATTTATATAACTGGTATATATAACAAAGCAATAAATAAAAGGACCGGAGACTCTGGATGAATATAAATGTTAAGTAGTTGTAATTAATAAGGACTAGAATATTCTGGATAACAATTATATAGTTAAGTTATAAGCTGAATAATAAATTATTATTAATGGTTAGTTGAAGGACCAGAGAACTCTCGATATGTAGCAGTTATATTTGATTAGGACCAAAATATTCTAGAGAATTAATAAGATTAATTAAACGTGATATTTTTCATGGATCGATCCTTTATTTATTTCCTTAATGGGTTGAAATTCTCTATGGCTTTTGTGATGAATTTGTTCTCTTGTGCTTTTCATGCCCATGTGCAATAATGTCTTGATTTGTTTATGATGTCTTGCCTTTTAAAGCCTTTTAGTCATTTTGATTCCTATGACCATATTTGGTGAGACAAAGAGAATGATATTTATTCTTTAGCTTAATTATGTAGATCTTGACTTTTGCTCAAAAGCTCATATTTGTCCCTTCCTTTGTTATCTTTGTGAGATAAGAATGTTCTCAATGAAACAATCTCACAAAATACATTAGTAGATAGCAAGATAATAATTGTAAATGTGTTTGTTGTCTTTAAAACATCAAAAGAGGATTTTGCTATCAACAATCTCCCCTTTTTTTATGATAAGAAACATTTAAAAATTTATTTTGATTTTAATTAAAGAGACTAATTTTGATAATATTTTGAACAATAATTTTATCAATTTCTCTCCCTCAATTTTAGCATTCGATACCAATATATGTAAATTGAGAGCATGAATAATTTTTATGAAGCAAAATATCTTTTTCATTCAAATCATAAGATTATACAAGATATGGTTCATCAAAACATAAACACAAGTACATCAAAATAAATAAGTAGAACTTCTAAATTGCATAATAGATTAAGGTTTGCTGCAGCAGCCATACAAACAACAAAACAACATTTTTTCAAAATAAAATGAGGCAGCAGTAGCAATTTTTCGAACTAAACTAGTGTTGACTTTTGCTACCCTTCTATTCCCCCCTTTGTTTCAACAAAAAGGAGATAGAGTGCCAGAAGCTTCAAGCCAAAGGGATTGTTGGAGAAGATGACGAAGCATCTGGGACCGACATGGTGAACTTTGGAGGTGGAAGAGGATGTGTGATAGGAGGAGGCACATTTAACCTAACACTTAAGGTGTTAGTAAGCTAGTCTCGCTGAATCTGATTCTCAATGGTGTTGTAAATCAAATGATTCATAATAGCTTCCTGCCCATTAAACAGTTTGGGAACATCCTTCCTAGTTTTGCTAGTATTTTTCTCAACCTTAGACCTCTTGGAAGGTCTTTCATTCGTATAAGGATAGGATGGATAGGGGTTAGAAAACCTGCCAGGAATCGTTGGACAAGCAGATTGGAGAGTCCTGAATGATTCCATAGGTAAAAATGAATCAAAGCGAGAACATTGATTAAAAAATTTGCTCACAGAATCAGCACGAAACAAAGCTGAGTAATTTGATTTTGGAGGAGAGATGAAAAGATGGGATGTTTTTGAAACCTTTGTAGGTGGTGGATGTTTGGAGGTAAAGCTCTGTAGTACCTCGGTTGCCTGAACCTCGGAGAATGCAGCAGTTTGATTTCCAAAATCTGCGAGAAGGTTTTGATGTTCTTCCAAAACTGGAGAAGGCTGGTGAGAACGTTGTGCAGAACTTTCTGGTGAATATTCTGGAGGAATTTCTGGGGTTTTAGGTAAGGTTTTTGTGCTTTCAGTTTCATCCCTTTTTCTTTTGGATGGATCAAAAGAAGGAACATGTTCACTTGTGGGATGGATAGGTTCAGATTGCATGTGACTGGTAAACTTTGATACCTCAAAAATTGATTCCTCGTCGTCCAAAGGGACTTCAAACTTATGAATTTTTTTGTAAGCATCATTCCATAGGACATACAGTGTTTCTTGTTGGTGTCTCTAGCAGCAGTAATCATGTGTTGAATAATCACATGAGGAAGACTTAGCGTTTTCTAGAGAAAAGGTGATAAATGACCATGAGATCATTCTTTGTCACGACTCCATGATTCCCTTTTTTTGGTACAAGACTATGCTGGCTTAAAAGGTTCAACATCTTTGGAATGTGTTGGAGATTTGAAGAGATGTGTTCATAGGTCGTTGGTTTAAAAAGTTTTTGACAAACAGAATCTATGTCATGGTCAAGGTCAGTATCCCAAGTTTCACCACAAATACAAGAGCCATCAATTGGTATTGTCAAAATTTCTCCTAGGATTCAAGGGGTGGGGGAGATTTGGACATTTTTTATGGTTGAAAAAAAAGAAACATTTTTCTGGAAAAGTTTCTGGTTGATAGTAGAAAGCCTGGATTAATTTTGGGTAATGTCGCTGTAATATCCCACTTAGATGTAACTGTTATCAGTGTTAGAAGTTAAATATGAAAACATGGCATTTTGGTAATTAATTGGAAAAGGAGGATTATTTAAAAAGAAAGCAAGATATTTTCTTCCACTTTTCTTCTCTTCCTTCACTCCTTCAAAAACCAGCTGAATTTCCTCCCTCCCCCTAGTCACACGCCCTCCTCTCTATTGCTACCATTCAACAAGCTTTCATTCAATTATTGTGGAACCTTTTCTTAGCAAGCTCACTTTGGAATTTCTAGGACAAGAGAAGTTGAAGAAGAATCAAAGAAAAGAGTAGGAGCAAGTTAGGGTTTTGAGGCTAAAGCTGAACCAGCACCAAATCAGTTATGAGGTGAGCTCCACAGAGTTTTAGAACCCAATTTGAGTGAGAATTACAACTGAATTTATAAGTTATTAAGAAATTACTAGTTAGTTGCCCCAATTTTAATCATACCTTGATCCTGCTTATTTCTTGTGTTCAGCATGTTTTTGAGTGTTAAAATGAGTCCCTGTTGTGCTATCGAAGATCACTAGGCAGTGGGTTTAAGTTTCAAAACTGAAAACATGATTTTCCAGAAAGTTTCTGAGTTATGCTACAGTCGCAGAGCGACGCCAGGGTCGCAGTGCGAAGTAGCTGAACCCAGCCACTGCCTACCCATCGCCTAGACCTTTGCAGTGCGAAGTATTTAGAACCTGAGTTCGCAGTGCGAAGTTTTCTACGCTCTGCGAAGCTTCAGACGCAGAACTTCGCAAAGCGAAGTCTAGGGGTCGCAGAGCGAAACCACCCAATATGGCATTTTTATTTTAAACAACCGAGCCATGCTATGATCTTTGATATGCAATAGGGCAAGAATATTTACGAACTCACAAGGACTAATACAAGATGAGGATAGGCATATTAATGAAAGATGAATAACTTGATTTATAAGTTATTAGAGAAAAGTAAAGGAGCTATTTGGGATTACCCCTATTTAAGTAACTCTATGCACTCAATCAATTATGTACGAACATAAGAATGATACAGTTTTCAAGATCAGGACCTTTTATAGGTTAATCACTTAAGAACTACTAACTTAAAGAATGAGTACAAGTTAAGAATATTTTATAAGATTATGTTGACGTGTTCATCAGACTCCGGATTATGCCGGATGGGATTTCTCCGAAAGGGCTATCCACACGTAAGTTTAAAGATTAAGCATGTCCAGCAGGCTCCGGATTATGCCGGATGGGACTTCTTCGAGAGGGTCGTCCACATGAAAGGTTAAGTTGTGTCCAGCAGGCTCCGGATTATGCCTGATGGGACTTCTTCGAGAGGGTTGTCCACACAATAATAAGAGGAGTCCGGTGTTGACCTGATATGATAGGAATTTCACCGGTATGATGGGAGATGTACTTCGGGGTTACTCCACCCGGATGCACTCCGTAAAATGAACTCGGATAATTATTGTTTGTTCAACGCTGACTACTAACTTTATAATTAAGAAAGATGAATATTAATACTTATGAAATCATTATGAGAATATGACTAATAGTCAGCAAGGAAAAGGAAGTGATCATAGGATGTCCCCAAGATCACTATGTATAAGTTTAAGACTAAGGATATAATATGAAATGCATGAAATAAAGACATGTAGCGATCCTAGTTTTCCCCTGATCGCGAAATATGTAAAGAATGACGGCGATCGTAGGTATCCCCAAGATTGCCAAGAGTAGGCACGGCGACCCTAGGTTCCCCCGTGGTTGCCAACAGTAGGTAGGGCCGGAGCTCACTGAGACATTATGTCTCATCCCTTTCCTTCTGGTGCAGGTTCTCAGGTAGCACGACGCAAAGGTAAAGAGCATGTTTTGGATTGATCGTGCTGACTACTTGGTTTATGGATATTTGTATTCAGTTGATGTAAATGATGTAAATTATCGAGAATATGATGTATTGGATTCAGTTTGTAGTAATGACTCGAGTTATGTAATAATGAGAAGTAAACTTTCTGTATTGTATTTAATGTATCCAGTACGAAATTTTAACACTCGTATGAGATCCTATGCAATCTCTATATAGGTGTTACAATTTGGTATCAGAGCTGGTCGATTCAGACCGTGCCTTGGGTCATTAAAATACAATCCAAGTTTGTGGACCTCTTGGATCCAGAACATTATTCTAAATGTTATATTCAGTTGAAACTGATCATTTTGACTTGTATATGACAGCTAGGATAAGATGTCTGGAGAAGAAGAGGTCCAGGTAGGCCTAGAAGAAATCAGGCTGAGGAGGAAGCCGGAGGAGATCCTAATATGAATTTTTGGGCTCAAATGATGCAACAGCAGCATGCGTTGCAACAACAATATCAAGAGGAGCAAGCTCAGGCCGCATTACAGCATCAACAGATGATGCTTATGATGCAGCAGCAAGCCCAACAACAGGCCCAGTCTCAGCATCAATGGATGGAGATGATGCACCAAGGGCAAGGTGCTCAGCAGCAGCCTCCACCACCACCAGTTGTAGCAAATCCGTCCTTCCGGGAATTTAATAGAAACCACCATCCTGAGTTTAATGGGGAAGGTGACCCTCCGGAAGCCAAGAGATGGCTAAAACAGATTGAAAAAGTGTTCCAGATGGCGGAGTGCCCAGAAGAAAATAAGGTATTGTTAGCTACCAATCAGTTCAGAGGCGCAACAGAAGATTGGTGGGAATCTGCTCAGCGCAGAATGATAGCAAATGACATTGAGATAAATTGGGATAATTTCAAGGAAGCAATGCTAGAGAAGTATATACCGATGTCGTACAAAGTAAAGAAAAAACAAGAGTTCCTTGAATTGAAACAGGGTGGCATGTCAGTCGCTGAATTCACCAAGAAGTTTGAAGAGCTGTCCTATTATTCCACACATAATGAGTATGCTGAAAATGAAGTCTGGAAGATGAACCAATACAAACGAGGTTTAAGAGGTGAAATCAACACTGCAGTGAGTCTTCAGAGAACTGCAAGTTATGATGAACTGGTGCATGATAGTTTAGTTGTTGAAGCAGGACTTGCAAAGACCTCAAAAGAAAGATCAGCAGCTTTTGAAAGAAGGAATAGTAGGATGCCGGATAAGTATCATGACAAGTTGAAACCGAAGGGGTCACCTCATAGGGGTAAACAGACGTATTCACCGAAGGCTGGTACCACTTGCAACAATTGTGGGAAATCACATTACGGCGAATGCATGAATGGTACAGGTATTTGTTATGGGTGTAAGAAGTCGGGGCACATTATAGCAAATTGTCCAGAACGGAGGCATAGGAGTGGAGCCGAGGGCACTACCACTAGTAAGGGCAGAGTGTATTCCCTTAATGGCGCGAAGGCTTTGGCTAATGAAGACTTGATTGCCGGTATGTGTTATGTTGGTTCAAATCCAGTAAGAGTTCTTTTTGATTGTGGTGCTACTTGCTCTTTTATTTCATATAAGTGTGTAGAGACGCTGCAATTACCTTTGTCTTCGTTGAATCCTCCAATGTTAGTATCTACCGCTACTGAAGGCGGAATTGAGGCAAGCTATGTTTGTGAAAACTGTCCTATCACTGTGTCTAGTAAGACTTATTATGTTGATTTAGTGTGTCTCCCGATGGAGCAACTTGATGTGATCTTAGGCATGGATTGGCTCTCCGCTAACCATGTGTACATTGGATGTTACGAGAAGAGTATTTATATGCCGACAAGTGATACGATGGAAGGTGTGGCTCTGTCTGAATTAATTAATCGTACTCATCAGTTAATCCAATTTATCTGTGCCCAAGATAGAGGATTTTATATTATGCTCACTGTGGCTTCAGAACCAGAGTTAAGTCCCAGTAATATTCCTATTGTGAATGAGTACTTAGACGTTTTTCCTTCGGAAGTAACTAGTTTGCCTCCGGAGCGTGAGGTGGAATTCTCTATTGATTTAATTCCGGGAGCGGAGCCAGTATCTGTGGCACCGTATAGAATGTCACCTACAGAGCTTAAAGAGCTAAAATCTCAGCTCGAAGAGTTAATCCAGAAGCATTTTATCAGACCCAGTGTGTCACCTTGGGGTGCTCCAGTTCTGTTAGTCAAGAAGAAAGATGGAAACATGAGGTTGTGTATAGATTACCGCCAACTGAATAAAGTGACTATCAAGAACAAGTATCCTCTTCCAAGAATTGATGATCTCCTGGACCAACTTAAAGGAGCAACAGTATTTTCAAAAATTGATCTTCGGTCGGGTTATCATCAGATCCGTATTAAGTCTTCAGATGTGTCCAAAACGGCGTTTCGAATGCGCTACGGGCACTATGAATTTGTGGTTATGCCTTTCGGTGTAACCAATGCACCAGCTGTATTTATGGATTACATGAACAGGATATTTCAACCTTATCTGGATCAATTTGTGGTGATTTTCATAGATGATATTTTGATCTATTCCAAGGATCCTCAGGAACATGCTTAACATTTGAGAATTATTTTGAACGTCCTCAGAGACAAACAGTTGTATGCTAAATTCAGCAAGTGTGAATTCTGGTTGTCTGAGATTAAGTTTTTGGGTCACGTTATTTCTCAAGGAGGAGTAGCTGTTGATCCATCCAAAGTTGAAGCCGTTCTCAGTTGGGAAAGACCCAAAAATGTGGCTGAAGTCAGGAGCTTTTTAGGTTTGGCAGGTTATTACCGAAGGTTTATTATGAACTTTTCTCAGATTGCCTTACCCTTGTCACACCTCACCAGAAAGGATGTGCCCTTTATTTGGGACGAAGAATGTGAAGAGAGCTTCAGAGTTTTAAAAAGAAAGTTGACTAAAGCACCAGTGTTGGCAATACCAGATCTTGACAAGAGATACACCGTTTTCTGCGATGCATCCTCTAAAGGACTGGGT
The DNA here is from genome assembly GCA_018208015.1 of Medicago ruthenica. Classification (NCBI taxonomy): domain Eukaryota; kingdom Viridiplantae; phylum Streptophyta; class Magnoliopsida; order Fabales; family Fabaceae; genus Medicago; species Medicago ruthenica. The sequence continues at coordinate 106,164,849 of CM031372.1, read as the reverse complement.
AGTGTACTTATGCAAGGTGAGAATGTGATAGCTTATGCGTCTAGACAGCTCAAGACTCATGAAGAGAATTATCCCACCCATGACCTTGAGTTAGCAGCTATAGTCTTTGCATTGAAAGTGTGGCGACATCATTTGTATGGTGCACAATTTGATTTGTTCAGTGACCATAAAAGTTTGAAATATTTGTTTGATCAACGAGACCTAAACATGAGGCAGAGGCGATGGATGGAGTATCTGAAAGATTTTGATTTTGATTTGAAATACCACCCAGGAAAAGCAAATGTGGTAGCAGATGCTTTAAGTCAAAAGGCTTTAGTTAAGGCTGAAGTGATGATGCATACATGTGGGTTATATGAAAAGTTTAGAGATCTTAACCTCCACGTTACCGAGTTGGAAGGAGGCACCTTGTTGCATAAATTAGAGATTTCATGTGGCCTACGGTTGAGAATTTCACAAGCCCAGGATATGGATATGGACCTTCAAAGGAGAATGGGTCAATCAGAGTTTTCTTTGGCACCAGATGGTACACTATTGTTTGAAGGAAGAATTTATGTTCCGAATAATGCAGAATTGAAAAGGTTGATTTTAGAAGAGGCGCACAAGAGCAGTTTCAACATTCATCCAGGTACCACGAAGATGTATCAAGATTTGAAGAGAGATTATTGGTGGCCTGACATGAAGAAGGACATTGCGGAATTTGTGTCGCGATGCATTGTATGTCAGCAGGTAAAGATTGAACATCAGAGGCCTGCGAGAATGTTAGTACCTTTGGAAATTCCTCAATGGAAGTGGGAAGAGATAACTATGGACTTTGTAAGTGGATTACCTCGAACACAGCGAGGACATGACTCGATTTGGGTAATAGTGGACCGGTTAACCAAGTCTGCCCATTTCTTGCCAGTCAAGACTACTTACCGAGCCTCTCAGTATGCCGAATTGTTTATCTCTGAGATAGTGAAACTCCATGGTGTACCTACTAGCATTGTATCTGATAGAGATTCAATCTTCACATCCCATTTTTGGAAAGCTTTTCAGAGAGCTTTAGGAACGAGATTAAAGATGAGCACGTCCCATCATCCTCAAACAGACGGTCAGTCCGAGAGAACTATTCAGACATTAGAGGATATGCTACGTGCGTGTATCCTAGAAGATGGAGGAAGTTGGAACGATCACTTGCCATTGATTGAATTCTCTTACAATAATAGTTACCATTCTAGTATCAGAATGGCACCTTATGAAGCCTTGTATGGTAGGAAGTGTAGAACCCCACTTTGTTGGGCTGAGGTCGGAGATAAGAGCATTTTGGGACCAGAGATTATTCAGGAGACTACTTTGAAAATTAAATCCATTCAGGATAAGATGAGAACAGCCCAAAGTCGCCAGAAAAGCTATGCAGATAAGAGACGAAGGCCTTTAGAGTTTGAAGTGGGGGATCATGTATTCCTCAAAATTACACCTAAGTTGGGTTTGAGAGGAGCTTTCAGAACTAAGAAACTTTGTCCAAGGTACGTTGGACCATTTCAGATACCTAGACGTGTCGGTCCAGCAGCTTATCAGTTAGCGCTGCCACAGCCATGTCAGGATTGCATGATGTCTTCCACGTCTCTCAACTGAGGAAATTCATTCCTGATCCATTTCAACCAGTAGAGTTGGACAGTATTGACTTGAGATCAGATTTAACATTTCAACCTGAACCAGATCGAATTATTGATCGTGATGTTAGCTCCTTGAGGAACAAAGAGATTCCAATTGTTAAGGTGGTTTGGAAAGGCTCTCCCGACGGCGAAGCAACGTAGGAGCTAGAATCAGAGATGCAAGAGCATTATCCGCATCTATTTTCAGGTAAATTCTAAATTTCGAGGACGAAATTTCTTTAAGGGGGGTAGATTGTAATATCCTGCTTAGATGTAACTGTTATCAGTGTTAGAAGTTAAATATGAAAACATGGCATTTTGGTAATTAATTGGCAAATGAGGATTATTTAAAAAGAAAGCAAGATATTTTCTTCCATTTTTCTTCTCTTCCTTCACTCCTTCAAAAACCAGCTGAATTTCCTCCCTCCCCCTAGTCACACGCCCTCCTCTCTATTGCTACCATTCAACAAGCTTTCATTCAATTATTGTGGAACTTTTTCTTAGCAAGCTCACATTGGAATTTATAGGACAAGAGAAGTTGAAGAAGAATCAAAGAAAAGAGTAGCAGCAAGTTAGGGTTTTGAGGCTAAAGCTGAACCAGCACCAAATCAGTTCTGAGGTGCGCTCCACAGGGTTTTAGAACCCACTTTGAGTGAGAATTACAACAGAATTTATAAGTTATTAAGAAATTACTAGTTAGTTGCCCCAATTTTAATCCTACCTTGATCCTGCTTATTTCTTGTGTTCAACATGTTTTTGAGTGTTAAAATGAGTCCCTGTTGTGCTATCAAAGATCACTAGGCAGTGGGTTTAAGTTTCAAAACTGAAAACATGATTTTTCAGAAAGTTTCTAAGTTCTGCTACAGTCGCAGAGCGACGCCAGGGTCGCAGTGCGAAGTAGCTGAACCCAGCCACTGCCTACCCATCGCCTAGACCTTTGCAGTGCGAAGTATTCAGAACCTGAGTTCGCAGTGCGAAGTTTTCTACGCTCTGCGAAGCTTCAGACGCAGAACTTCGCAAAGCGAAGTCTAGGGGTCGCAGAGCGAAACCACCCAATATGGCATTTTTATTTTAAACAACCGAGCCATGCTATGATCTTTGATATGCAATAGGGCAAGAATATTTACGAACTCACAAGGACTAATACAGGATGAGGATAGGCATATTAATGAAAGATGAATAACTTGATTTATAAGTTATTAGAGAAAAGTAAAGGAGCTATTTGGGATTACCCCTATTTAAGTAACTCTATGCACTCAATCAATTATGTACGAACATAAGAATGATACAGTTTTCAAGATCAGGACCTTTTATAGGTTAATCACTTAAGAACTACTAACTTAAAGAATGAGTACAAGTTAAGAATATTTTATAAGATTATGTTGACGTGTTCATCAGACTCCGGATTATGCCGGATGGGATTTCTCCGAAAGGGCTATCCACACGTAAGTTTAAAGATTAAGCATGTCCAGCAGGCTCCGGATTATGCCGGATGGGACTTCTTCGAGAGGGTCGTCCACATGAAAGGTTAAGTTGTGTCCAGCAGGCTCCGGATTATGTCGGATGGGACTTCTTCGAGAAGGTTGTCCACACAATAATAAGAGGAGTCCGGTGTTAGCCTGATATGATAGGAATTTCACCGGTATGATGGGAGATGTACTTCGGGGTTACTCCACCCGGATGCACTCCGTAAAATGAACTCAGATAATTATTGTTTGTTCAACGCTGACTACTAACTTTATAATTAAGAAAGATGAATATTAATACTTATGAAATCATTATGAGAATATGATTAATAGTCAGCAAGGAAAAGGAAGTGATCATAGGATGTCCCCAAGATCACTATGTATAAGTTTAAGACTAAGGATAGAATATGAAATGCATAAAATAAAGACATGTAGCGATCCTAGTTTTCCCCTGATCGCGAAATATGTAAAGAATGACGGCGATCGTAGGTATCCCCAAGATTGCCAAGAGTAGGCACGGCGACCCTAGGTTCCCCCGTGGTTGCCAACAGTAGGTAGGGCCGGAGCTCACTGAGACATTATGTCTCATCCCTTTCCTTCTAGTGCAGGTTCTCAGGTAGCACGACGCAAAGGTAAAGAGCATGTTTTGGATTGATCGTGCTGACTACTTGGTTTATGGATATTTGTATTCAGTTGATGTAAATGATGTAAATTATCGAGAATATGATGTATTGGATTCAGTTTGTAGTAATGACTCGAGTTATGTAATAATGAGAAGTAAACTTTCTGTATTGTATTTAATGTATCCAGTACGAAATTTTAACACTCGTATGAGATCCTTGGCAATCTCTATATAGGTGTTACAGTCGCTCCCTTATTTGAAGGAATGAAGACCAACCTAAGACATCGGTGAAACTTTTGAGTGGAATATCATCCTTCTCAAGAGCATAAAAGACTACATATCGCCCAATGGCAGTGGGACAAGTATACCACCTTTCCTCAAATTCTTCCTCAAAATCAGAATCAAAACGAGGGATTTTCTTGGTTTTTGACACAAAGAGATTTTTAGGAGTTGGATTTCTGGAAGTGGATTTTTTCTGAGGGGATTTTTGAGGTTGCGATTCATCCTTTTTGAAATTCTGGCAAGGCAATACTTAAGAGAAACTAACAGGTTCTGAACCAGCAGGTTCTGAACTATACGCAGGGCACAATAGTTTGCTTAAAACAGAGCACACACAACACAATGCAAAGCAAGAAAATAAAGTGCAGGAAAGTAAAAGGCACACAAGGTTTGTTAACCCAGTTCGGAGTAAACACCTCCTACTCTGGGGGATACCAATCCAGGAAGGAATTCCACTATTGGAATTAATCCTTAAGACTCAGACACTGACTCCCAGTTCCTATCCCAAGCAATCAATCTCCACCTAGTCTTGAATTCTACCCAACACGTTGAGTATTAGAAAAACCTCTAACTTCCTATTCAAGTAACTGCAACCCAGCCACTTGAACTACCCTTTGATCTTAATCAGTTCTGAAACACTACTACCCTGTTTTTGAATACACCTTCAAAGACAAAACTTCATTCGTACCTAAAGGCTTAGAATGAATTACAACTCAATTAAACTCCTAAACCAACTCAAACATGAGTGGTGCACAATAAAAACTCTAATTTTAAAACACAGACTCTATTCTCTGAATTATGACTCTGTAAACGTATGTTGAATAGCAGCAGCCCTTCTCCTTATATAGCCTTCAGTAACTCTTCTTAATTCTGTAGCCAATCTTCTAAAATTGATTTGTTTCTAATTTATGAGTGATCCAATAAGGAAACAAATAAACCAGGAATATATCTTTTAAAGATTCTGCAGAAATAATACGAGCTTCATAATTTAAAACCAAATCTTCATTAAATCTTCTCCAAATAAATCAGCATTCTAGAAGCAATAATCCTGGAACAAATCCTTGCCAATTTTCACCAAGATTCGCATAAAAACAACTTGAAAATATCAGCTTCTGATGTAGTCAACAAAAGTCAACGCGTCCATCAGAACCTGAATCAGCTTCTGAAGAGCTACAGTACTTCTGATGAAGCATTCAGCTTCTGAAGTCATTTTGAGCTTCTGAACAGCTTCAAATGAAATTTCTTGCAACTGAAGAAATGTTCTAATCATGGAGATGCTTCTATTCAATACCTTGGTTTTGCCAAAATATGCAGCCAACACCAAAAGACTCAACAATCTCCCCCTTTGGCAAATTTTTGGCTAAAACCATCCAAGTCCTTCAATCTTCATTATAATCAGCTCAGCAATGAAGAACTCCACAAAAACATATCATAGCATAAACATAAGCAGCGGACACAGCTATGAATAACCCAAACCAGCTTCAGTTCTACAAATCATAACAGCTACTGAAGCACACATCAACCAAGTACTGATCAACTTCTGATCACAACCATGGTATCTGAGCTACTGATCAACTCTTGATCATCACAAACACTCCCCCTTACTACTGAATCTCCACAACACTCCCCCTGCAACTCAGCTTCTCACACAAACTCCCCCTCACTACTGAACTACAGAGAAACATGGTATCAGAGCATATCATAAGCACACTTCAGGATCACAAAAACACTCAGGATCAAAACAACCTTATACTCCCCCTGAGACACATCTTCCCCTTCAATCATATATGGACAAGATTCAGAGCAAAACTAGTCATCTTCTGAATAACACTGAAAGCTGAACATCTGAAATTAGAACTTATTCTGAGCAGCAACACATTGCTTAAGATGTTTGGTAACTGAGCCAACACAATACTTAAGATTTTCTCCCCCTTTTTAGCCACAAAATTCTGACAAATCTCAGATTTCAAATAGGGAATAAAATCAAAACATGTAACACAGATCCTGGAAGACATATTAGACTCAAACTTAAGTTCAGGATCATATTTAGTACAGGCACAACTGGCAGGTACTCTACCTTCCTCACATCCAGTTTGCAGTAATTGCTATAAGTCTTCATGTAAGCACACTCCTAACTTGCTTCTCAGATTCTCAAACTGTTTAGCATCCAAGGCCTTTGTGAATATGTCAGCAACTTGTTCTTCAGTAGCTACATGTTCCAGCTGAATGACTTTATCCTCCACAAGGTTTCTGATAAAATGATGTCTGATGTCTATGTGTTTGGTTCTGCTATGCTGAATTGGATTCTTAGAGATGTTGATGGCACTCAAATTGTCACAAAACAATGTCATAGTTCCTTGTTCAATGTTGTACTCTTCCAGCATTTGTTTCATCCACACCAGTTGTGAGCAACTACTCCCAGCAGCAATGTACTCAGCTTCAGCAGTTGACAATGAAACACAATTTTGTTTCTTGCTGAACCATGAAATGAAGTTATTTCCTAAGAAGAAACAACCTCCTGAAGTGCTCTTCCTGTCATCAGCACTTCCAGCCCAGTCAGCATCACAAAATCCCATCAGTTCAGAACTTGAACTATGTGAATACATGATTCCATAGTCACTTGTGCCATTCACATACTTTAGGATTCTTTTGACTTGTGTCAGATGACTCATCTTAGGATCAGCTTGGTATCTTGCACATACTCCAACAGCATAAGTGATATCAGGTCTGCTTGCAGTTAAATACAATAGGCTCCCTATCATGCTTCTGTACTGACATTGGTCTACTGAAACTCCATGTTCATCTTTGGTTAGCTTCAGATGAGTAGCAGCTGGTGTCTTCTTATGAGCAGCAGATTCCATACCAAACTTCTTCACTATGTTCTTGGCATATTTACTCTGAGAAATGAAGATTGTATCTTCCATTTGCTTGACTTGTAACCCAAGAAAGTATGTCAGTTCACCAACTAAGCTCATTTCAAATTCTGACTGCATCTGCTGAACAAACAATTTGACCATCTTCTGAGACATCCCTCCAAACACTATATCATCCACATAAATCTGAGCTATCATCAGACTCCCATTTTCATCTTTCACAAACAAAGTCTTATCAGAACCTCCTTTTCTGTAACCTTGAGCCACAAGAAACTGAGTCAGTCTTTCATACCATGCTCTTGGTGCTTGCTTCAATCCATATAAAGCTTTCTTCAACTTGAACACATGATCAGGAAATTTATGATGTTCAACATACACTTCCTCTTGCAGATATCCATTCAAAAATGCACTCTTGACATCCATCTGAAACAATTTGAACTTGAGAATGCATGAAACTCCCAACAGTAGTCTTATGGACTCTAGTCTGGCCACAGGTGCAAAGGTCTCATCAAAATCAAGTCCCTCAACTTGAGTATAGCCTTGAGCAACCAACCTTGCCTTGTTTCTGACTACAGTACCACTTTCATCTGTTTTATTCTTGAATATCCACTTAGTGCCAATCACATTCAGCCCTTCTGGTCTTGGAACTAGATCCCACACTTCACTCCTTTTGAATTGATTCAACTCATCTTGCATTGCTTCAATCCAAAATTCATCAGTCAGGGCTTCTTTCACATTCTTGGGTTCAAACTTGGACACAAAACATGAATCAGTAGCAGCAGCATCTGATCTCCTGGTTCTGACACCTTGATCTAAGCTTCCAATGATTAAGTCTTTAGGATGATCCTTCTGAACTCTAATTGCTGGCCCTTTAGCATTAGGAACTTGATCTGGTTGATCTTATGCTTCTTCAGACTCTGAATGCTTTTCTGCTTCTGAGGTTTATTCTTCTGATACTTCAGACTCTGGAACTACTTCAGGTTCATTCTTTTCATTCTCAGCAGACAAATCATCAATAACCACATTTATGGACTCCATCACAACCTTGGTTCTGGAATTAAACACCCTATAAGCTCTGCTGTTCACTGAATAACCCAGGAATATGCCCTCATCAGACTTAGGATCCAGTTTTCTTCTGTTTTCCCTGTCAGCCAAAATGTAGCATCTGCTCCCAAACACATGGAAATACTTCACAGTTGGCTTTCTTCCTTTCCATAATTCATACAAAGTACAAGTGGTTCCCTTCTTCAAAGTAACTCTGTTATGAATATAACAGGCAGTATTTATTGCTTCAGCCCAAAACATATATGGCAGCTTCTTTGCATGTAGCATAACTCTTGCACATTCTGCTAATGTCCTGTTCTTCCTCTCAACTACACCATTTTGCTGAGGTGTGATAGGTGCAGAAAACTCATGCTTTATACCTTCAGAAGCACAGAATTCTGAAAAACTCTTGTTTTCAAATTCTTTGCCATGGTCACTTCTGATTCTAACAATACCACTGTCCTTCTCTCTTTGTAGCTGAATGCACATCTCTTTGAAAACTTCAAAAGTGTCAGACTTTTCTCTAACAAAGCTGACCCATGTGTATCTTGAGTAGTCATCTACCATTACAAATGCATATCTCTTTCCTCCAATACTTTCAACTTGCATAGGCCCCATTAAATCCATATGAACAAGTTCTAGTACTTTAGTAGTTACCTGGTGAACTAATCTGGGATGAGACTTTCTTGTTTGTTTTCCAATTTGACAATCACCACAAACATTGTCCTCATTGATCTTCAGATTAGGTACACCTCTGATAGCTTCAGTACTTAGGATTTTCTTCATGCCTTTCAAGTGCAAATGTCCCAGTTTCTGGTGCCAGAGTTTGACTTCCTCTTCTGAGCTCATAAGACAAGAAGTCAGACTTCTTTCTTCTTCAGAAACCCACAAATAACAGTTGTCTTTGGATCTGCAGCCCCTCATCTGAGTTTTACCATCCTGATCAGTAACAATACACTCCTGCTTGTTGAAATTCACTTTTAAATCCTGATCACACAGCTGGCTAATACTGATCAGATTAGAAGTTAATCCTTCCACCAGTAGCACATCATTAAGTCTGGGCAACCCTTCTCTGATCAAATCACCAATACCCAGAATCTGACCTTTTACACCATCTCCAAATGTCACATAACTTCTAGAGTATGATCTGATATTGTTCAGCAGCTTCTTCACACCAGTCATGTGCCTTGAACACCCACTATCAAAGTACCAATCTTCTTTTGAGGTGGCTCTCAGAGAAGTATGAGCAATCAGGCCTACATTCTGAACTTTGGGCTTCCACACCTTCTGAACATTGTGTCTGGGGGCAGCTGGTTGCACTCTTCTATACTGAAAATGCTCAGGATAGCCATAAAGTTTGAAGCAGAATGGTTTGATATGCCCTTTCTTTCCACAATGATGACAAATCCATGGATGATTTCTCCACCTTCTGTTTCTGAAAGATTTCTGGGACAGCTTCTGAGGTAGCATCTGAACTTGCTTCTGACCTTGCATCTGAGGTCTTTTCTGATCTTGCTTCTGAGCTTGCATCTGGGATTGTTTCTGAGGTCTCATCTGAGATGCTCCAATCATAGGATTATCAGTTTTAGTGGCAGGAACAAACTTTTTAACAAGAATCTTCTGTTTGGAGTTCTGAGTCTGATCATCAAAGCCTAATCCAGTTTTTCCTTGTTGCTGAGCACCCAAAATTTCATCCAACACATTAGTAGCAGTATTCATCATTCTAACCTGCTTTTTCATATGTTCAAGTTGGGAATTTAACTGGTTCACTTCTTCTTTCAAATCTGAATTCTGCACACGAAGTTCTCCTTTTTCAGCCTCCAGTTGAAAAATAGTCTCCTTCTGATCCAGCACTTGTTTGCAAACCTCAACACTTCTGGTATACAGCTTCCTGTAGTTGTCAGCTAGTTCATCATATGAAGTTTTAACAGCTTCAGACACAGATGAACCTTCAGACTCTGAGTCAGACTCTGAAAAAGTCTCAAACTCTAAAGCAGGTTCCTTCTTCAAGATAGCTCCTGACCTCACTACCAGACCAGTATCACACATACCAGATTCACTATCATTATCATCAGACCATGCAACAGCTAGGCTTTTCTTCTGCTTCTTAAGAAAAGTAGGACACTCAGTTTTGATATGTCCATAACCTTCACACTCATAGCACTGCACACCTTTGGCTTGGTTACTTTTCTCCTCAGGCTTGGTCTTCTTCTCATCAGTTTGTTGCTTTTTGTTATTGAATCTGAAGTTCTGACCTTTGGCTTTGGCTTTTCTGTTAACATTCTTCAGAATCTTGTTGAATTGTTTTCCCAGCAACACAAGAGCTTCTGATAAGTCATCCTCTTCAGACTCTTGTTGATCATTAGCTTCAGAATTCACACTAAAAGCTACACCTTTTCCTTTCTTCTCAGTCTGTTTGCAAAAGGCTGTTTCAAAATTGAGCAATGACCCAATCAGCTCCTCAAGCTTCATAGTGGTAATATCATGAGCCTCTTCAATTGCAGTGACCTTCATGTCAAATCTTCTGGGCAGGGACCTGAGGATTTTTCTCACCAACTTCTCATCAGACATCTTCTCCCCAAGTGAGTCAAAAGAATTTGCCATGTCCAGCACATTCATGTAAAAATCCTGAATGGATTCATCCTCCTTCATCTTCAGGTTCTCAAATTTGGTGGTCAGCAGCTGCAATCTGGACATCTTCACTTTAGAGGTTCCTTCATGAGTTGTCTTCAAAATTTCCCAGGCCTCCTTAGCAACAGTACATTGTTTGATAAGTCTGAACATATTCTGATCAACACCATTAAAGATAGCATTCAAAGCTTTTGAATTTCCCAGAGACAAGTCATCTTCAGCTTTGGTTCACTCCTCTTCAGGCTTCAATACTCCAGTTTTGTTACCATCTTTGTCCAAAACCTCAGGATGATCCCAGCCTTTAATCACAGCTTTCCAAGTCCTGCTGTCAATAGATTTTAAGAAGGCACACATTCTAGACTTCCAATACTCATAGTTTGTGCCATCTAGTAGAGGTGGTCTATTGACATATCCTCCTTCTCTATCCATGCTTACCAGGAATTAAGTCCTCTGGATCTCACCCAAAATACAGGCAGGGTGCCTGCTCTGATGCCAATTGAAATTCTGGCAAGGCAATACTTAAGAGAAACTAACAGGTTCTGAACCAGCAGGTTCTGAACTATACGCAGGGCACAATAGTTTGCTTAAAACAGAGCACACACAACACAATGCAAAGCAAGAAAATAAAGTGCAGGAAAGTAAAAGGCACACAAGGTTTGTTAACCCAGTTCGGAGTAAACACCTCCTACTCTGGGGGATACCAATCCAGGAAGGAATTCCACTATTGGAATTAATCCTTAAGACTCAGACACTGACTCCCAGTTCCTATCCCAAGCAATCAATCTCCACCTAGTCTTGAATTCTACCCAACACGTTGAGTATTAGAAAAACCTCTAACTTCCTATTCAAGTAACTGCAACCCAGCCACTTGAACTACCCTTTGATCTTAATCAGTTCTGAAACACTACTACCCTGTTTTTGAATACACCTTCAAAGACAAAACTTCATTCGTACCTAAAGGCTTAGAATGAATTACAACTCAATTAAACTCCTAAACCAACTCAAACATGAGTGGTGCACAATAAAAACTCTAATTTTAAAACACAGACTCTATTCTCTGAATTATGACTCTGTAAACGTATGTTGAATAGCAGCAGCCCTTCTCCTTATATAGCCTTCAGTAACTCTTCTTAATTCTGTAGCCAATCTTCTAAAATTGATTTGTTTCTAATTTATGAGTGATCCAATAAGGAAACAAATAAACCAGGAATATATCTTTTAAAGATTCTGCAGAAATAATACGAGCTTCATAATTTAAAACCAAATCTTCATTAAATCTTCTCCAAATAAATCAGCATTCTAGAAGCAATAATCCTGGAACAAATCCTTGCCAATTTTCACCAAGATTCGCATAAAAACAACTTGAAAATATCAGCTTCTGATGTAGTCAACAAAAGTCAACGCGTCCATCAGAACCTGAATCAGCTTCTGAAGAGCTACAGTACTTCTGATGAAGCATTCAGCTTCTGAAGTCATTTTGAGCTTCTGAACAGCTTCAAATGAAATTTCTTGCAACTGAAGAAATGTTCTAATCATGGAGATGCTTCTATTCAATACCTTGGTTTTGCCAAAATATGCAGCCAACACCAAAAGACTCAACACTTTTGTTTTCCCTTTTCCTTCTTGGTTGGAGGTGGTTTTTTAGGCAGAGGTTTTCCTAGAGGTTTGCTTGAAAGGTTTAGATTTTTGAGAAATTTTTGGAGAAGAAGTTGGTGCTTTTTCTATAGTGTTTTTAGGAGAGGTGATGACAGGTCATCTTACATTATTCTTAGCTTGTTTTTCAGTCATTTTCAGTAGGTTTTACATCCATAATAGAGGAGTATTAGAGCAATTGCTTATGATTTCAGGACATTTGTAATATTTTCTATATTTCAGTCTGTAATTCTATTATTCCCGAAACATAACAATTTTAGGGTGTTTTGTTGTAATTCACGAAGAAATCATGCAAATCGACAAAGCAAGACATCTTAAGATTTGTGAAGACCTTGGGAAGATGAAGAATGAAGATTCAAGAGGCCTCAGAAGACGTTACAAAGGGAGGAATTATGTTCCCAAGTTCCAAGACATCTTATATGGAAGCAAACACCCAAAAAGACGAAGAAATAGACAGCACTCACGTGCGTTTGGCACATGTTTCTGTGCGCCTGGCACATGTTGAGGCGCCTGGCGCCCAAAACTTCACTCACATGCACCTGGCGCATGGTCCTAGGTGCCTGGCGCCTGTTTCTTGCGGGTCAAGGCGCTGTTTTGTGACTTGTCGGTGCGAAAAGCCCGGTATCTTAGCCCAAGTTCAGGTGGAAACTCTCCCTATAAATACCACATCCCTCATTCACAATTTCTTATTCAGAACAAAGCGGTTCAAGAGGAAGGCAAGAACTAGGAGCTTCAAGGGAGGAGTCTCTCTCCTTACTCCAAGTTTTTCTAGGGTATGATTTATTTCTTTTGTAATTTGTTTTTAGTAATTTGTCTTTAGTTACCATGTGTAACTAAATCTTTCTAGGCTAGGGTTCTAAGATGAACCTCTATTCTGGTTGTAGGATAATTTATTTAATTTAAAGTCTTTCTTTATTTATTTATTTTTTATGCTACTAGTTTTACTGTTGTTGTGTAAGATTTGTCTCCTCTGAAGCATTACCGTGACTTAGGCACTTAGGGATGTAACATTACCCAATATTGATCTATATATGTCTAATCAAGAAGTAATTAATTAGTAGCTAGTGAAAAATGCCGAAAGCGAGCAAACTCTGAGAGTAAGTACTTAGGGAGGTGACATACCTAATATTGATATATATCTGCTAAAATCAGGAAGTAACTAGTTAGTAATTAAGGAAACAAGTGACCTCCCGACTTAAATCAGCCCAGTAACTCCGCTCTTCTTTCACCTCGGTAAGGTAGACGCTGATATGGCTGCCCGTTTGTAGAACTATCGAGAAGGAGAGTGTGCTATGTGCTTCTAAGATTCATAGATGGGCGGACCTTTAAGAAGAACGAGACAACACTGATGGGAATTTAGGAAAGTCAATTTAAGTCTATGTTTCAATTACCTCTGAGAGAGTAAGAACCCCACATTAATAATCCTTACGAAGGTGTACGAACACCACATGATTAACAACCCTATACCGTAACGCGCGTATAACCTTAGTGTGATCAGTAGGTTGCAACTCGACAGTTGGAGGGGAATGAGTCCATATCTCTGAGAGAGTAAGGCCCCACACTAATAATCCTTACGAAGGTGTACATACCTTATAGGATTGACAACTTTATACCGTAGCGCGCGTATAACTTTAGTGTGATCAGCAGGTGCAACTTGACAGCTGATATGTAGTAAAACCCCACGAACTCATCACTTAGAGAGATAACGATAACATGAATAAGATTTGACGGTTAAGTAATTCCAATAACTAAATATAGGGGATTTGAAGAATCCTAACTGCCACTAACATTCTGCAATCAAAACAGGTAAACTTTGCTACAAATTAACTTTGCAAAACTCTAAATCTTTATCTCTTTTATTTTATTTTGTTCTCAAATAAGTAACGCGAATTGTTTGGTTGAAACGACAATCCATGTGGATACGATACTCTACTTATCACTTTACTACTTGGTAAACTATTTGGTACACTTGCCTAATCCGACCATCAAGGGGTTTCCTCACATTTTTCTTCTTCAGATGGGTTTTCTTCACTAGAGTCAGAAATGATGCGTATAGTGTTATCAACACTTTGAGTTCTGCAAATTCCTACTCCAGAAATGAGTCTCCGAGACCTTCTAGTTCAAATGGTTTGGGTGGATTTAGTTTTCTTAGGTTTAGGTTTGGGTTTAAGGTTAGATTTTATTTTGAGATGGGGCGCCATTTGGGTGATGATAGGAGGGCAAGATTGAAACAGAGGGTGAACAATCATTGCCAAAGGGTTGATTTTAAGAGGGGATCTTGGTGATGGTGATTTCATTGGAGAAGGGAGTGAAAATGGTGGTTGCTTTTGAGATGGAGAAGCGGTTTTTGAAGACGAAAGCGGTGGAGATGGTGGTGGATTTTGAGACAGAGATGGAGAGATTGAGTTTAAGGATGATTCTGATGATGATGGTGGAGATGGTGGAGGAGACCGATTGAGGTAGGGTTGAGGTGAGTGAGGAGATGAAGATCTCGATAGAGAAGAGAGGGTGAAGGTGATGGTTTTAAAGGTTTTTCCTTTTTAGTCATTGATTTTGTTCTAGCCATGGTGAATTTTTTGATTTTTTGAAGATGAAAAGGTGGTTTTGTTTTATAGAAAGAAGTTATGAGTATTTTGGAGAGAGAGAGAGAGAGAGAGAGAGAGAGAGAGAGAGAGAGAGAGAGAGAGAGAGAGAGAGAGAGAGAGAGAGAGGAGACGGAGGAAGGGAAAGAGAGAAAAATAGGTTTTTGATTTTTTTTATTGATAGTGGTTTTATGAAAAGGTGGTTTGTAAAAAGTAATGATGTATTATCATTAATGAGCTGCAATTTTATCTAGGGAAGCGCGAGAGAGCTCTAAACAATGAGACAAGATGTTTAAGTTTTTTTTCAAAATATCAACTGTTAGTATTCTACAAAACGTGGGATGCAAGTTTTGAAGAGAACGTTCTGGAAATTTATTTTCTCATGGTTTTTGAATGATATGTAATTTTTCTTTGATAAAATTAAAACGACCTTCAACTAATGATTTAGTAAAAATATCAGCCAGTTGATTTTCAGTATCCACGAAAATTAATTGAATTTCTTTTTTTGTTAACATGATCTCTAATAAAATGATGCTTAATTTCGATATGTTTTGATCTCGAATATTGAAAGAGATTTTTTGACAAATTTATTGTATTATCACAAAATATAGGAATATTTTTGTACCTCATTGAAAAATCTTCTAGTTGATTTCTTATCCATAATACCTGAGAGCAACAGTTGACTGCTGATACGTATTCAGCTTCAGTTGTTGATAGAGCAATAATGTTTTGTTTTCTACAAGACCAACTGATAAGTGCATTCCCAAGAAACTGACACGTGCCACTTGTACATTTTCTTTCTATTTTGACTCCAGCATAATCAACGTCACAATAAGCTCTTAAATCAAAACAAGACCATTTGCTATACCAAAGGCCAATATCAGTAGTACCAACTAGATATCTGAAAATTCTTTTTACTACAGTTAAATGAGATTCTTTTGGAGAAGTTTGAAAACGTGCACATAAACCAACTGCAAAAACAATATCTGGTCTAGTAACAGTTAAGTACAACATGGATCCAATCATTCCCCTATATTATTTTTTAGAAATAGTTTTTTCTTTTTCATCTTTATCTAAACTTAAAGATGGATGCATGGGAGTTGCCGTTTTGTTGGCCTCATTCATATTATATTTTTTAAGAAGATCTTTAATATATTTTTCTTGACAAAAGAATATTCCATTTGATTCTTGCTTGATTTGTAATCCAAGAAAGAATCTTAGTTCTCCCATCATACTCATTTCAAATTCACTTTGCATGAGTCTGGAAAATTCTTCACACATTTTTTCATTTGTTGATCCAAATATAATGTCATCAACATATATTTCAACAATTAGGAAATTTGTTTTGTCATCTTTTCTAAAAAGTGTTATATCAATTTTCCCTCTAGAGAAATTATTTTTTATTAATAATGTACTTAACCTTTCGTACCAAGATCAAGGAGCTTGCTTTAGACCATATAGTGCTTTTGTGAGTTTAAAGACATGATTAGGTTTATTTGTATTTCAAAACCAAGAGGTTGATGCACATAAACTTCTTCATTTAAAAAATCATTTAAAAAGGAACTTTTAACACCCATTTGAAAAAGTTTAGGGTCTGTTTGGTCCGCAGGATATATCATATCCTCCTTAAATCCTTTGTTTGGTGCACCCATAGGAAATGATAAAATAAACCTATTAGTTATCCTATCTTATTGACTCTTTGTTATTCTTATCCTTAAATTTTGGTGGGTTAGTAACCTGATGAGAAAAGTATAAACTATTCACTATTTTCTCTCTCTCACCAAACCGAATAGTTTCTCTCTTCTCCATCTCTGTCATCGCCGCCACTTCTAATTCATCTTTTCAAATTTAATTATCTTTCAGATTCACGAAACCATGAAAGGCTCTCAATTTCATCTTTTCTGATTGTTTTTTCTTTCTTTCAAAACTTGTTAATTTTCCATTTTGATTAGGATTCGAATTATCACGAGTAAATTTATCCCTGATCTTCCATAGTTTCCTGGTAGAATCATAGTGATCCTTGAATTGTTTTTTTCATACTCCACTTAAAAGGATCAAATTCTTCCAAGCCTCCTTTTGTAAAGCCACGCCCCAGGCTCGTTCACCTTCAATTAAATTTTGAAGGATTTTTTCCTTTTTCACCATTTTTTATTATTCTCTGAAAAAAAACATTTTTTTAAATTATTGTTATCTTGTTTTTTATCATGTGTGTACCAAACACATGATAGGATAATTCTCTATCCTGTCACTATCATATCCTATTCTTATCCATCACCTTATCATATCATGTCTCTATTATATCTTGTGCACCAAACGGGCCCTTAATGTTTTTATGAGATGCATATGCAAGAAGAATATGTATCGCTTCTAACCTTAATACAAGAGCAAATGTTTCATCATAGTCAATATCTTCTTGTTGATTATAGCCTTGTGCAACTAGCCTGGCTTTATTTCTGATGACTTTTCCTTCTTCATCTAGTTTGTTTCTAAAAACACATCTTGTTCCAATAATAGATTGATTTTGGGGTTTAGAGACAAGTGTCCATACCTCATTTTTCTCAAATTGAGAAAGTTCTTCTTTCATGGCTTTTACCCATGATTCTTTACGTATTGCTTCGTGAATATTTGTTGGTTCGATATGTGAGATCATTGCCATGTTGTTATCATTTTCTTTGAAGGATATTCTTGTTCTAATTCCATCAAATGTATTTCCATTAATTTGTTCGGGAGGATGATCACCGATAATTTTCCAATTTTTGGAGGAGTTTGAGAGGAAGATGCTTGATTGGTATTACTTATGACTTCTTGATTTTTCAAGGTCTCTTCATCATCTTCTTTGTTAGTGACAAGATCGTCAAACTCATCAAATATAACATGCATGCTTATTTTCATGGTTTAGTTTTTCAAATTGAAAGTTCTATATCCTTTGAAATTAATTGCATATCCCAAGAATATTTCTTTGTCTGGTTTTGAATCAAATTTTCCTAGATTCTTTATGAAGGAGATGAAACATTATTTGTCACCTGTCATGTCTCTTGAACGGCAAAGACTAGGGTGCGAGACTAAGGTATGTCTCGCACGGTACGAGAGTGTTGACCAACCGTTGGATATAATGCTTATCATGCACCTCCAAACACCTAACTATTTTCTTTGACTTTCTCTTTTGTCTCTCACACTCTATTATGATCATCTGCAAACATGCAACTAACTTTAACATTTTACAAATCAGGCATCAAGAAGAACCCCATTCAAAACAAAATCCAGGCCTCTCCCAAATCCAAGATTCATCCAATAATTTAAACAATTTCAGCCCCAAATCTTCTTCATTCCATCTTTTTTTTTCTTTTTCAATGAAACCATACATTAGAGAAGAAAGGTGATTATGAATGGAAAGGCCAATCTAAAACTGCTCTCATAAATTTAATAATTAAATTCAACTGAACATATGCTCTAAACAAAATAACAAAGCCTCTACCGACAACATTACAATCAATGGTTCTAAATTTTCAAAATTTGATTTTGTTCATCATTCCATCTAATTGATGGTTAAAAACAATAACTTTCACCCCCAAAACTTCACCATTCCATTTTGCCACATTGATCTATAGCCACCGCCGCCTCCAATAGAAGTAACCCAACAAGCATAGACAACCATTCGGGTCATGGGTCAGTCGGACCTCCCGTGTTGGTGGCATCATAGCCCCTCCTCCATCGCGACCCATATCCGCCGAAGGATGAACCCGACGCCATTGACAATTCTCTGCATGTACAAGATTCTCAATGCCCTTATTTACATATTGATTTGAAACAAAGATATCAAAAATTGCATTATTGTTAAACTAAAACAAAGTAACAAATTTGATGAAAAAGTTTCAGAGATGAAATAGCAATATATAATATCCTTTTCTGGGTTAGTATCTTTTCCAAAAAAATCGAAATGAAAAACGATAAAGAATCTGTGGGCACTACTGTTAGCCACTCATGGTTGTTTGCAAGCCCCCATTTAGAAGCAAGTCAAAATCTACGATTTTTATTAAAAAAATTGAAATCTGCAGTTTTTTATCATTGAAAGTCAAAATCTTCAATCACTATCCGTCCATAGTTTGCTTTCAAAATCACAAAATGAAGGGTTATTTGAGGGGTTGTTTGTGTTCCGTTAAAGTTATCTGGGTTGTTGGGTTGTTGCAGAAAAGGGAGAGAGAAGGGGAAGTAGAGGTGACAGAGGAGAGAGAGTGGAAATTGTTATGGTGTATCCGGGTGTACCATGAACGCGGTTCATTTTCACTCGCATACGGTACGCAACATACCTGTCTCGCGCACCCTAGAGTGCGCCCTCTTGAACAGCCACCGTCTAAGTACCATGACTTTTTCTTTACATTTTGAGAAGATTCCTCCTAGTTGTATGCGTTTGCCATTATACATAGGTTGGCTCGTCTTCTTCTTCTTCTTCTTCTTCTTCTTCTTCTTCTTCTTCTTCTTCTTCTTCTTCTCCTCCTCCTCCTCCTCCTCCTCCTTCTGCTTCTCCTTCTCCTTCTCCTTCAAGGAAACGACTCTTGTCAGCCAATAAACCTATGATATCAAAAAAGATAGAGAAAAGACTCTTGTAATTACTACTATTTTTTTTTAAGGAAACGACTCTTGTAATAATTATATAAAGCAAGCTTCCTATTCGTTGCTATCATTCTTTATAAAATAGAATAAAGCATTAGAAATGTAGAAAAAACTCTTGTAATAATAGATGGTATAAAGTACATAAAGAATGTATTAGAAATGTAGAATCAACCATTGCCTAAAATATGATGAGCTGCAATGCAACTCCTTACGACCGACACCGTCACCGTCACCGTCACCATAGCTAATAATGTCACGCAAAGCTTAAGCTTTTCAGTAGTGTTTCGTGTCGTGAGTACACATGCATTCCAATCAACTTCTCCGTGAAAGAAGAAATACTAATAAACAAGCAACGTAGCACATTTCTTACATACTCCAAATAAAATATAAGTAAAGTTAAATCGTATTTTTTTAACAGAGTTTATGAAAACAAAGTCTAAGTTGTTAACAACTTACTTTTTTCTAAAATAACTTTCGAAAACAATTTATACAACTAATATAAAAATAAATTGACTTTATTTTATTTAATTAAATTGTTTAGGGTTATGTTAACGAGTACCATAAGAATACTTCATAGAAAACCAAAAGTAATAAATTCAACAATGTTATTCACAATGTTTTAACTTTTAAAAAAAGTGACAACCGGGACCCATCAATAAAATGTGGGTAACACAACTCGTTGACACCAATTAAAATTATTTATTTGTTTTATATTATTTTTAATGTTATATAAATACATTGTTTTGATTGGGCCAACTCAACATGAGTAATATTACTTGCCTTTTATTGATGAGTAAACAAAAATTTGCCTTTAAAAAATTAAATTCATCACTTTTTACCATTTTCTAATACAATATTTCTATTTTTATCTTCTTTAACCAATGCTTTTAAGGGCACTCATTAAAATTTCCAAATTGTTTATCCCAACCTGACATATAACTACTCTCTGTTTGAACTTTGAAACATTGGAGTTTGGGGTCACTCGTACATGGATACAAAATAAACAAATATGAGCTGCCTTGTATCATACTCCCTCCGTTTCAAAATACATGTCCATTTTGGAAAAATTTTTTGTTTCAAAATACATGTCCATTTGATAGTTTAAGGATACATTTTGTCTATTTTACCCTTGCCTTTACATTAATTGGATTCTAGTTTTTCTCCACAATAATTACTCATGCACTCTCCCAAGAACTACTTGACTCTCTAATTCTTTGTGTGAACCAAGGTTATTTAAATGATGGACTACTTATAAAAATGGCAAATTTATACGTAATTACAACTACAAAAAAAAAATGGAAAACAAAGGAAAGTATGTGAAAGTTGAAGATTTGCAAAATGAAAGAGTTGAAGACTCTTTCGACAGCATACAATATGAAAGAGTTGAAGACTCTTTTGATGGGTTACAAAGTGACAAAGGATTTTGACTTAAATATAAAGGCAGATTGTGGATTTTCAATACTGACCGAAGCATGCCAATTGAGATTTTCAATACTGACCGAAGCAAAAATAATGCCATTTAGTAGTATTGGTATTGCCAGTATGTATTGGTATTGTCATTTGATTAACTTTAATTAATTTTGGTATTGGGAGTAATTATGAGATGAGATAAATAAATATAAAATGGAGAAAATCAAAGACAAGAGTATAATAGGAACTTTTGTGTCAAAATAGCTTGTCCTTGGTTACCGCAATTTCTCCAAAATGGACATGTATTTTGAAACGGATGGAGTATGACAAACTAGAAAATGGGAAAGAAGCTTCTCCTCGATCTTACTGGCATTTATTCTTTATTCTTTTATAATTTATCCCAACGCGGACTCTATATCACAATGTCGTCAATGTCAACGTCAACCAACTCTATGCGTATATATGTATGTATATAACTCTGCACTGGCCACCGTTGAATCTTCCAATCTAAAATTTATTATTTGACTTGCTGCTTTGCTCACATATATATCCATACCTCCTTCCCTTTCATTGAAAAACACTTGTTTCCAAATATATATATATATATAGCTTCTTCATATCCTGTAGTTTACTAAATTAGAAGATTTCATTATATATTATACATAACATATGGGGAACTACATTTCATGTAGTCTATCAGTAGGCGGAAACAAGCAGCATTGGAGAGGCATAAAGGTGATATTCCCAAGTGGAGAGGTACACAAGTTTGAAGAAGCAGTGAAAGCAGCCGAACTTATGGTTGAGATGCCAAGTTTCTTTGTGGTAAACACTCGTTCACTGCAGATTGGAAGAAGGTTTTGTGCCCTCAATGCGGATGAGGAACTTGAGTATGGAAATGTTTATGTGATGATTCCAATGAAGAAGCTTAATTCTGCTGCCACAGCAGCTGATATGGGTTCCTTGCTACTCACTGCAAAAAGGGTCTCTTCAAAAATGAACAAGATTCTTCCTTCTGCAGAATCTAATTTGGAAATGGAATCACAACCAAAGCTGGACTTGGATGACATTGATCAAGACTTGTCTATGCACAGGTTGTCCTTATGCAGCAGGTCAAAGAAGCCTTTGTTGGAGACCATAGCAGAAGAAACAGTGTGCTGAAGCTGAACTCAAATTCAAAGCTTTCTTTCTTCTCATCTGAGCTACCAAGCACCAAGTCCAGCGTGTGGCTTTCTTGTTCTCTTTTTGATTGATGTCATTCTCTATATTGTTATGAGTTACACGGGCACATCATATTTATTTATTATATATGATTGGATTTGTATCTATGTACTATACTCAACTAAACTAATCCAAAACATTATGTAATACGATTAGGCTATTCTTTTATTCAATTCTTAGACTCCAAAATTTTCAATACATCAGGTTCTGGTACTGGTGTCTAGTATTTAAAATTTTAAAGTAGTTTTTTATTCAATACTTTGAAATACATCGCACTAAATCAAATCATACAAATGATGGTACATGATAGTAGTTAAAATATAAATGTTAAATTATATTTCTAAATGGCGGTGAAACAATTACTTAACATCAAAAGTCGACGGGCTTCCTCATTGGAAGACGCTTAGGGCTCGTTTGGTGCTCATGATAGAAAGACAAGATATGATAAAACTATCATATCCAAGTTTAATTTGTTATTTGGTGCGTCAATAGGAAATGATAACTTAAACTCGTTTTTAATCATATCATACTCACCTTTTGTTATTTTTATCCTTAGTTTTGGGTGGGTTAGAATTATCCTATCATGATTAGCACTAAAATGTTTATTTTGCCCTCTCTCTCAATTCATCGCTCATGTTCTCTATGCTCTTCATCCATCGACCTCTACCTATTCCTCCATAACTCTTCAACCTCTTCAACTTCATCTCTTCTATTTGTTACAGATCTGACCTCAATTCCACCCTACAATCACTTTTTCCTCAATTTGCTTAATTGTATGTTTGTTTCTTTCTTAATTGTCTATTTTGTATTCAAGTCAAATTTTAGAATTTCGTATTATTTTCAACAGAGACAACAATTAGTTTGGTTAAGAGCTTGGATTGTAGTTGTAATTTTTTTGGTGTACAAATTTTTTTACAGGCTAAAGTTACACAAAGAAGTTTTGATAAAATTTTGTAATTGAAGAAAGAAAAAGACAGTAAACAATTTTTTTAATTGAAGAAGTCGTGATTTTTTTTAATTGAATTTTAAGAATGAAGATTACGACACTCCTAAAAAAAGGAAGAAGACGATTGACAATAATAGCATTGTATCTAATTAATAATAGGTTAATTATATTTAATTATAATTAATTACAAAGTTAATTATGTCATTTAATTGTGATATATATGATATTATATTTGTTATCATGTGTGCAACAAACATGTGATAAATGTTTATCATGTCCATATCCTTTCATATCCTTATCCAGTTTCATATCCTATCATATCTCTATCATATCATGTGCACCAAACGGATTTAGTTGTTTATACAGGAGGTTAAATGTAATGTAACCGCTCAAAATTTAAGGGATATTATGAATTTATTTATGCTATTTACATTGTTATCTACAAAAATGGTAGCAAGAAGGTAGCAAATGAAGTGCGCCGTTTTTCTTCCTGACAAGAAATATCATCATCCATAATATCATGCAGTCGACAAGTTCGGATCCATATGCACAATCCCAAGTTTTGACCCGTTAAAGTCCATTTTGTATTATCATTTCAGCTACCTCACCCATGAGGCTCTTCCCTCGGATTTCTAGTAAGTGCAGAGCCAAGTCGTCTTCATTCATCTGTCTTAATCCCTTGCTCACTCTCTTCAACATATCCACATCAAGTTCCTCGATCCACAGTGGTGTGCAACTCACCATCAAGCTCATAAACCCGGACACATAGGCACGCCAAGTTGCACAATCACAGCGAAGTGATATTTTCCCATCAAGAGCATTTGCAAGAAATTCTAGATGAATCCCAATAATCTTTGGTCGCCGTTTTGATGCTGCTGATAAAGAGTCGATACCCCAAGCAAATGTCCCACTAAGTACAGCAAAACATGCCAGCGCATAGCCTCTAAGAATGGCAACCACAACCCCAGATTCTCCCACTTCCTGCTCCAACCCTGGGGCTGATAAAAACCATGAAGGTAAAGTTTCTGTTATCAAAGATTGAATCAAACTAGAACCACCGGATATCCAAAGAAAAGAAGCCCCAAGAAGCGCAGCATGCTTGACACGTGTCATTGATGCAGCAAGAGAAACCTGTCCGTATCTCATTCCATATTTAGTCTTCTTTAGCTTGTGCGCTTCACCGTTGGGCAACCCACCACTTGCTATATCTCTAACCGAAAGCATTAGAAGAGATACAATTTCTTCTGTCAAGAACATAGCATCCCTAATAGACCTGTAAACTCGCAAGTAGAGAATTCCAGGAGCAACTGGAGAGATCCCTCCTAAGAAGTGAGAACCAAATCCATGACCAAGGAGAGCACCAACCCCACCGTTGTTATAAATACAGGCAGAACCAAGCCCAAGGGTGGATGTGAAGCAACTTTTTAGGAGCTGAACTACAGCATCCCTGCTATGGTGGAAGACAGTTCTAGAAGCAGAGAATACAAAAAAGTCACTCCAGCGCTTAACCTTCTGAGCCCACAAAGAACCTACAATGGGCATGCAAGGCCAGGGGCAACCAGCAGAAAGGTTGATCATAGATGGGCCAATCAAAACAAGAAAGCGCTCAGAAGATTTATCAAGCTTATAGGTTATTGTGAGACTTAGAAAAGCCGCCAAAGGCAAAGGAAGTGTAGCTGGAGCGTTCCCATCTGCTTGCAGCAGTTCAAAATGTAATGTCAACAGATTGATTTTATAAACCTTGTGCATATAAATATTTAATGTAAAAAAAAATCAGTCCACAAAAAACAGTATGCATTCAGTAAAAAAAACAGTGGATATTTCCAGGTCAATCATATATCTTGGTTGTCAATTGAGAGTTTATCATCACCCAAAAAATACAGGTCAAAAGAATTATTATTATTATTATTATTATTATTATTATTATTATTATTATTATTATTATTATTATTATTATTATTATTATTATTATTATTATTATTTTTGACAGGAAAGTCAAAAGAATTACGAATATGTAAAGTTATTGGCCTACAGAATTAAAATGATGTAAATGCAGCAAAAATCATATACGAAAGGATAATTTGATCTTGTAAAGAGGGCCATCTCTAACCATTGAGTTCAATTAATATTCACCGAACCAAAAAAAGTGAATTTGCAAACCTATTGCGAGGCTTGGGACATCAACACCAGTGGCTGCCAGAATTTTTTTGATTTGTTGCTCGACAATGGATAAATTAGCTGCAGGACTAGGCCAATCAGTTCCGTTCATAAAAGCTGGCTTCCACACACCACGTGTTACTTCAGCTGATAAGTAGCTTACAATAGTTGCCAAAGATGCTGGAAGAAAATCAGCAATATCTTTGAGACCTGAGATAAGAAGCAAGCACATAGACTTACTATTAGGCAAACAACTTAAAAAACAAATAATTGGTATCCAAAATAGCTTGTTTCTGCAACCACAACCGCAACAGTCAACAGTGGAGCTAAGTACAAAATTGATAAAATCATGTTTCTGTGTTTCTGCAATTAATTGGTTCTTCATTTATACATTTTTGCACTTCTTAGTTTGTGTTTCTGCATTTCTACCTTTGTTTTCACCCAGTTTCTGCGTTTCAGGCTTAGTTTTTGTGGTTTTTTGCTTCTGTGTTGCATTAGCTTGAGAAGGACCCCTAGAAACTAAGTTTTCTTCCCAAATGTCATGTTCAATCTTCTTTAATTTTTTTGTAGGACATCCTTACTTCATAGTTCCGACATTCTTTAGTTTTAATTTTAAAGCATGAAAGCCTCAATACAATCCTGAGATAATTCTTAATGATACATAACGATAATGCAAAATAAAAATGCACCCATGAGGAAACTAGGCAAACCTGTAGCCAGTTCACGGGGACTAAGTCTTCCATGAGCACAAGCCGTAAGAGCAGCATCAAGAACAAATGGAGCTGCTTCAAGGATATCCCATGCTGGCACTTTAAGTTTCATCAAAGCGTCATCCAATGAAGAACCAGATGAGTTGCTGCTTCCTGAAGTTGTAGATGTCAATGATTGAGCACTTCTATTTATTTTCCTGCACATCATGCTTAGCAGTGCATCAACAATCTGAAGAATAGGCCCTCCAGGAACAAGAGCACATCGAGTTGATGCAAGACATTCTTGATGTTGCTGATACCAAGTGTTTAGTTTTGGAAAGGAATCCATAAACACAGGCTCCGTAGAAAAACTTATCATTTTTGAAAATCTTCTGCTTTTTATTCTATCTCTTGGTGATTTCCCAAAGGATGCTAACGTGTTATTCCGAACCAATAAAAGGTACTCAGGACCTAACTGTGATCCTAATGCTGGAGTTGCTGCACCTCCCATCACATGTTCAACAGGTGGATGATTAAACTGCCATAATCTCAGCAGGAGAACAAATGCATTAGAGAACACCACATGGCAAGAGAGTTTTTCACCAGTTGCAGCAGTCCATGACACACTAGGAACACATGATCCAAACGCCTCACATATTGGCATTAGTGCAGCAGCAAGTAGTGGAACCTGAAAAAATATGGTAAAATGAATTCACAGAATCAGGAAACAAACTGGATGCAGAAATAGTGAAGTGAATTGAAGATGAAAACTTTTATTGTGCATGTACAAGCATGCGTTAGAATACACATTAAATCTGAACATACCGCACCATGTAGGGAGAAAATCTGAACACTGTCTACAGATGAAATCCCAACCAGTAGGACATTCAAAAATGGAGCATAGCTAATCAAATGGTTTTCTGTCCCAGCGTATTTAGAAGGAACCGGAGGAGAAAGCAATTTTATGATGAAAAAAACAACGTGTTCCTGCAAACAGCAATAGAAAAATAATGAACAAGGAGGATAGAGATAAAAATTAACCAGACAAAGTTTTGATATTATACGAAAGTCAAACGATATTGTTGATGTTGAGATCACCTGCACATTCCACCCACGTACTAGAGATGCTCCACAAAGAATGGTAGCAGCAGATATCTTTTCTTCATCAGAGCCATTGATTGCAAATTCAAAAATTTTCTCAATCTCTGCTAAGCTTCCATCAAATTCAAAAGCTTAAAATTCAGTTGCATTACCACTTAATATAAATAATAGAGCATTGATACACCTTACTTCAGGAAACAGAAAGGGGAAACTGAAGCCAGATATTAGGCAAAACTACAACCAATTAGACATCTGCCACTTTCAAACAAAGACATCTCTATTAATGCATGTGTGGTGTCTGTGTCTATTTAAAATCTATGAATCCATGTCTATTTTGGCTAAAAAACAAGTAATTGCTCTTCATTTCCAAATGAAACGAGTCACTTTATCGCATATTTAAAGGAGTAAGTAATAAAGCCCATCATAGACTAAGTACTAGTACTACCCTTCTCAGTCTGTAATAAGACAAGGTGATATGCAAAACCTTTATAATATTAGTTAGGGTATACTATCTATGATACCTAGATACACATTCTATATAATGTATTTTACCTACCACATTAACAGCGTCTTAACTAGAAGCACTGAGTATATTTTACAGATTCATTTTTTTTCTAAAAATTATTTATTGAAGAATAGAGAAATACAGGAGAACACACAAGCATCAGCTTAAGAGAGCTTTCCAGTTCTGCTGAATGGCCAAAAAAAGAAAACCCACTTCGGAAACAAAAAAAAAAAGTACATGTTCATGAAACCAAAAGGAAATAAGGAAAAAAATCTAACGGAAATAAGATTTGCATTCTTTTATGGGAAAAATACATTCACCTCCCCTAAACTCTATGTATATGTTACTAACCTCCCCTCTATTTTCTCACTTGACAAAGACCTCCCCTGCCGTTAACCACAGTTTAGGTTCCGTTAAAAAGTTGATTTCACATCTTTCCTCACTCTTTTTATCATTCCCTGGAACACCGAGAGTCCAAAATTTATACCTGGCTATTAAGTTCCCTCCAAAGAAATAACACCAACAGCTCTCTTCCACCATGGAAGAATCACACAACACACAGTATTCGATATCTTTAATTCTCATCTTTTTTGTTCTCTATAGCTGTGTTTTATTTATCGTGTTATTGGGATAAAAAAAATGGGGTGATGTTCATAATTGGTCCGGTCAAAACAAAGACCAAATAAATGGGATAGTAATGATTTTTTATGCAACTTTTTTTTTTACAGGGATTTTTTATGCATCTTGTTCACATGGAAATAAGATTATGCAGGTTTCTTACGGAGTTTTTCATCAATTGAAAGCAGCTTCAACAATAGATTTGAAGTAAGAGGAAAAAAAAAAGAAATTGAAAAGCTTACAATAATGGCAGATATATTCAATCGTTTGGTAGAGAAAGATTGCCATCATCAATAAGATGGTACTATTTTAATTTCTAACAGAGTGCTAACAGTGTTAAATAAAAAGGGATGTGATAGATGTTTTAAAAGACCTCGGGGGAGGTTAATGTCTGTTATAAAATTAGAGGAGGTGTCTGTGTCATTAAAAGAGACTTCGGGGGAGGTCACCGTAATTTCCCCTTCTTTTATTAAATATAGAAGACATCCATGCAAGAATAGCCCAATACCTAATACACAGAACTGGACAAAAGGGTAATGCAACCACGGGCATTAGGCAAGAAACATCAAAGCTGCCATTTCATTGATGCAGGATGAATACTGTAGTAAAAATTAGCGGATGCTGAGACATTTCTAGACTCTAGAGATCAATTTAGCGAGTAAGAGAGTAAAATACAACAAAAAGGAGGGTGATCTTCAAGTCTGAATGAACTACGAGTGATAAGGAATTCCTCCACAAAATCGAATCTGGACTACCAGTTATTGCCTTAAATCATTTACTTCAAATATGAGAGTAAAATACAATACAAAGGAGGGTGATCTTCAAGTCTGAATGAACCAAGAGTGATAAGGAATTCCTCCAATAAATTGAATCTGGACTACCAGTTATTGCCTTAAAACATTTACTTCATATATTATGACAGAAATGATGAGAAATTAAGTTAAATATCCAATTATAATCCTAAAGAAAAAAAAAGCATAATCTTGACCGTTCAGAGTAACTGTAGTAAAGGATACACAATCCTACAATGAAAAGCCCAAAATAGTCACTAGTAAGGATACTAATGCACTAAGAGCGATCTAAGAAATATGAGAGTAAAATACAATACAAAGGAGGGTGATCTTCAAGTCTGAATGAACCAAGAGTGATAAGGAATTCCTCCAAAAAATTGAATCTGGACTACCAGTTATTGCCTTAAAACATTTACTTCATATATTATGACAGAAATGATGAGAAATTAAGTTAAATATCCAATTATAATCCTAAAGAAAAAAAAGCATAATCTTGACCGTTCAGAGTAACTCTAGTAAAGGATACACAATCCTACAATGAAAAGCCCAAAATAGTCACTAGTAAGGATACTAATGCACTAAGAGCGATCTAAGTGAGCAGAGTGAATGGCAGCAGCAACCAAGGGGTATTATTTACGAACTAGAAATTTGGAATGTCCAAAGTTATACCAAAAGTTGCTAATGGAATTAATAATGCAATTTAATTGTTTTAAAGCATAGAAGCTTTAGAGCAAATCAACAACTAAAAAGTCCAAGGAAAGAACACGGCCAAGAGGTGGAAGCTGTATAGAAAAGGAAAGAAAAAGATAAATAGAAACACTGCGCCAGATAGTATTGTATGATATTCATCACTGTTACTTTACCATGTAGGAAGCAACTATCACAGAGAGCATGTGGCATATTAAGGAAGCAATGATATACGAGGCAGCAGCATACCTGGAAGCAGGAGTTGCAACTAAGACATTAACCCATGGAGGATTTAGCAGTGAACCCTTCATCAATGATGACCAGCTAGGTAAATGGTTGGGAATACCACGAGGTAGCTGATTGGAAGGTGCACTCACATAACCAGGCCAAAAATAGGCCGAGGTATCAATCAGATGTCTTGCAATACAAGCCTCAATAATCAGATGCCGTAGGTTTCCAGCTGCAGTGAATCATAAAAGAGGTATGATTAGGAGCTCAAGATTAACATGAAAAACCATCAAGATCATATCTGAGAGCAAATCAGGAGAAGAAAACAGAAAACTAGATCACTTACTGACTTAAAAAAAGATTAAATCCAATGGAACCAGACTAAATTGAAAACGATAAACAATAGATGATTAAAATTATGATGGCCAAGATAAAGATAGAGAGAAGGGCCAGGTCGTCTGCCCCAGAAAATTCATTAAGGAACAGTTAACATGGTAAATGAATGCATACATATACGATGGACCATATTAACTATTTGAACTCGAGAGTCCGGAGTAGGTCTACATTGTTCTTGGTTTTAATTTGTTATGAAGTTTCCTTACATAATAGTACTGGATGAAATTTGTTTTGAATTGTTCATAAAACCATCCATTAATTTAAATTTTGGGCCCCCAACATATTAATTACATTCTTCCCATATCTGAACATATCACCCAAAATAAAATGAATACATGATCAAGGGAAAATAAATAATAAGGGAAATGATTAATGGTGCGAAAAAAATCAAATACGAGAATAAATGAATGGTTTTTATTTGCCAACCACCCATGATTTCCGCCCACCACCCATGATTTCCACTAAAAAACTAAGTTATCTATTGCTTACTCTTTTAAAAAAGTAACATGTGTACATTCGTCACTTTTCGTTTGCATTAATTCACACTATATAGCATAACTCAAATAATAATGAGCGGGGTTCATTCCGTAACTGACACTTAAGAGAATCACAAAAGCAATCACTTACAGCAATTTGTGGGTAAGTCATTCACATTCATATATTCCAAGTATCCACCATGTCCCGATACAAACATAGTAGCCTTGGCAGCAGCCTGATTAGCTACCCAGATAACAGGTTGAGGTGGATTGAGTAAATCCTCATAATCACCCAATAACTGTAAGCTTGCAACCAATTCCCGACGACGCTTTCCCATAGCCGGCTTGTCCTTCCTTTGATTTCTAGGGCTACGTTCAGCTTCTTCAATCAGTTCACCTTCCTCTTCTTCAATAAGATTAGCAACTACAAGGGTCGTAATGCACAATAACATACACAAGCAGGTATCAAGGCGAGGTACAGGACCCTCACTTGGATCTCTCTCCTAAAAGAACAGGAAATAAATGTCAAGTCTCAAAACAAGGTAATAGAGTCCAAAAATATGCAAGCTTACAAAGAAGGTAAATTGACATGCTATATTTTCTTTAATTTTTATGGCTAAAAAAATCTGCATTTGACCACATGTTACACATTTGTAAGCTCGTGGACATGCAGTGTCTGGCACATAAATGAGCAACCAACCAACCGGAACAGATTTGAGTTAATCAATTGCATGAAACAAGTTAGTATTTCTTACCCGTTGAACAAGTCGCAGTGCAGCAATCCATAAACCTAAAAAAGCATTGTGCCATGCTGTAGCATTAACCGCTTGTAAAGCCTTGACCAAGTCAGTAAGAAGTTCAACAGCACTGGCAGCCATGACATGATGATGACCATCCATTGCATCCTCGAGTATTAGATCAATGGGAAGCCAAAGTGAACTATCATTATGAGATTGGTCCGCACTTCCACTCGCACTTGCACACAAAACTGAACTCAACTTCATCTTCTTGTTCGATTCACAAGACAAAGGCCAATTCAATTTTAAATTCAAAGGATAAAACAACTCAGGAGATACATCATGTTTCAAGCTCCTCAAAATCAAAGAGTTCGCTGCAAGCTGCTCTAGGTCATCAACAAAAGCACCCCAATGCATTGACCTACATATAAACAAGAAACTTAAATTGAGAGAAATAAACAAATTAATTACTACTCCCTCCAGTCCTATACGCAAGAGACATTTGGGTTAACAAAAGTTGATGTATATGTTTTAAATTTTTGGACCAGATACATCATCTTCTGTTGACTTAACACTTATACATAGTATATGAGGGGACTTTCTTTTTGTTTTTTGAAAAAGCTAAACTAACCCACCCAAATTGACACCGAGAATTGAACCTGAGACCTAGAGGAGTAGCACACTCCAAGGTCCAAGGTCTCAAGGCAAAACCACGAGGCCAACCCAAGTGGGTTTGAGGAGACTACATGTTAAAACAAATATAGTAAGTGTTGTTACATGTTTCGTTGAACCAAGGAGAGGATCCTTGAAGTGAGTTTGTTATGAAGAAAGTGTGCAATGAATTGAATGGCTGTTGCAGTATTTTTGGCGTGCAGAGGGTGGTGGTGGTGGTGATTATCCAATTCCATAGTGAGATCGGGATGATCGAGGAATAATAAGGAATTCTTATGTTGGAGTAAGGCTTCGTCTTGTAAGGATGCTTGAAGTAACTGCCACACAAGAGTGAAAAGAAATTGAACAAGAACAACGCCAGGGTGAGGAGGATAAGAAGAATCATGATAGAGTTGGGAAAGGCGAAGAAGTTGATGAATGGAGTTCATGAGAGAAGGGTAATTAGGAGAATTGATGAGAGAAGAGAGGGAGAAAGCGTGTGTGTTAAGAAGGTGAAGGTAGAGTGAGTAAGCAGGAGGGTGGAGAAGAGGGTGTCTGTTGGGTACTACTTTTGTGGAGAGGAGAGCCAAGACAAGGAAAGGAGGAACCATTCTTGATTCCATAGCTTTCTCTAAGTATTTCCATGTCACAGCAACGTTGTTGTCCCAACAGATGTGAGACACAAGACGGTGTGCAAGCTCCACCGACGGTAACGACACACCCGCCGTCTTCATCCATGAGGTTACCTCAATTGACCATACAACTGCGTCTTTCTTCTTCTCTTGTCCACACTTCGTT
Source organism: Medicago ruthenica (assembly GCA_018208015.1). Lineage (NCBI taxonomy): Eukaryota > Viridiplantae > Streptophyta > Magnoliopsida > Fabales > Fabaceae > Medicago > Medicago ruthenica. The sequence continues at coordinate 106,132,046 of CM031372.1, read as the reverse complement.
ATCTCTATTACCCTCTCCCACACCACCGCCGTCGTCATCTCTCTCTCTCTCTCTCTCTCTCTCTCTCTCTCGACTAATCAACTCACTCGCTATGTATTCTTCCTTTTTTACGAGGGTTTGACCATATTATGGATGGATGGGAATATGTTAGATAGAGGTAGCGTTGCAATGGTTAAGTACGACCGCATTGATGACCAGTGCGCTGTACGTGCTTATAAGCTGAAATACAATGGCTAAAAAATAAATACAATGGGTTTTTTAAGTACAACGAAGATAATATTGTATGAAATAATAAAATGATACAGATAGTAAGTGTGCTTTGATCATCATATGGGAATTGTAACGACATGATTTAATGCAATGAGCCAATCAAGGAGACAAATCTTGAAACTGAAATGGCAGGGTAAGCCAAATGTTAACATTATATGGTTGACTAAATAAATAACAATAAATGTGCAACAAAATTCAAATTTGAAATTAGAGTGGAGGGAAGATTTTTAGGGTTGCAATCTTTATCATTTAATGCATGACAATTAGAGGGAAAAAATTAGGTTTAGATGTTGCTAGACCTAATAACTTTTAAGAATAAGGGATATGTTAAGAAACGAGTCAATAGACAATCCCCTAGAAATTGCAACTTTCGTCAAAAACCCCAAATTTTGCAAAACCTAAAAAAAAAACTCTCTGAAATTGTCAAATGTTAGTCAATTTGTCCCTCGTCAATTTCATCTGTTAGTCAACATGACATTTAACTGTCTACGTGGCACCGTCACGTGTGTCAATTTCATGGGGCATTTTGCACATAAGTGTAAAATTTCAAGGGGGATTTGTTCATAACCGTAAAAAAATTCAGATTTTTTTTTTCAAAAAAAATTGGGAAAAAATATTTACCCCTATGGCATGACACGTCAGCCACGTTTCAGTGACACGTGAACAGTCAAATGCCATGTCATGTTGACTAACTGATGAAATTGACCAACGTTTGACAATTTTTTTTTTGGGTGGGGGGGGATTGCCTATTCACTCCTTAAAAAATTTATAATTTAATTCAAACTATTATAGCGATCGTCTGCCTTTTTTTTTAACCAAATTTTGGAAGAATCACTCCAAAATGATTTTTTGGCACCGATAGGCAAAATCGAGCCTCGTAACTTCAAACTCAACCATATTAAAAATAGGTTTCACATTATATTTTATGTAAACCACCAATTTAGAAATAAGAATCTCATAGACAATGTTTTTGAAAACCTCATTTATCTCGTTTTTCGTATAATTTATTGACCAATTATTGTTTTATGGGAAATTCTTGTTTACCCATCAATAAAAGGTGGGTAATACTACCCATGTTGAGTTGGACCAATCAAAACAATGTATTTATATAACATTAAAAATAATAGAAAACAAACAAATAACTTTGATTGGTGCCAACTCAACATGGGTTGTGTTACCCACCTTTTATTGATGGGTACCCAAGTTGTCACCTTGTTTTATTTATGGTTTTGTAGGTTTTAGATGACTAATGCTTGATTTTTAGCATTTTTAAAAAATTCGGCCTAAATAGAGATTAGTGAATTACCTTCTTAATTTCTGGATTTTACTTGTTTTTTACCCTTTCTCACTAAAACGGCTACAACTTCGGATGTCCTTATCCGATCGGAGCTTGTGACCATTCGTTGGAAAGCTAAAATGCATAGCTACGACTTCAGCGTTTCTAAAAATTTATTTAAACGTAGAAATTTTGGATATTTTTGGCAAAATTCCATTAGAAAGGATCGCGTTCCTTTACCATTTTCTGATTTTTGAGCCGAATTTTGGAGGAATCGCTCCAAAATGACTTTTTTTAACACCGATAGCCAAAATCGAGCATCATAACTTGAAACTCAACAATATTGAAAATAAGTTTCACTTTAAATTTTATGTAAACCAACAATTTAAAAATAGGAATCACAGGCAACATTTAAAATCTCATAGGCAACGTTTTTGAAAACCCCATTTATCTCGTTTTTTGCATAACTTATTGACCGATTATTGTTTAATTGTGGTTTTGTATGTTTCAGATGACTAATGGTTGATTTTTAGCATTTTTTAAAAATTCAGCATGAATGGAGGTTCATTGATTTACCTTGTTAATTTTTTGATTTTACTTTGATCCTTTCTCACTAAAACGGATAATTTGGGATGTCCTTATCCGATCGGAGCTTGTGACCATTCGTTGGAAAGCTAACAAGAATAGCTACGACTTTGACGAATTGAAATATTGATTTAAATGAAGAAATCTTGGATTTTTTTGGAAAAATATCATTAGAAAGGATCGCGATCCTTTACCTTTTTCTGATTTTTCAGCCGAACTTTGGAGGAATCGCTCCAAAATGACTTTTTCAACCATGTTGAAAATGTGTTTCAGGATAAATTTTATGTAAACCAACAATTTAGAAATATGTACATCATAGGTGTTGTACCCTAATTTTGTCCTAAGCTTTTTCAAAACAAATTTCAAAAATAAAAAAAAGAGAAAAGTCAAAGTCAACAAAAAAGTCAACATTTCATAAATGAGGACTTCGCAGAGCAAAGTCCCCTTCGCTCTGCGAAGTCTGCGAATTTTTTGCAGATTTTTTAATCTCTTTGATTTATTTCATTTTTGTAATTATTATTATTACATATCATTATTATTATTGTTTTTATCATTATTCATGGCTAATTGAGCTCAGCAAAGCAAGAATTGGAGCATTTGCCATTAAAGCCAAGGAAAGAAGCTTTTTCTTCCAACCTAGCATGTGCCAAGCAAGTTGGCTTGCCCTTGGGCAGCTCTTGTCCCTCCTAGTGGACCTGCTACTGACCCTAAGGTTGCCAGCCACCAGCTTGTTGATTTTCTTCCTGCTTTCTCCCCCAAAACCAGTCAAACCCAGCTGGTTTTGCTTGCCCAAAAGCCATGAGTGCTGCCCTGTTTTCAGCAGCTTTTCTTCCTCCTCACACCAGCCCACATGTTCCATTTTGTTTCCCCCAACCTCTGCACATCACAGTGCACATTTTTATTGCTTAACCCTCAAGATTGCAAGGACCAATCCCAAGGGACAGCCAATTGCAAACCAGCCCTGTTTTCATCATCATTTCTATCCAAAATCCATTGAATTAATGGCTGGATTTGGCTAAGTCTTGACCATTGCAGCAAGGCAAGGTCACCTCTTCACTTTTGCATTAAATGCAAAGCAATTGAGTCTGATCCTAGCCCACAAATCAGCTGGATTTTGGAGATTTCTCATGATGACATTAGATTTGGTTTTGGCCTATAAATAGAATGATATGCATAAGGTTTGACACACACACAACACTTACTTACAACCAGAAAAAACCAGCACTTGCACACAAGTGAAAACACTAGAAACAGCACTAAACACATAGCAAAAACCAGTTCCAACACAAAGCATTACACAAGTTCATTGCTTTTACTCATCAACATTCAAACCTTGCAAAAACCATCAACCATTCAAGTTCCATTCATTTCCTTGCAATACAAGCTTTGCTAGGAGCTCTGTAAGTGTTCTAAGTCCTTATCTTTCATTTAGAGTTGTGCTTGCATCTTTAATTTTGTTTAAATCCATTTTGCTCTAAAAAACCCCTTTTGAATTTCAACGAAATCCCAAGGTTTGCAAAACATTTAAACTGTTTGTCCAGCTCTTTTTATTGCTAAATCTCAAAGCTTTTCACTCCCCTAAAGGTTCTGAGATTGTTCAGAAGTTGCTTCTGAACAACAGATCAGAAGCAGCTTCTGAACTCAAAATTTCGCATTGTTCGCAGTGCGACCATGACAGAACTCAGAATCTGAGTTTAGGCTCCTAAACAGCCAATTTTTGAGGTTCTAGCCCAAGAACTCAGAACCTAAGTGGATTGAAACTCATTTTATTCAAACCATAACAAGGATTTTGCATAATATTCAAGGATTCACAAGTTCGAGCAACATTTTTTTGGATAACTTGCAAAACAAGTTACGTTCGTAAAACTTTCAAAAACAAACTTGAGCAATAAGCTAAGTTCATCGTTTTCAAAACCAAACTTGAACAAAAACCTTGTTCATGATTTTCAAATCAAACGTGAACTTAAGCCGAACTTGTTCACTTTTCAAAACCTTTTTAAACTTGAGCCGAACTTGTGCGTTTTTTCACAAATTTGTTAAAACCTTTTCATTTTGGGTTCCAAACCAAGTGTTTTGATAAACTTTGGGATTTCTAAAAATTCAAACAATAAAACTTGAATGAAAAAGGGGTGGTTTGACATATGTCTCTCCATTGCCCCGATTGAACGAATGCGTGACGTATGTCTCGTCGTTCGGACAATCGTCATTCTATTTTCAACGCATCCGACCACACCAAACCAATTCTTGGCCCTTTGTGGTCAATTTGAACCTTTTGGTCCCCCGTGACCATTTGATTCAATTTTCTCGACTCGTTTGAGTCACTTTGGTCAATGTTCGACTCGGTTGAGTCCATTGTACCCTTTCTCGACTCGTTTGAGTCACTTTGGTCAATGATCGACTCAGTTGAGTCCATTGTACCCTTTCTTGATCCCGTCGGATCAATCGAACCCTTTCTCGACTCGTTTGAGTCACTTTGGTCAATGATCGACTCGGTTGAGTCCATTGCACCCCTTTCTTGATCCCGTCGGATCAATCGAACCCTTTTTTCCCAACGGACATGTTTTTTATCAATTCTAGCGCGATTTTAAACAAACGCTTAAGCCTCCCACGCGTGAGCATACAAGCTACGTTTGATCGCAAGAATTCGGTTAAAACATCCTTCATTAAAAATAACCAACATATATACGTTTTTCTACCAAAGAACTACGTAGCTTTGAATTCTCCGTCTACCGGGAGATACGTAGGAGCAAGATCACCATCTTGTCAAGCACAATAATAAAAAACAAACTTTTTCCCCTTTCATCTTTATTATCTTTATTCATATTCAAGCATGCACGCAAAACATTTAAAAACATTCAAGCCTTAGCTAAATAGGAGGTTCCCGTTGAGTACAACGGACGTGAGGGGTGCTAATACCTTCCCCTTGCGTAATCGACTCTCGAACCCGACAATGGTTGCGATGACCATCCTTTCCTCATCGTCAAGGGTTTTATTATCGTTTCCCTTCAAATAAAAAACTTAAGGGTTTATCAACGTTCCCTTTAAACAAAAACTTTGGTGGCGACTTCACACAGCCTTCCGAGCGTTCGTACATGTCTCGGGAGATTGCGCGTTTTTAACGAGAGCGCACAATAGGCAACATTTGAAAACTCATAGCCAACGTTTTTGAAAACCCCATTTATCTCGTTTTTCGCATAATTTATTGACCAATTATTGTTTAATTTGTGGTTTGTATGTTTCATATGACTAATGGTTGAATTTTAGCATTTTTTTAAAATTCGGCATGAATGGAGGTTAAATGAATTACCTTGTTAATTTTTGGATTTTACTTGTTTTTGACCCTTTCTCACAGAAATGGTCATAACTTGGGATGTCCTTATCCGACCGGAGCTTGTGACCATTCGTAGGAAAGCTAAAATGCATAGCTACAACTTCAGCGTTTCTAAAAATTGATTTAAACGTACAAATCTTGGATGTTTTTGGCAAAATTCCATTTGAAAGGATCGCGTTCATTTACCTTTTTTCTTCTTCTAAATTTTGAGCTGAATTTTGGAGAATCGTTCCAAAATGACATTTTTAACACCGATAGCCAAAATCGAGCCTCATAACTTGAAACTCAACAAACATCTCATACTAAATTCTCATGAATAAAAATTTCATCAAATATATATATAACAGATCACAACGGAAATAAATATCTCGACAACATAATCTCGGGTCACATCATAACATCTCAAAATATAATATATCAACAGCTGATCATATCGATCCATCAACATCAATCCAAAGAGGAAAAATAAGACAATCCCCAATAGATCAGAGCACCTAATATAGACTCCTCAAAGCAATAAAAACGAGTAGGCATCACGCCATCCTCATCATACTCACAAGCAAAGCTAGTCCTCAACCTGCACGTCTACACCACGAGGATGCAGGCGACAAAAGCCACTGGAGGGTAATATATATATTCAACATAAAGGAATTATAAACGCATGTAAGTTCAGGCAAAAAAAATCATCATATAAGCATACATCATATTAAGCCTGATTATAATCATACAACATCTATAATGCACGTACAATCAATCAAGAGTCTGGTTACATCAATACTTTAAGGCAAGGTTCACAAAGCATACATAGCATATTCTCATCAACAATAAGCACCATATCAAACACATATCAATCACATCTCATCAACATCATCAGTTATACAGTTACCACATAGATGCACAAGTTCACGCCAAAACATTACCACATACGACTCCTCATGTTCATGCAATGCGCCTAAAAGACTCTACATGTATGTGGTACCGGTTTGAATATCGGAGGTGTGTTACCGAGTGATCCCTCGTCATTGTCATAGTTGGGTAATCAAAGTTATATTACTGATTGGTCCCCTCGTCATTGTCATACTCATCTTAGTAGTGGAAAAGAAATATGGCAAGGACCTCTACTTTTTTGAAAATGAATCATTTTACTCTTTTTTTTTTCTGCGGAAAGTGAGGATTTTAGTAGTGGAAAAATGGATTGAGTTTGGTTGCTAAAATTTCCATTTTTTTTTGTTAAAAATTGGAAGAAAAAAAGAAGAAGGAACTAGCAACGACAAAAGTCACGCCTCAACAAGAAGAATTGAGTACTGTAGACAACATATAATATTTTAGCGTTTAAAATATAAATGTATATCATAATTGTTCTATGTTGTCATACCCCATCTTTGACCCACTTTCCATTTGTTTCTCTCGTCTTTTTAAGCTAGAAATTCTCGTCGTTTCAGACGAAATTTCGGCAGAGAGGTATTTTAAAATACCTCATTTTTTGTTCCGACGACGACTTTTCTTTTTTAGTTTTTTTTTTAGTTTTTTTATTTTTTTTTATTTTTTATTTTTAGAAATTTCTATTATTATTTTTTGTATTTATTCCTTTTTTTTAAAAATTTATTTTTAATATTTCCTTTTCTTTTTATTATTTTCGTTTTTTTTTTCAATTATCTGTTTTTAGTCATTTTTTAGTCATTTTAGTCCAATAACTGTCCAGAGGGGCATTTTTGTCCATTTTTTTTCTAACCCTAGTTCAGAGTCCTATTTATAGTGCATTTATTGCACTGTACAGTGTCAGAGATCAGTCAGAGAAAGTACCCAATCAACAGCCACCATCACAACCGTAAACCTTTTTTTTTCTTTTCTTCCTTTTCTAAACAGTAACCACCACGGTAACCACCATAGCAACCACCACATACGACCAACCTTATGTTGGAACAAAATGTATGAACAACTCTCTTTTGGGTTTTGATGATAAAAAAGTGTTAAAAAGAAAATTGGATATGCTAATGCTTGATTCTAGTGTGCAGAACCATGTACTTAAAGATTTGTATCTGACATTGGTTATGAAAGAACAAGTTAAGAGCAAGAAGGGAAATATAGAAGCTTGTGTTGCAAGGCTGAAGAAAATCAGCGTCTGAAGAAGAGCTTCTGAAGGGAGCGTCTGAAGGCTAGCTTCTGAAGAGAGCGTCTGAAGAAGAGCTTCTGAAGGGAGCGTCTGAAGGGTGCGTCTGAAGACCAGCTTCTGAAGGGTGCGTCTGATGAACAGTGTGTCTGAAGACCAGCTTCTGAAGGCAGCGTCTGATGAACAGTGCGTCTGATGAACAGTGCTTCTGAAGGCAGTGTCTGGTGAACAGTGCGTCTGATGAACAGTGCTTCTGAAGACTGCGTCTGATGAACAATGCTTCTGAAGACTGCGTCTGATAAACAATGCCTGAAGCCAGTTCTGAAGAGAAGCTTCTGAAGTCTGAGTTTTAAGGAAAAGTAACTGTCACTGTCAACAGTAAAGCACTGTACAGTCAGAACAGCTCAATGCACCAGTTGCCTCCTTGGAAGAAACACGCAACCAGCTTTTAAGGAAACAATTCAAATTTGGTGTGCTCTGTTTTCTGGTTTGCGCACACAATGACAAGGATGAATTAAATGCTGGATGTATCTTCTAGTGCAACGACTCTTTTGCTAAAACTGGCTACTTCCAACAGCTCTTAAATCCTCTATAAAGGATTGAAGATTTGAAGAAGAAAATTTAAGACTCAAGAAACTCAAAGACTGAAACTATGTGCTCTGTTTTACTGAACACAAAACTGTCAAATTCGAAAGTCACCAAAAACAACTTAGAAATTCTTACAAACTTCTTATCTTAGAATTTCTTAAGTTTAGAGTCTTAAACTTGTGTTGTATTTTGTGAACACCACTGATTGTATATCAAGTGTTCAAACTCAAACTCATTTCTGTGTAAAATCTGTTTGATTCAAAGTCTTAGACTGTGTGTATAAGCAAAGAAGTCTCTTACTTAGTGTTTGAGCAATAGGAAGTCTCTTACTTAGTGTTTGAGCAAAAGAAGTCTCTTACTTTGTGTTTGAGCAATATGAAGTCTCTTGCTTTGTGCTTGAGCAATTGTAATCTTTGTGATTATCACTACAAAAAACGCGCATGGATTGCGGCGGTTTTTAACCTCCGCAGAATGTTTTGCGGGAGTTTTGAAAATTCCCGCTTATACTAATCCCACAAATTATCTGCGGGGGTTTTTTGCGACCCCTGGTATTCATATCAAAAACCTCCGCAATATGAGTGTTTTATTTGTGGGAGTTTTTAACCTCCTTAGATACATTGTTTTTTTTTTAAATTTCCTTTTTGTTTGTTTTCTGGGAGTTTTTAACCTCCTCTAATAAAATGATATAATTTTTTTTTCTTTATCTAAGCTACACTTATTTTTAATTGCAATTTAATGGTATTGTAAGATTTAAATTTTATCAATACATGACTCAATTCAAAAATAAATATGGTCAATAACTTAAATATTGTAGTCCAAAATACCCATATATAATCTAATATCAATTGTGACATTGTGACAATACAAAACATAATTAATAATAGCATAAAATATGTCTTCCTCTAAAAGGGATATCATCATAACAAAACATAGAGTCAATATCTCTAGTTTTACCATTATATATAATCTAAAAAACATCAGATGTTGCTTCCACCACATGATCCTCTTCCGTTCAAAGGCGAATTAGGCTCACTTGCAAGATCTGAAGACTGAAATTAAAAAAAGAAAACACTTCATTAGTTAAAATATTTGACAAGATTTGCCATATCAAAGGTAGCGCAGGCCCTGATTGTTGCAACAACAAATGTGTCAATTTTACCACAGACATGTTTAATTGTGGGAGGTGTGGAAAGAAATGTAGCTTTCCAAAGATATGTTGTGAAGGTAAATGTGTGAATCCTAGGAGTAACAAGAAGCATTGTGGGAAATGTGGTAACAAGTGCGACAATAGAGGTTCTTGTGTTTATGGAATGTGCAGCTATGCATAGAATTTGAAACCAATCAAGATGTATACAATATAGCATGTGATGAAACATTCATAACAGAACTTACATTTGATGGACCAAAGAAGCTAGCTACTTCATCAGTCTAAATCTATGATTCCTGGGCAAAAAACGGCGATGACCCATAAAACAAAACTTGTTACTATCACGGAGACGAAATGGTTTTGCATCCAAGTTACAAGTCACGGAAACTTGTTACTATGATTCCTGGGTAAGAAATATTATATCATATTATAAATTGAATGATTGTTTAAAGTGTAAAAATTAATAATTAAATCAAATTACCTGATGGAAGATTATGTGAGCTTGTCCATTTGGTATTACAAATTGCACTGTTAAAACCAGCATTTTGAAGCTGGCTAGAGACTTGTCTCATAAAACAGTTTGGACATGATCTGGCTGCACCACTCTGTCTACTACAACTACACTCTAATTTTGATCTATCTATCTCCTCAATTGCTTCTTTCGTTGCATTCCTTATGCTCATTTCAACAGAACTTGTTCTATATAGGTTTGTCTGCACAAAATCAAAACCAATTTGGGTCAACACAACACAAAACTAACACCTCTCAAAGTTAAACCTCAAATGCTTAACGAGGAAAACAAACAAATTAAGACAATCTTTTTGTCCAATTAATTCCTATTCTACACATAACATAATCTTATCTTTATTTAAAAATTTAATATTTGATCTGCATTTAATTTCCAGATCTCAAATTATAAAACATCAATTCATTGAGACATACATGATATAAGAATGTAGAATAGTCAAGATGTAGCTGCAACTAAATTACTTTTTGTTGCAAACATGCTAATATATCAAGATTTATAATTAAGAAAATATAAACTCAATTAATACATATAGACCATGAACTAATTGATTAATTACCTGCAAAAGCTGAAGTTGGTTGTCCCAAAAATTTCTATTCTCCTCATTGTTACAACCTTCATTAACCCTCTCACTAGATTAATCCTCATCATCTTCAATATCTAAATTTGAGAAATATTTTGTTAGCACTTTGTTGCTATAATGATAATAGAAAAGTCTATTAACTAAAAGTACTTAAAGCAATCTTGGTTATTGTTCGACAAAAAAAATCAATAAAACATTTTGCCAAACATGCCAAGGAAAATACACATGGAATATATATTTTTGTTTAAGAAAATGAAATGGATAATGTATGAAATAGCTAATGTATGAAAATAGGTAGAGGTAGTTATGTTGAGGATTGATTGTGATGATCATGGACAAGGGAATACCGTGCAGAGAAGGCTAAAAAGTGAAGGACACAACAACATAGAAAGCAAGTAACATAGTAAATGCAGCTAAGGAAACCATAGCCTCTATCTATGAAGCTTCTGAACATGACATGGATGCTTACATATTCTCAATCTCTTGGTTCAAAACATTGCCAAACAAAATATTGCCAAACAAAATGTTGAAACACTATATCCACCACTAATTCTCAACACAAAACATTGTAAAATATAATTTAGACACAAAACTTTAAAACTTCAAATTCGTGTGAAGTGAACGGATTCAAAACTTCAGATCACAAATCAAAAACAAATACACAAAGCAAAGCAAAACTAGAATTACACTGTTACTTCATCTATCAAGCACAAAAATGAGCAAGATCAAAAATCAAATCCATAATCAACGTTAAAAATTCAGTTAAATTTCTTATTCTACGCATACGACAACATCAAACACACGTAGATTTCAACAAAAAAATCACAAAACTGTGAGCAAGATAAACTCAAGTAAGACATCTAGACAGGCCAATAAACATAAAGTGTAAATTATTAACCATTCTCCACAACTTAGATTCTTACTTGTATACTGCAATGACTTTTCGGAGGAGAGAAAGAAGATTAAAGGATGGATCAACACCGTTAGCAGGCTTGGCGAGAAAAAAGTATGTTACTGGGCCAACGAGGACTGGAATTGTATCTACTCCAAGCTGAAAGAAAAATTTAATATTCATGGACAATGTAGAGATAGAAAAACACATGAAAACATCCCACATACAACATAAAAGAGAACGACACCACTCAAAAAAGACAAGAGAATATGCCAATGATGCAGCATACAAATCTAAAGACTATGCAAGTGATGCTGCAGAGAAGACCAAAGATGCAGCATATATGACCAAAGACTATGCTGGTGATGCTGCACCAAAAGCTAAAGACTATTATGATGATACAGCATACAAGTCAAGAGACTATGCAGGTGATGCTGCTCACAATACTAGAGAGTATGACAATGATGCAGCATACAAGTCTAAAGACTTTGCAGGAGATGTTGCTCAGAAAACCAAAGAAGCTTCTGAATATGCCAATGACACCACTCAGAAGATAGCAAACTATGGAGTTGATACTGCTCAGAAGATAGCAAACTATTCTTGTCCAGCAAACAATGTACCTGAAAATAACAATTCCAACAATCCATTTCTCAAAAATCAAACAGCAATAAACCCTAAACAATAACCAAACTCCACACACCACATTTTCAAATCATTTTTATCAACTACGTAGAAATCATAAACAAAACAAAAATAACAAAAGCAATGGTTTTTCACTTTTCATAGCTCAGATATATCTAATCTCTACACTTGTCACAGAGAACAAATTAAAAAATAACTTGTGCAGTGAGATTCAAAAATCCTGGTTCTGATTCTAAATTCCAAAATCACACATTGGCAAATCAAATTTGAAGGAGCACATAAATCAAATTCCCCAAATTAGAAACCCTAAAATTTAAAATCACAAATTAGAAACATACAAATCGTTATACAAATCAAAAGCAAGGCATGACAATTTGATTAAACCTTAATTCCAAAATGATAGAACAAATTGATGTATGGAAAAAGAAGAAAAATACCTACCTTTGTAAGTGGCACGCAGAACAAGTATCAGAGGAGATGAAGCGGAAGAAACTTGAACTAATCTTTCTGCCCTTTAACCCCTTTACCACCGCGCCACACGATTCTTTCGCGAAGCGCTCTATGAGAGAAACTCCTGCCTCTGCAACCAAAGAGGTTTCAAAGATACCAGGCGACCAAGTTGAAGGAGTTTCGTTGTGGTTATTAATGGATAAGAGTTGGCAGCGACATACCAGGCGACGGCAGGGAAAGTGAGAAAGAGAGGAGAGAAAGTGAGAAAGAGAGAAGGATAAGGATTTTTTTTAATGAAATAAAATAAAAGAGGGGGAAATGAAAAAATAAGCGGGCGTACAAGCGGGATGAGTGAAAAATAGTGGAAAAATTGCTTTAATTTTGAGGGGGTTTTAAACCGCCGCAGATTAATAACCATTTGTTAAATTTCGACTAATTTGCGGGGGTTTTTTAAAACCTCCTTAAAATAACCCCCGCAATCAAGCGCGTTTTTTGTAGTGTATAGTGGAAAATCTCTTGTAAGTAACAAGGGGACTGGACTACTTCCGGGTTGTGGAAGGAACCAGGATAATCTGTTGTGTCTATCTCTCTCAATTACTTTACCCGTTGCAAACAACTCTGACATAGTTTCAGAATCTGATCAACATCTGATTATGAACTAAACATAGTTTTTGAGAAAGAAAAGAAATAGCCCACACAATTCAACCCCCCTTCTTGTGTGTTTTTCTCACCTTCAGTTGGTATCAGAGCCCTGATAAGTGCCAGAAATTAGTTAAAATGAATGTTTAATTTAAGCACTTAAGTAGTTTGTTTTGCAAGTTATCATAGGAAAAGCTCATAATCACCAATTAAATGCCAAATTATGCTTTTACTTCTTACCCATCCATTTGTGCAGGAAAATGCAAGCCAGGACATGAATTGAGCAAAAAAACATGAAGAATTGTCAAGGTGTCATCGCTACAACGGAGGAGTTGGTCGCTATAGCGCGCCTAGGCAGGGAGGAATTAAGTTTCCATCGCTGCAGCGATGGATATGGTCGCTATAGCGACCAAAGGCGGTTTGAACCCCGTTTTGCTGACGTGGAGCAAACCCAATGGCCAAGAAACCTTCCATCGCTACATCGACCAGCTCATCGCTGTAGCGAGCCTTGAAAAATCCAGATTCTATTTATAGCCTTTCAGCTCATTTTCAGAATAAAAATATTGGATTATTGTTGTAATAGTTTTAGGATATATTTTTAGACATAACAAAGGGCTAAAAAAGGTGATCTTCATGGAGCAAGAGTGATTGAAGTGTGGAATCAACTAAGACTCTTTGGCAAATCAAGAACTTGGCTTTGGATTTTCATCTTCCTTCCACTTTTGTATAGTTGTCATGACAATGACCAACTAACCTTCCCTTGTTGGGATTGGAGGTACTCAATATAGTTTTGATGTAATCTTTGATTTTGCAAATATATGATTCTAGTTTTATGTGATATTGAAGTTATTCTTGCTTTTCATTCTCATGCTTGATTTAATTGTTATTGAACAATACTTTTGAATCTAGGTTTAGAATAATCTTCTATTAAAATAAGAAATTCTAGACATGGAATTTGGTTTTGATAATCGCATAAAGTGTCGGAACGTAAAGCTTTCGTATCGTTTAATAGATGGGGAAATCGTCGATTAAATGATACGATCGATCTCACGACGTCATTTGGACACGAATGACGTTGTCGAGTGATACATGATAATTTCGCTAAAAAGCTAGAATTCATATGCATGATTATTAGAATACTTTAGAGGCTAGATTGACAAACTCTGATCCCAACGCTTTTATTCCCTATTACTTGTCATCTTTATTTCTGCTTTTACATTCCAATAGTTTATAACAAACAAAGTTATAAACCCTTACTCAAAATGATAACGATTGTTGAACGGCTTGAGATAGCGCACTAGTCCATGTGGAGACGATATAAAAATACTTACTTTTGTTGCTACCAACAAGCCCCGGTTCTGATATTCAATCACCTAACAGTGAGTCAGTATAAGATCCTGAGAAAAACATGCCATCCAATAGTTCCCCTCCACCCTCTCCTAGAAATCGTGCTTCTATATCATATGACTATGGTACAAGTGAAAAGCAATCTCGTTCACACAATAAACCTCCAATGTTTACTGGTGATCCTGAGAAATTTCATGGTGGAAAAGCAAAATGTACAGCCACATCATTGGAATTGATGACTCCTTATGGGATATCATAGAAGATGGAATATCTATTCCAGTTGATGAAGAAGGAGTAGCTATTAATAGAAGAGGGCTTTCTGATGTTGAAAGAAAGATCTACAGAAAGCATCACAATGTTAGAGGTATCATTGTGGATTCTCTACCTCACACTGAGTATCAAAAGCTCAGTGATAAATCTACAACTAAAGCCATCTTCACCTCTCTCTGCTCTAACTATGAAGGCAACAAGAAGGTTAGAGAAGCAAAAGCAAATATTATGGTTCAGCAGTATGAGCTGTTCAGAATGAAGGAGGATGAAAATATTGAGACTATGTTCTCAAGATTTCAGACTTTGGTTTATGGACTTCAGATTCTGAAGAAAAGCTATACTACTGCTGATCATGTGAACAAAATTCTAAGAAGTCTGCCATCTAAATGGAGACCCAAAGTGACTGTTATTGAGGAAGCTAAAGATCTAAATACTCTAAGTAGTGAAGATCTTATAAGCTCCCTCAAAGTGCATGAACTGGGACTTAATGAAGATGATTCTGTTAGAAAGTCTAAGTCCATAGCACTGAAATCTAAAGGAAAGTCATCAAAAGTTCTCAAAGCTATTGAATCTTTTGAAGAATCTTCTGAGGGAAATTCTGAAGAAGATTCATATGCTGAGGAACTTGCAATGCTTTCTAAAAGATTTCAGTACTTAATGAAAAGACAAAATAAATTTTCTAACAGAAGCAACAACTTCAAAGGATCTGGTTCCAAGAGGGAAGATCAGAAGGGTTGTTACAACTGCAAGAAGCCTGGTCACTTCATTGCTGAATGTCCTGAACTTCAGAAGGACAAGTCAAAAGAGAAATCAAAGAAGACCAGCTCTAAATCAAGCAACTTCAGAAACAAACTCAAGAAGAGTCTTATGGCAACATGGGATGATCTTGACAATGATTCTGAATCTGACAAAGATGATGAAGAGGAAGCAAATCTGGCTTTAATGGCAACAACATTCTCTGATGCAGAAACATGTTCAAACTCTGATAATGAAGATGAGGTATATTTTGAACTTACACGTTCTGAAATTATTGAAACAGTTAAAGATCTTCAGAACCACCTCAAAAGCAAGTTAAGTCAACTAAAATCTTTCAAAAATAAACATAACTTGCTGACTGAGGAGAATCTCAAACTTCAGAATCACATCAATGAGATTGATGAAAAAGTTAGAGAACTCAGAGAAGTGGCTCATATGAAACCTGAATAAATTCCAAATGAACAAGAAATTGCTCTTCAGGATTTTATCTTAATTGGAATCAATAGAAGTAAGGTTGCTTCTATGATTTATAACATTAACAGAAACAGAGGTGAAGGTATTGGTTTAAAAAATGATTCATTCAATCATTCAAATGAATCAAAAATACCATCCTGTTCTGAAAGTATTATAAAAGGCACTGAGGTGTGTTTTGTGCCTGCTTCTGACAGTTCTGAAAAACTTAATCCTTCAGAAAATGAGACTGCCAGACCTAAGGTTCTGAACAACTCAGAATCTAAAACTTCTGAATCTAAGGGAAAGATGAAGGCAAAATCTGAAACCTTGCCAAAGTCTATACCAAAAGATTTTAAGTCTAAGACTATGAAGAAAACAGACTTTAAATCTGAAAAGGTGATAAGTGCCAGAAATTAGTTAAAATGAATATTTAATTTAAGCACTTAAGTAGCTTGTTTTGCAAGTTATCATAGGAAAAGTTCATAATTACTGATTAAATGGCAAATTATGCTTTTACTTCTTACCCCATCCATTTGTGCAGGAAAATGCAAGCCAGGACATGAATTGAGCAAAGAAACATGAAGAATTGTCAAGGTGCCATCACTACAGCGGAGGAGCTGGTCGCTATAGCGCGCCTAGGCAGGGAGAAATCAAGTTTCCATCGCTGCAGCGATGGATATGGTCGCTATAGCGACCAAAGGCGGTTTGAACCCCGTTTTGCTGACGTGGAGCAAACCCAATGGCCAAGAAACCTTCCATCGCTACAACGACCAACTCATCGCTGTAGCGAGCCTTGAAAAATCCAGATTCTATTTATAGTATTTCAGCTCATTTTCAGAATTAGTAACAATATTGGATTATTGTTGTAATAGTTTTAGGATATATTATTAGACATAACATAGGGCTAAAGGAGGTGATCTTCATGGAGCAAGAGTGATTGAAGTGTGGAATCAACTAAGACTCTTTGGGAAATCAAGAACTTAGGCTTGGATCTTCATCTTTCTTTACACTTTTGTATAGTTGTCATGAAAATGAAAAACTAACTCCCCTTTGTTGGGATTGGAGGTACTTTATCTAGCTTAGATGTAATCTTTGATCTTTAAATATATGATTCTAGCAACTTATGTGATATTGAGTTTATTCTTGCTATTCATTATTATGTTTGATTTAAACGTTATTGACGAATACTTTTTGTTGAGTATTTTGGTGTTGGCTGCATATTTTGGCAAATCCAATGTGTTGAATAGAAGCATCTTAATGTGTAGAAAAAATCTTCAGTTGCAAGTTTTTCATTTTGAAGTCATTCAGAAGCTGAAATCACCTTCAAAACCTGAAAATTCCTTCAGACGCAATGTAGCACTTCAGAAGCTGAAATGTGAGTCTGATGCCCGCGTTGACTTTCGTTGACTTCATCAGAAGCTGGTTTTTTCTGAATTGTTTTGGCGCGAATCTTTGCGAGATTTAATAAGGATTTATTCAAGCATGTTGATTCTAGAAGGCCTGATTAAATTGGAGAAGATCTTTTGAAGATTGGCTCGTGTTTTATGAAGTTCATATTTCCTGAAGAAATCTTTTGCAGATACATTGAAGATTTATATGTTTCCTTTTCAAGCCTTGCATAATTCAGAAACATATCTATTTTAGAAGATTTAATTCAGATTAATATTGCTTGCTGAAGATTATAAAAGAAGGAGTGCCACTGCTATTCAAGAGATACGAGATATAGAGTTATAATTCAGAAATTGAGTCTGTGTGTTAAACTTAGAGTTTTATTTGTGCACCACTCATTGTTTGAGTTGGTTTAGAGTTTTTATTGAGTTGTAAATTCATTCAAAGCCTGTAGGTACGAATGAAGGTCTGTTATTGAAGTTGTGTTCAAAACAGGGTAGTTTTGTTAAAGGGGTTCAGTAACAGGTTTGTTACTTGAATAGGAAGTTAGTGGTCTCTAATACTTAACGTGTTGGGTAGAATTCAAGACTAGGAGGAAGTTAATTGCTTAGGCTGGGAACTGAGAGTCAGTGTCTTGAGTCATAAGAGTTAATTCCTATAGTGGAATTCCTTCCTGGATTGGTATCCCCCAGAGTAGGAGGTGTTTACTCCGAACTGGGTTAACAAACCTTGTGCCTTTTTAGTTTCCTGCACTTTACTTTTCTTGCTTTTTCTTTGTGTTTGTGTGTGCTCTGTTTTAGCAAGTTATTGTGCCCTGCATTGTGTTCTTAGTCTGTCCAGCCAGAATTTCAATTGGCATCAGAGCAGGCACCCTGCCTGTGTTTTGGGTGAGATCCAGAGGTGTTACTTTCTGGCAAGCATGGATAGAGAAGGAGGCTATGTCAACAGACCACCCCTACTTGATGGCACAAATTATGAGTACTGGAAATCCAGGATGTGTGCATTCCTGAAATCCATTGACAGCAGAACTTGGAAAGCTGTGCTTAAAGGTTGGGATCATCCCGTGGTTTGGACAAAGATAGGAACAAAACTGAGGTTCTGAAGCCTGAAGAAGAATGGACCAAAGCTGAAGATGATCTGTCACATGGAAACTCAAAGGCTTTAAATGCTATATTCAATGGTGTTGACAAAAACATGTTCAGACTCATCAAGCAATGTACAGTTGCAAAGGATGCGTAGGAAATCTTAAAAACAACTCATGAAGGAACCTCTAAAGTGAAGATGTCCAGACTCCAGTTGCTGACCACTAAGTTTGAGAACCTGAAGATGATGGAAGATGAAACTATTCAGGATTTCTACATGAATGTGCTGGACATGGCAAATTCCTTTGATTCACTTGGGGAAAAGATGTCTGATGAAAAGATAGTAAGAAAAATCCTCAGGTCCCTGCCCAGAAGATTTGATATGAAGCTATGTAACATTTGATGATGGAGCAAAAGGTGAGATATTGGGTATTGGTGATTTAATCAGTGAAGGTTTGCCTAGATTGAATGATGTGCTGTTGGTGAAAGGATTAACTTCTAATCTGATCAGTATTAGCCAGTTATGTGATCAAGATTTGAAAGTGAATTTCAACAAACAAGAGTGTATTGTAACTGATCAAGAAGGTAAGGTTCAGATGAGGGGCTGCAGATCCAAAGATAACTGCTATTTATGGGTGTCTGAAGAAGAAAGAAGCCTGACTTCTTGTCTCATGAGCTCAGAAGAGGAAGTCAGACTCTGGCACCAGAAATTGGGTCATCTGCATTTGAAAGGCATGAAAAAAATCCTAAGTACTGAAGCTATCAGAGGTGTACCTAATCTGAAGGTCAATGAGGACAGTGTTTGTGGTGATTGTCAAATTGGGAAACAAACAAGAAAGTCTCATCCCAGATTAGTACACCAGGTAACTACTAAAGCACTAGAACTTGTTCATATGGATTTAATGGGGCCAATGCAAGTGGAGAGTATAGGAGGTAAAAGGTATGCATTTGTTATGGTTGATGACTACTCAAGATACACATGGGTTAACTTTGTTAGAGAGAAGTCTGATACTTTTGAAGTGTTTAAAGACTTATGCATTCAATTACAAAGAGAGAAAGATTGTGGTATTGTCAGAATCAGAAGTGATCATGGCAAAGAGTTTGAAAACAAGAGTTTTTCTGAGTTCTGTGCTTCTGAAGGTATAAAACATGAGTTTTCTGCACCTATCACACCTCAACAAAATGGTGTAGTTGAGAGGAAGAATAGGACATTAGCAGAATGTGCAAGGGTTATGCTACATGCAAAGAAGCTGCCTTATATGTTTTGGGCTGAAGCCATGAATACTGCCTGCTATATCCATAATAGAGTGACTTTAAAGAAGGGTACTGCATCAACTCTGTATGAATTATGGAAAGGAAGAAAGCCAACTGTGAAATACTTTCATGTGTTTGGGAGCAGATGTTACATCTTGGCTGAACCTAAAAATGTGAAAGAAGCCCTAACTGATGAATTTTGGATTGAAGCAATGCAAGATGAGTTGAATCAATTCAAAAGGAGTGAAGTGTGGGATCTGGTTCCAAGACCTGAAGGGTTGAATGTGATTGGAACTAAATGGATATACAAGAATAAAACAGATGAAAATGGTACTGTAGTCAGAAACAAGGCAAGGTTGGTTGCTCAGGGTTATACTCAAGTAGAGGGATTGGATTTTGATGAAACCTTTGCACCTGTGGCCAGATTAGAGTCCATAAGATTACTGTTGGGTGTATCCTGCATTCTCAAGTTTAAGCTATTTCAGATGGATGTGAAGAGTGCATTTCTGAATGGATATTTGCAAGAAGAAGTGTATGTTGAACAGCCTATGGGTTTTGTGGATCATCAGTTTCCAGATCATGTGTACAAATTGAAGAAAGCTTTATATGGATTGAAACAAGCACCAATAGCATGGTATGAAAGATTGACTCAGTTTCTTGTGGCTCAAGGATACAGAAAAGGTGGTTCTGATAAGACCTTATTTGTGAAAGATCAAGATGGAAGTCTGATGATTGCTCAAATCTATGTAGATGATATTGTATTTGGAGGAATGTCTGACAAAATGGTTAAGTTATTTGTCCAGCAAATGCAGTCTGAATTTGAAATGAGTTTGGTTGGTGAGCTAACATACTTTCTTGGATTGCAAGTCAAGCAAATGGAAGATACCATCTTTATTTCTCAGAGTAAATATGCTAAAAACATTGTGAAAAAGTTTGGTATGGAATCTGCTGCTCATAAGAGAACACCAGCTGCTACTCATCTGAAGCTGACTAAGGATGAACATGGAGTTTCAGTAGATCAAAGTCAATATAGAAGTATGATAGGAAGCTTATTATACTTGACTGCTAGCAGACCTGATATCACATTTGCTGTTGGAGTGTGTGCCAGATATCAAGCTGATCCTAAAATGAGTCATCTAACTCAAGCGAAGAGAATTCTGAAATATGTGAATAGCACAAGTGATTATGGGATCATGTATTCTCATAGTTCAAGTCCTGATTTAATGGGATTTTGTGATGCTGACTGGGCTGGAAGTGCTGATGACAGGAAGAGCACTTCAGGAGGTTGTTTCTTTTTAGGAAATAACTTAATCTCTTGGTTCAGCAAGAAACAAAACTGTGTTTCACTGTCCACTGCTGAGGCTGAATACATTGCTGCTGGGAGTAGTTGTTCACAATTGGTTTGGATGAAACAGATGCTTGAAGAGTATAACATTAAACAAAGAACTATGACATTGTTTTGTGACAATTTGAGTGCTATCAACATCTCTAAGAACCCAATACAACACAGCAGAACTAAACACATAGATATCAGACAACATTTTATCAGAAACCTTGTGGAGGACAAGATTATTCAGCTGGAACATGTGGACACTGAGAATCAAATTGCTGACATTTTCACAAAAGCCTTAGATGCTAAGCAATTTGAGAATCTGAGGAGTAAGTTAGGAGTTTGTTTACATGAAGAATTATAGCAATTACTGCAAACTGGATGTGAGGAAGATAGAGTACCTGCCAGATTTGCTAATGTTGTGTGTGTGTGTCTGATCCTGAGTCTGAAGTTAATGCTAGAACAGATTTTGTAGATTGTTGTCCAGTGTTTAATCCCTATGTGAAACCTGTGTGTTGTCATAATTTTGTGGCTAAAAAGGGGGAGAAAAACCTGAATTCAGACTGGAGTTATTGTTTTGTTCAGAAGCTATGCATTTTGTTCAGAGTTCAGAAGCTGACAGAGTTACTCAGAATTCTTATGCATTGCAACATAAGCTGTGCAGATATGATTAAAGGGGGAGTGTGTGTCTCAGGGGGAGTACATTGGTATTAAATTCCTGAGTGATGATGTGTTTCAGTGTGTTCCAGAAGGTTTCAGAAGCCTATCTCTGTAGTTCAGTAGTAAGGGGGAGTTTGTATGAGAAGCTGAGTTGCAGGGGGAGTGTTGTGAAGCTGGAGTGTTTGTTTATGTGTTTGTGAAGCTTCAGGGGGAGTATTTTTATGAAGATCAGGTGTGCTGAAGTGTTGTTCAATTCTTCAGAAGCTGTAATGTGTGTATCAGTGTTCAGAAGCTGAAACTGATTGGTTTTTAATGGTTAATCATAGCTGAATCCACTGCTTATCTCAATGTTATGATTAATATTGTGGAGTTCTTCATTGCTGAGTTAATTTTATGGGAGATTGAAGAACTTGGGTGTGTGAACATTGGTTTTAGCCAAAAATTTGCCAAAGGGGGAGATTGTTGAGTATTTTGGTGTTGGCTGCATATTTTGGCAAATCCAATGTGTTGAATAGAAGCATCTTAATGTGTAGAACAAATCTTCAGTTGCAAGTTTTTCATTTTGAAGTCATTCAGAAGCTGAAATCACCTTCAGAACTTGAAAATTCCTTCAGACGCACTGTAGCACTTCAGAAGCTGAAATGTGAGTCTGATGCCCGCGTTGACTTTCGTTGACTTCATCAGAAGCTGGTTTTTTCTGAATTGTTTTGGCGCGAATCTTTGCGAGATTTAATAAGGATTTATTCAAGCATGTTGATTCTAGAAGGCCTGATTAAATTGGAGAAGATCTTTTGAAGATTGGCTCGTGTTTTATGAAGTTCATATTTCCTGAAGAAATCTTTTGCAGATACATTGAAGATTTATATGTTTCCTTTTCAAGCCTTGCATAATTCAGAAACATATCTATTTTAGAAGATTTAATTCAGATTAATATTGCTTGCTGAAGATTATAAAAGGAGGAGTGCTGCTGCTATTCAACAGATACGAGATATAGAGTTATAATTCAGAAATTGAGTCTGTGTGTTAAACTTAGAGTTTTATTTGTGCACCACTCATTGTTTGAGTTGGTTTAGAGTTTTTATTGAGTTGTAAATTCATTCAAAGCCTGTAGGTACGAATGAAGGTCAGTTATTGAAGTTGTGTTCAAAACAGGGTAGTTTTGTTAAAGGGGTTTAGTAACAGGTTTGTTACTTGAATAGGAAGTTAGTGGTCTCTAATACTCAACGTGTTGGGTAGAATTCAAGACTAGGAGGAAGTTAATTGCTTAGGCTGGGAACTGGGAGTCAGTGTCTTGAGTCATAAGGGTTAATTCCTATAGTGGAATTCCTTCCTGGATTGGTATCCCCCAGAGTAGGAGGTGTTTACTCCGAACTGGGTTAACAAACCTTGTGCCTTTTTAGTTTCCTACACTTTACTTTTCTTGCTTTTGCTTTGTGTTTGTGTGTGCTCTGTTTTAGCAAGTTATTGTGCCCTGCATCGTGTTCTTAGTCTGTCCAGCCAGAATTTCACTTTTGAATCTTTGGTGAGAATAATCTTCTATCAAAATAAGAAATTCTAGACATGGAATTTGGTTTTGATAATCACAGAAAGTATTGGAACGTAAAGCTTTCGGAACGTTTGATAGATTGGGAAATCGTCGATTAAACGATACGATCGATCTCAAAACGTCATTTGGACACGAATGGTGTTGTCGAGTGATACGTGATAATTTCGCTAAAACGCTAGAATTCATATGCATGATTATTAGAATACATTCAAGGCTCGATTGAGGAACTCTGATCTCAACGCTCTTATACCCTATTGTCGCGGTGATTTTCGGAGATCAAGCTATTGATTAGCGTTGACTCACTAATTTTATTTCACGACTGAACTTTTAATTTTTTAAATGAAAAGTGGAAAAAAAGTTCTAAATTACCACATTTTTAAAGATTAGGGTTCGGGAGTTAGTTACGTTTAGGGAAGGTGTTAGCACCCTAAACGTTCGTAGTACTCTACGAGAACCTCTTGATTTTATTTATTTATTTGACTATAACTTGCTTATTTTTTTTTTAAAACACAAAAAAGAATGAATTAGAGTAGGGATGAAAGAAAATGTTTTTTTTTTTATTTTTTATGATTTGGAAGGACAAGGTCCTCTGCCTACGTACCCGTGAGGGATCAAAACCTCGTAGTTCGGGGTAAAAAATGACGTTTGATTTGTTTGATGTTTTTTATTAGTTTTTTTAAAAAAAGTTTTAAAGATAAAATAAAAGCCAAGTGGCTAAATAAGATTGATTTGTGTTTTTTAATTTTGAAAAGGATTAAAGTGTTATTAAAGTGGATTAACGATTATTTAAAGAAAATAAAAAAAAACGGACACTTGATTGAAAATCAAGGTTTATTAAGAAAAGATTTTTTGATTTTTGATTATTTGAATGTTTTTTTTGTTTTTTGATAATGGACTAAGACTAAAACGTAATAAAAGTTAAATGCGAGGAATTTTCGTGGTGACGTTGGATCACCACGAAATCCTTTTGAAAATAAAATATCCTAATATTTTTGTATTTTTTCGTAAAGCAAAATAATAAAAAAAGAAATAAAAGACACAAAGCAGAAAAAATAAATGTGAGGGTGTCAGTGCATATTCTCATTTATATTTACATGGGTCCTAAATACATTCTAATAAAATAAAAATAAAAATGACAAAATGATAAACAAGAAAAAAAATGAAATTGCATATGCATTAAAATAAATATGCTAAGAATAAAACAAAAATGAAAATGCATGAAATAAATAATAAAAAAAATGCATGATGTGCTAAAAATAAAGGCAATAAAATAAAATGCATGAACTTAAATAACAAAAAAAGTCTAAAAATAAAATGCAATGAAAGAAATAAAAGGGAAAGAAAAAAAAAGAAAATAGAGAAGAAAGGGGGTGTAGGAGCAGAAAGGAGGGTGTAAAGAGAAAGCAGAAAGATGGAGGAAGGAAGAGGTATGTTGGGCCGCGCTGGGCTCAGCGTTGGGCCTGGCTATAAAACAGATTTTTCTTAAGATTTTTCTCATTTCTCATCTTCTTCCCTCTCTCTTCACTTCTCTCACTAAAACCAGCACTGCCTTCTCTCTAGTTTTCAGGTGACCGGAAAATCTTTCCGGCGCGGTGGTTGGCCGGCCCAGGGGGCGGCGCCACCGCGCCGGAGAAGAAAAAAATCTCCCTTTTTAAAAAAACACGGTTTTTAAACTCTCCTCCCTCTTTTCTCTTCAAATCCAACCCTAGTTTTTTCAAAAAAATTCTAAAACATTACAAATCTAAGTTTGAAACTTTTCGGATCTACCTTTTTTGAAAGGAGAATGCGTCCGATTTTGGGATTGGTTGTGGTTCAGATTCGGTTATGGGGCTGTGTGTGTGTGTTCGGTTATGAGGGGAGTGCTTGTGTTGTGATTGTACGGTTGTGGGTTTTGGTTCGGTGTTGTGGTTTGTGGTGAGGGAAGTGTGTGAGGAATGGTGTGGGAGAAGGGGCTGAACGTGGTTGTGTGGTAAGGGAAGGTTGGAATCGTGTTTGTGAGTGGAGGGGTGAGGTGTGGCTTAGGGGGATGTGACCGCGTGTTTGGCGTTTGGGAGGATAGCGGCCGTTGTGTGTGTGCGTGTGGATGGTTGTGGGAGAGGTTGGATTCGGTTTTGTGTTGGGTGAGTATGGAGATGGTTTGCGGCTGTTGTATGTGGTGGGGGGAGGACTGTATTGTGATGGGTTTGGCTGGGCGTGTGGTTGAGAGATGAGGGCGTGAGCTTGGTGTTGGTTGTGTGAGGGAAGTGAAGCCGTGTGGTGTAGGAGAGGGATGAGTTTGTGGCCGTACGGCTGGGAGTGGGTAGGGAGGAGGTTGGATTTTTTTTTTGAGTTAATTCTGATTGAACTTTCTGTGTTCTTTTTGATTACTG
Source organism: Medicago ruthenica (assembly GCA_018208015.1). NCBI lineage: Eukaryota > Viridiplantae > Streptophyta > Magnoliopsida > Fabales > Fabaceae > Medicago > Medicago ruthenica. Next base: position 106,106,551 of record CM031372.1, on the reverse strand, counting down.
ATTCCCCCCTTTTTCTTGAATTCGGCTCCCCCTTTTAATCATGTTACTGTTGACCGACTCACACACTAATTTGCCATCACTAATGCTCAATTAAGTGGCAATAACACTCAATAAAAACAAATAAGTTACAAACTAAAACACAATAAATTGTAAAGAAAGTCTTCTCTAAAAAAAAGAAAGTCAGCTATAAAAATTAAAAAGGCAACTAAAAAAGAAATAATAGTACTAAATAAAATAACAATAAACATTTAAAAGAATAAAAATAAAAATAATAAAAAAAAAATAATAAAAACAAAAAGACGGACCCGGACGAAAATTAAAAAAAATGAGGTATTTTAAAATACCTCTCTGTCGAAATTTCGTCTGAGACGACGAAAAATTTCGAACTAAAAAGGACGAGTAAAAAAGAAATTTTAGGTCAAAAATTGGGGTATGACAGATGCCCCTATTTAAGTCTCTTCGTCCGGAGATCTGAAGAGGAAATCTTGGATTCGACGGGTCGAAGGGACTTAAATACAGAGTACGCCAATTTTGGACCTAAAAGAAAAAAATGTGAGATGTTCGTGATGCAAATGCAAATGCAAGACGGCGAAGCTGACCCGACTGGCGGTAAAACAAAACCAAAGGATACCCGAGTTTGTTAAAGCAAGGGATCCGACTCCACTGGGGGATAACATAGTTTCACTGGGGAAGGAATTGTCTACTATCAACAAAGATGACAGCTTAAAGAAGACAGATGATATGTATTACCTACTATCGTATATTGATAGCTTAAAAGAGGTAATATAAAAAGGAGACACCGTCTACTATCGTTGTATGGATAGCTTAAAGGAGACAGATGACATGTATTACCTACTATCGTGTATTGATAGCTTAAAAGAGGTAATATAAAAGGAGACATCGTCTACTATCGTTGTATGGATAGCTTAAAACAGACAGATAACATGTATTACCTACTATCGTGTATTGATAGCTTAAAAGAGGTAATATAAAAGGAGACACCGTCTACTATCGTTGTATGAATAGCTTAAAACATACAGATGACATGTATTACCTACTATCGTGTATCGATAGCTTAAAAGAGGTAATATAAAAGGAGACACCGTCTACTATCGTTGTATGAATAGCTTAAAACAGACAGATGACATGTTTTACCTACTACCATTGTGAGGATAGCTTAAAGAAGGTAAGAGATAAATGTCAGCTACTCGGGATGTAGCCGAACTTGCCACTGACGACATGATAAAAGGTAAATGTCAGCTGCTCGGGATGTAGCCGAACTAGTCAACTGACGACAAAAGACTGGATAGGAAAATGCACAAGCTAATCGTTAAAGAACTGCCACTGACGACAAGGAATAAAGGATAAATGCCAACTGTCCGGGTTGTTGCCGAACTGCCATTGACGACAAGGAATAAAGGTACGCACAAGCTGTTCGTTAAAGAACTGCCGCTTGGCATAAAGAGGATGACATCTCTGGACCAGACACACTGGGGATGACATTTGGGGATAAAGAGAGTTAAAAAATGTTCATGACCGATTGGTATGAAAAACAAGACTCAGGGTGGCTAATGCAACCATGTATTAAATGATGTTATGTGCATGTTGTGTATGCATGAATGTGTATATGCATGAAATGTATGAATGTATGTAAGACAATACAACTTGTATGACTGTATGGAGGATTGACTTATGGGATAGTATAACTGATGGACTTGATGAGACAAGACTGGACAGGTAAGATGGAAAGTGGACCGACGATGCAGTACAAACACTCAGCAATCTTCATTGGGGATGATGCCATTGGGGGCATATCAAGACATTGACGGGGTAAAGCCCGATGTATGCAACAAACGGTGGGGAGCAAGCACTTCCTGGGGGAGACGTGTTAATCCATAGACCTGGCAGAAGAACTGGCGTTTCTGCGGTCATGCTTTTTTTGTTTGTTTTTCTTCTTTTTGAATCCCTAACTTTTGCCTGGACCGCCCTTTCAGGTTTTCAGTCCACCGGGAATATATTCTTTTTTGTGTGCCCCTAATTTTTGCCTGGACCGCTGATAAGTGCCTAAATTGAGTTTAAAAGCATAGTTAATTTAAGCACTTTTCTAGCTTGTTTTGCAAGTTATCATGGGAAATGATCATAATCAATGATCAAATGCCCACTATTGCTTTTACTTCTTTCCCCATCCAATTGTGCAGGAAAATACAAGCCAGGACATAAGCGGAGCAAAGAACATGAAGTTTTGATCAAAGCCATCGCTACAAGCGCAAGCTTCCTCGCTACAAGCGAGCGTAGGCAGGGAAAATCAGAAGGCCATCGCTAGAAGCGCAGGATTGGTCGCTACAAGCGAGCGTAGGCAGGGAAATTGGAGGATCCATCGCTACAAGCGATGGACCGGTCGCTTCAAGCGACCAAGGGCGGTTTAAGGTTCCATGCTGACGTGGATCATTCCCATTGGCCAGAAGACTTCATCGCTACAAGCGACCAGCTCGTCGCTTGTAGCGAGCGTGCATTTTCTCAGATTATAAAAGCCATTCAGCACAGTTTTTATAGGAGTTCAGTTAGAGTTCTTAGAGTTCTTTTGTAGAATATTTTAGGTTAGCTTTTTAGACATAAAACAAGGGCTAGAAGCTTTGATCTTCATTGAGCAAAGGTGATTGGAGTGTGGAATCAACCAAAGGCTTTGGGAAATCAAGACTTGAGTTTGTATTTTCATCTCTTCTCTTCTCTTTTGTAAAGCTGTCATGAAAATGAATAGCTAAATTCCCTAGTTAGGATTGGATGCACTCTTTCTAGCTTAGATGTAATAGTTTGATTATGCAATAGATATGGTTTTTAGCAATTTATGTGAATTGAGTTTTTCTTGCCATTCATTGTCATGTTTTGATTTAAAATGCTATTGACGAATACTTTTAAATCTTTGGCGAGAATAGCTCTATCAAAATAAGAAAATCTAGACATGGATTTGGGTTTTGATAATCGCATATAGTGTCGGAACTTAAAGCTTTCGTATCGTTTGATAGGTTGGGAAATCGTCTATGAAACGATACGATCGATCTCGCGACGCCATTTGGGAAATCAATGACGTTGTCGAGCGATACGTGGTAATTTCGCTAAAACGCTACAACTCATATGCACGATCTTTAGATTACATTCGACGCGCGATTGAGGAAATCCTATCTCAACGCTTTTATTCCCTACTTTTTGTCGTCTTTATTTTCCGCATTTTTACATTACCATAGTTTATGTACAAACATTCGTACAAAACCCTTTTAGCTCAAAACGATAGCGATTGTTGAACGGTTCTAAGTGTCGCACTAATCCCTATGGAGACGATACAAAAATTACTTACCTCGTTTGTTGATTTCAATACTGCAACCAACAACCGCCTTTTCAGGTTTTCGATCCACCGGGACGCTCATTTTTGCCTAAGCCGCCCTTTCGGGTTTTCGACTTACCGAGCTTTTTCTTTTTCTTCTTTCTTTTTTCAAGCAATTGACCGTGTTTAACCTGCAAAGTTTATCCGTTCTCAGGACAGATGTCGACGCACACTTCACTTATTCATGAGTTCAGAGAGAATGTGTTTGTTGTTTATGCTTTCCAAGAAATATATAAAAGATTTGTGATTTTGAAAAAAAAGTTTTGCTTCAAGTACTACCATCAAAAATAGAAGAAATTTTATAAACCGAATGAATGTGAATTCCAAATAAAAGGCACAGGCTCAAATTCATTTTAACAGAGTGGTGGCCCGCCAATGGCGTTGCTCCACGGATTTCACAAAGTTTGGAAAATGGTAAATATAAGGGGAAGGTACATTGAACACAATAACCGCTATTCTCCCTAACAACTTTGAATTCCACAGTTTAGATGCCTCAGATTCAGAGTCTCTTTGACCGCTAGTGTGCCCCAAGTGAGTCATGGCCAACCTGATGCAGTTACTTTGTCTTTTGATCCTTAACTTTTGCATAGACCGCCCTTTCAGGTTTTCGATCTATCAGGATGATTATTTTCTATTTCATGTCTCTAATTTTTGCCTGGACCGCCCTTTTGGGTTTTCAGTCCACCGAGACGCTCATTTTTGCCTAAGCCGCCCTTACGGGTTTTCGACTTATCGAGCTGTTCTTTTATTTTTTAGACAAAGTATTTCTTGACTGCATCGGCGTTCACAGGACGGGGAAGCTCATCACCATCCATAGTTGTAAGAGTCATTGCACCCCCGGAGAACGCTCTTTTGACGACAAACGGGCCTTCATAATTAGGCGTCCATTTGCCCCTGGAATCGGGTTGAAATGATAAAATCTTTTTGAGCACAAGGTCTCCTTCTTGAAATTCACGGGGACGAACCTTCTTGTCAAAGGCTTGCTTCATCCTCCTTTGATATAAATGTCCATGACACAAGGCCGCAATGCGTTTTTCTTCAATCAAGTTCAGCTGATCATACATACTTTGTCACCATTCAGCCTCAGACAATTTGGCTTCCATCAGAACTCTCATCGACGGGATTTCGACTTCCACAAGGGGCACTGCTTCCATGTCGTAAGCTAAAGAGAAAAGGGTTGCCCCTGTTGAAGTGCGCACTGAGGTACAGTACCCATTCAAAGCATACGATAACATGTCAGTCCTGTAAGTGGCTACCATCTTCTGCACTGTTTTCTTGATGTATTTTCCTTTTTCCATTTTGTTTCTTTTGTTGTTTTTTTTGTTTGATTTTTTTTGGCAGCCTCGATGGCACCACTCATCTGGGACTTTATCAGGAATACCGTAGCAGCAGTTCCTCGGAACCCAAGTTTAGTGCTTCCAGTGCTTCTTCATGAGACTGAATGATGTTCTTTCCATATTCTAGTAACAGAGAGATCTTTTCGAGAATCCCTTCATCCTCCTCCTCTTCAGCTTCGTAAACAGGGAACTCAAAGTCGGGAGAGAGCATAGGGTTACAGTGTTCAACGGGTTTATTGATGCTTAGTCTGCATATGATTGATGATTGATTCTAGAAAATGAGTGAAAATGCAGACCTTTTGATTGAAAATAAAATAAAAATATTTTTTGGGTTTTTTGTGTTACCATTTTCCAGAAAAAGCAAAGAATAAAAAGACATAGTCGGGGACAAAATGACTTTTATATTTGATGATGGAAATGCATGAAGCAAAAAGCCCTACAAAAGTTCACTTTCATCTCGGGCGGAACGAAAGGATTTTTTTTTAAAAGACAAGACAACAAAACACATCACTTGGACCTATGAGTAACTGAGGGAATGTCAACAGCGACCCAATTGCGGCAAACCTTCCTTGTGTTTGCATGACCACACCCATTTTCTCTTTTCTGTCTGCACGAGTGTTGTAGGGGCGAGTGGGTTTGTAATGAAGGCGCCGGGCCACTTTCTTTGACTGCGGCAGATTGACCCTTTTGTGATGAAACAAAGGATGAGACTCGACTTGAAAACTATGAATGCAGTATGATGCATGATTATGCTTATGCAAAAAGAAGAAAGATTTGTTATCGAAGGACTTTGTTGAAGTAAACATCATGATTTGAACATTTCATTTGAGCATCAAGGCTTTACAAAATAGTTTTTTTTTAGAAACCAAGCCAAGGGACCAATTTAAAAGTCCTTTAGTGGAAGCTAGATTTTTTTTAAAAAATCTAAGGACTCCTAGCTTCCTTAAATTCAACAAATCAGGGCTCTTGAAGGTGTACTTCCTAGTTCTCCTCTATGATGTTTTAAAAAACTTGTTTAAGTCCTTCGGTAATTGGATGAAAAAAATGTTTATGAATGGATGCATGTATGCATGATTATGCTAAAGAAGCGGAGAAAACATGGTGAGGTTAAGTCCAATAATGTTGGAGTCAAGGGTAAACACGCCATTTGGTAAGGACTATGGTTTCATATGTACCTGTATCACGGGTTCTACCAAGTTCCCAAAGTCATTGACCACTTCCGAATATTGTCGGATTACGGGACTGACTCCCGGTCCAACGACGTTCGTAGGAAAGTCTCGTTTGAGTGTAGTATCGCGTATCAACCAATTCAAGACTACTCTTGATTAGCCACCGCACTACGTCCTAAAAGGCCAAGATGGGTTAAAGGTAACTAAAGGTCCTCAACTTCGTCGGTCACTTGAAAATAACAATGCCAAACATGACTACTCATGTCAACATAGTGATACTTCCAAGATTCCTCCATTGAGTGGGGTTATCACATGTGCCACATCCGAAACTCACTCTCGGAAAGACACTTTGATTATACCACCATCCTATCTTATGTTTCCCTCAAGTCCGGGTGTAGGACTTATCTCACCACTCACGTAAAAGGAAAAAAAAACACATATGCACATATTTACATTTTTTTTATGTTTTAAGCAAGTTATAGCACAAAATAATTAAATAAATTCAAGTTAGGCTCAACCCTCTTAGTGTCATCCCCAGTGAAGTCGCCATTTCTGTCGCGGTGATTTTCGGAGATCAAGCTATTGATTAGCGTTGACTCACTAATTTTATTTCACGACTGAACTTTTAATTTTTTAAATGAAAAGTGGAAAAAAAGTTCTAAATTACCACATTTTTAAAGATTAGGGTTCGGGAGTTAGTTACGTTTAGGGAAGGTGTTAGCACCCTAAACGTTCGTAGTACTCTACGAGAACCTCTTGATTTTATTTATTTATTTGGCTATAACTTGCTTATTTTTTTTTAAAACACAAAAAAGAATGAATTAGAGTAGGGATGAAAGAAAATGTTTTTTTTTTATTTTTTATGATTTGGAAGGACAAGGTCCTCTGCCTACGTACCCGTGAGGGATCAAAACCTCGTAGTTCGGGGTAAAAAATGACGTTTGATTTGTTTGATGTTTTTTATTAGTTTTTTTAAAAAAGTTTTAAAGATAAAATAAAAGCCAAGTGGCTAAATAAGATTGATTTGTGTTTTTTAATTTTGAAAAGGATTAAAGTGTTATTAAAGTGGATTAACGATTATTTAAAGAAAATAAAAAAAAACGGACACTTGATTGAAAATCAAGGTTTATTAAGAAAAGATTTTTTGATTTTTGATTATTTGAATGTTTTTTTTGTTTTTTGATAATGGACTAAGACTAAAACGTAATAAAAGTTAAATGCGAGGAATTTTCGTGGTGACGTTGGATCACCACGAAATCCTTTTGAAAATAAAATATCCTAATATTTTTGTATTTTTTCGTAAAGCAAAATAATAAAAAAAGAAATAAAAGACACAAAGCAGAAAAAATAAATGTGAGGGTGTCAGTGCATATTCTCATTTATATTTACATGGGTCCTAAATACATTCTAATAAAATAAAAATAAAAATGACAAAATGATAAACAAGAAAAAAAATGAAATTGCACATGCATTAAAATAAATATGCTAAGAATAAAACTAAAATGAAAATGCATGAAATAAATAAAAAAAAAAATGCATGATGTGCTAAAAATAAAGGCAATAAAATAAAATGCATGAACTTAAATAACAAAAAAAGTCTAAAAATAAAATGCAATGAAAGAAATAAAAGGGAAAGAAAAAAAAAGAAAATAGAGAAGAAAGGGGGTGTAGGAGCAGAAAGGAGGGTGTAAAGAGAAAGCAGAAAGATGGAGGAAGGAAGAGGTATGTTGGGCCGCGCTGGGCTCAGCGTTGGGCCTGGCTATAAAACAGATTTTTCTTAAGATTTTTCTCATTTCTCATCTTCTTCCCTCTCTCTTCACTTCTCTCACTAAAACCAGCACTGCCTTCTCTCTAGTTTTCAGGTGACCGGAAAATCTTTCCGGCGCGGTGGTTGGCCGGCCCAGGGGGCGGCGCCACCGCGCCGGAGAAGAAAAAAATCTCCCTTTTTAAAAAAACACGGTTTTTAAACTCTCCTCCCTCTTTTCTCTTCAAATCCAACCCTAGTTTTTTCAAAAAAATTCTAAAACATTACAAATCTAAGTTTGAAACTTTTCGGATCTACCTTTTTTGAAAGGAGAATGCGTCCGGTTTTGGGATTGGTTGTGGTTCAGATTCGGTTATGGGGCTGTGTGTGTGTGTTCGGTTATGAGGGGAGTGCTTGTGTTGTGATTGTACGGTTGTGGGTTTTGGTTCGGTGTTGTGGTTTGTGGTGAGGGAAGTGTGTGAGGAATGGTGTGGGAGAAGGGGCTGAACGTGGTTGTGTGGTAAGGGAAGGTTGGAATCGTGTTTGTGAGTGGAGGGGTGAGGTGTGGCTTAGGGGGATGTGACCGCGTGTGTTTGGCGTTTGGGAGGATAGCGGCCGTTGTGTGTGTGCGTGTGGATGGTTGTGGGAGAGGTTGGATTCGGTTTTGTGTTGGGTGAGTATGGAGATGGTTTGCGGCTGTTGTATGTGGTGGGGGGAGGAGTGTATTGTGATGGGTTTGGCTGGGTGTGTGGTTGAGAGATGAGGGCGTGAGCTTGGTGTTGGTTGTGTGAGGGAAGTGAAGCCGTGTGGTGTAGGAGAGGGATGAGTTTGTGGCCGTACGGCTGGGAGTGGGTAGGGAGGAGGTTGGATTTTTTTTTGAGTTAATTCTGATTGAACTTTCTGTGTTCTTTTTGATTACTGATTCCCCCCTTTTTCTTGAATTCGGCTCCCCCTTTTAATCATGTTACTGTTGACCGACTCACACACTAATTTGCCATCACTAATGCTCAATTAAGTGGCAATAACACTCAATAAAAACAAATAAGTTACAAACTAAAACACAATAAATTGTAAAGAAAGTCTTCTCTAAAAAAAAGAAAGTCAGCTATAAAAATTAAAAAGGCAACTAAAAAAGAAATAATAGTACTAAATAAAATAACAATAAACATTTAAAAGAATAAAAAAAAAAAATAAAAACAAAAAGACGGACCCGGACGAAAATTAAAAAAAATGAGGTATTTTAAAATACCTCTCTGTCGAAATTTCGTCTGAGACGACGAAAAATTTCGAACTAAAAAGGACGAGTAAAAAAGAAATTTTAGGTCAAAAATTGGGGTATGACACCTATTACTTGTCGTCTTTATTTTCGCTTTTAATTTCCAATAGTTTATATGCAAACAAATGATTAAAACCCTTACTCAAAACGATAACAATTGTTGAACGGCTTGAGATAGCGCACTAGTCCATGTGGAGACGATATAAAAAAATACTTTTGTTGCTACCAACAAAATGGCGCCTTTGCCGGGGACTGGTGTTTAGATATTTTGAGCATCGCAACAATTTGTATTGTTTTGAGCATCTGTATATATATCTTGTTAATATTTTTCTTCTCTTTTGTACATTGTTAAATTTTGTTTGCATTAATCCTCTTTGTTATACAAAGAAAATTTTCTTGTTAGTTATACTTGTTTCAGATTCTCAACATAAAGGAAATCATGGCTGATCATGATTATTTCAACTTCTATACTCCATTTAAGTATGAATCCTATCAACAGTATCAACAATATCCTTCTGAAGATGAACAAATGTCAACAATGGAAAATACTTTGAATATGTTCATGCAACAATCCATGATCAACATGCAAACTACCAACCAAAGATTGAGAGTTATATCAATTCAATTGGAAATTTTGCAAGTTCAACTAAATTTTTCATCAAGAATCATGGATGTTCAGACCAACAATCAATCCACTTTTGAATTAGGAGAGATTGTTGAAGAAGATGTTGATGAAAGTAAGGAAAAGATAATGTTTGAAGGATGTGGTATAAGGAAATTAGTGGAAGAAATAGAGATACCACACAAAGTAGAACTTCCTCAAGAAAGGTCAGATTCTGAAGAGGCCAGAACTGTTGATAGTGAAGAAGTGATGGATATTGAGAAAAAGGAACAGTTCTTAACAAGGAAGAAACTTATGAAAAGAAGGGGATGAAAGTGAGCAAGGCAGAACTTGAGTTTGTAAAAGATAGCATTTGTGCCTTGTTCATCAAACAGCAGTTAGGGAGGATATGGACTCCACATCACCTCTACTTCAAGTTCATGGAATTCCTCCCAAAGCAAAGGAATACAAAGGATGATGTGTTGTCCGTCTCATTTTGGCCACCCTAACGAAACAGGCGTCGAGCTAACGACGTAAAACAAACGCTTGTTGGGAGGCAACCCAATTTTGTAAGTATTTATGCTTTAGTATAATCCTCATAAAAGTTTTCACATGAAGGGAATGTGGTACATTTAAATTTTCAAAAAAATTCTGTATTCTGTCATGGTCGCTATAGCGACCACTTCCGTCGCTGTAGCGACGAGCCAAAATTTCAGCTTCTGATCCTCAGAGTCTGAAGGTCAGTGTCTGAAGATTCTTCAGACTCTGCGCTCACTATAGCGATGGATGATTCGCTGTACCGATGACAGTAAAACCTGTCAGTACAGATTTCAATTCCACTAACTCCCATTAACTTCTTGTGATGAACTTATGTGTAATTATGCACTATTATTTATGTTCAATAATGTTGAATGGGCCGTAGATTTGTGAATCACCGACAGACGCATGATAATGATAATGATAGAAATTGTTTGATTGCGCAAAGCTAAGGTACTTGTTTCTTGCTTTTCTAGGTGTGTACTTGAATTTAATACGAGTACTTTGCACAAAATTTATCTCACTCAGTTCTCCGCGATAACATGCTTATTATGTGAACCACTTAGAACTAGCCTAAATGTGAGGAATTGTAACACCCATACTAATTTTAACTAGTATATTAGCAGGAGTGTTGAACTGATACTGGATACATTTAAATACAATACAGAAAAATTGTTTGATAATTATACAAAACATAAGTCTTTGATACAATCCATAATCTGATACTAAATATTCTCCAAAATATTCATGTACATCATGTTACAATATTATACAACACAAGTAAACATGAGCAGCACGATCAATCCGTAGCTTTCTCTTTACCTTTTCTTCGTGCTACCTGCGAAGAACCTGCACCAGAAGGAAAGGGATGAGACATAACGTCTCAGTGAGCTCCTACCCTACCTACTGTTTGGCAACCTCGGGGAACCTAGGGTTGCCGTGCCTACCTCGGCGAACTCGGGAATACCTATGATCGCCAAGTCTCATTCTTACCCATAGAGGGCTATCTGTCTGTTCTGATAATCTGGTGATCAAGGGGAAACCTAGGATCACGTCTGATAGCTGCTAACTGACCTCTGATAACTGTCTGAATAAATGTTTCTGACTGATAAAGTAATATAGTATTAACTGATCTTAATGTTAGCTGTTAGCGTTGAACAAACAATGTTATCTGAGTTCATTTTACGGAATGCCCCCGGGTGGAGTAACCCCGAAGCACATTCCCCTGATAACCGGTGAAAATTCCTATCATATCAGGCTAACACCGGACTCCTCTTGTCGTCGTGCGGTCATCCTTGCGGAATAACACGTCCCACTGGCGTGAACCTCCTGTGTCCCACTGGCGTGAACGACAGAAGACACGACTTAATAATCTTAACTGATGCGTATACCTCCCGTGTCCCACTGGCGTGAACAACGGAAGACGCAATTAATATTCTTTAATCTTATGCATGAACCTTCCATGTTCCACTGGCGTGAACAATGAAAGTCACGACTTAAAGGTAATAATCTTAATCTGTTCTCTACGTGAACCATTCGTGTCCCACTGGCGTGAACATCGAAGGCCACGGCTTATTCTTCTAATTCTTGTACACTTAACCTATAAAAGGTTCTAGACTTGAATATGGTACATTCTTGTATAATCTTATTAACCTATCAAGGTTCTCGACTCATCGTTCTCATGAGCCTTTGTCTATAGTGGGAACTATGTCCCTATCTTACTTGGTATCTTAGGGATAAATCTACCCAATGTCTTACTTGATTCCTTGATTCTTAATGAGGTTAATCCTCAATGATAAATGAAGTTTCTAACCCCACACTCATGTTAATACAAGATATTCCATGATCTATTCTTCCATTTTTAAATATACAAAGGCATACTGGCACTGTGCGGATGATTTCTGGCTAGGAAAACACATTTTAAAAAAAGTGCATTGCTGGCTTTTTCGTGGCACGTTGCCACCCATCGTGGCACGATGGCTGCCTGATCTGTATGATCATGGCACGATGCAAGCCATCGTGGCACGATGAAACCAGGGGGTGCAGTCCCTGTAGCTGTTTCAGAAAGTTCAAAAACGAGTTTTATGATCCAACACAGTCCAGCAAGCATTCTTACATCAAAATCAAAGGTTTTTAACATATATAATCATGGCATATCAAATATTAACATTAGGGAAACTAATTAATACAAATCTAGACAAAATCATCATGTTTATACCTTTCCTCTTAAACCTTAAAATTTACCCCTAAATGGGTATAAAACTTAGTGGAGCTCACCTTAAACCTCCTATTGGTGCTTACTATCCTTGGTTCCCAAAGCCTTGGCTCCAAGCTATCTTCTTCTCTCAAAACTTCCTTGTTTCTCCTTATTTCTTTCACTTGTTCTAGCTTTGCTACCCAAACCTTGCTTGTGAAGTTTCTCTTAAGAATTGGATGATGAAAAGATGAGATTATGGAGAGGGAGTGAGGGCGTGAGAATGGGGAGGGAGAGGGAGTGAGTGAGCTGAAAATGGGAAAGGAAATGGAAATAGAAGAGTGTAGAGTACTCTTTCTACTTCTTTCATTCAAACTTTCCCCCCCTTCTCAACTTATTTACAATATTGCCATGGCCTATTATTATCAAGTTATCATGCTTGCTTAATGGCTTCTAACACAATTATCTGATACTTATGAGTGGGATGTTACAGGAATCCTCAAGTGCTTTACATATATGCAGGAGACCGGCATTCATTGTTTTACTCGGTTGTTTTATGTTAAATCTGATAATTGTTTTGAACTGTATAAAAGCACAGAAATGATCAAGGCATTCTTTTTGAAAATGAGAAGAAACACTTGACCACAAAAAAGCCTACCCGGTGAGAGAGTGAGTATCTGATAACCCCATTTGAGCCTAATGAATCAGAATCCTTAACTATGAACTGTCAATATTCATAAGCACAATGCTTAATGAATTTACCCAAGTTTTTCAAAATCCAGTTCATAGTTAAATCACTATTGGATTCTGATATTCTTACCTTCATTTGAACCCTAAAACCATCATGTTTATTTGTCCCTTGCCTGGTGATAAGGGAACATTCAATTAGGGTATTATTTTGAATAAGTTGGGGAGAAAAGGGAGGTATTGTATGTCAAGTAATGGTGAACTTTGAAAATTGATCTTGACAACAAGAAAAAGAAAAAGAAAATAAAAAGAAAAAGAAAAGAAAAAAGAAAGAAAAGGGACCAAGAAAAAGAAAATAAAAAAGAGAAAAATTCAATAAATCAAAAAAGTTGTCAAGATCAAAGTAATACTTGTTTATCACCAAGGGTTGATAATGAGATTTTGGAGGAAGTTGTGTAAATAGAAAGAATGTTCCTCTATGCTTGGCCATTTGAATTCAATTTTTCCCACATATGACATTTCTTTTGGAAACCAAGCCAAGTTACAACCCACAAAGACCTTTTGAGCTATGCTTTTGTGCTTTTTGAGATGATATTTGGATGGACACATAACTTAATCAAGTTGTTAGCAGAATTGCCGGATGTGTGTTCAAAACCCTCACTTCATGATTTCAATTTGCTTCATTTACTTTCAAAGAAGTGTGTTAGGTTTGGTTCATTGTTAATTATGTTATTGACTTGAATTGTATGATATGAATTTTGTGTTTAGGACTTATGTCGCATTCATAGTATATATCTGGATTAATGAGAAACTTCATACTTGCCCGTGCAATACACAATTGAATTATGCGATCTGAAAACTTTTTATTTCTTTGCTTGTACTGCACTTGAGTCCTAGGTTTGTAAACTTTTCCTTTTGGAGTCCTTTGTTTGAGGACAAACAAAGATTTAAGTTGGGGAGAGTGATAAGTACCAGAAATTAGTTAAAATGAATATTTAATTTAAGCACTTAAGTAGCTTGTTTTGCAAGTTATCATAGGAAAAGCTCATAATCACTGATTAAATGCCAAATTATGCTTTTACTTCTTACCCCATCCATTTGTACAGGAAAATGCAAGCCAGGACATGAATTGAGCAAAGAAACATGAAGAATTGTCAAGGTGCCATCGCTACAGCAGAGGAGCTGGTCGCTATAGCGCGCCTAGGCAGGGAGAAATCAAGTTTCCATCGCTGCAGCGATGGATATGGTCGTTATAGCGACCAAAGGCGGTTTGAACCCCATTTTGCTGACGTGGAGCAAACCCAATGGCCAAGAAACATTCCATCGCTACAACGACCAACTCATCGCTGTAGCGAGCCTTGAAAAATCCAGATTCTATTAATAGCCTTTCAGCTCATTTTCAGAATTAGTAACAATATTGGATTATTGTTGTAATAGTTTTAGGATATATTTTTAGACATAACATAGGGCTAAATGAGGTGATCTTCATGGAGCAAGAGTGATTGAAGTGTGGAATCAACTAGACTCTTTGGGAAATCAAGAACTTAGGCTTGGATCTTCATCTTTCTTTACACTTTTGTATAGTTGTCATGAAAATGAACAACTAACTCCCCTTTGTTGGGATTGGAGGTACTTTATCTAGCTTAGATGTAATCTTTGATCTTTAAATATATGATTCTAGCAAAATAAGAAATTGAGTTTATTCTTGCTATTTATTATTATGCTTGATTTAAATGTTATTGACGAATACTTTTGAATCTTTGGTGAGAATAATCTTCTATCAAAATAAGAAATTCTAGACATGGAATTTGGTTTTGATAATCACAGAAAGTATTGGAACGTAAAGCTTTCGGATCGTTTGATAGATTGGGAAATTGTCGATTAAACGATACGATCGATCTCACGACGTCATTTGGACACGAATAGTGTTGTCGAGTGATACGTGATAATTTCGCAAAAACGCTAGAATTCATATGCATGATTATTAGAATACATTCGAGGCTTGATTAAGGAACTCCGATCTCAACGCTTTTATTCCCTATTACTTGTCTTCTTTATTTTCGCTTTTAATTTCCAATAGTTTATATGCGAACAAATGATTAACGATTGTTGAACGGCTTGAGATAGCGCACTAGTCCTGTGGAGACGATATAAAAAAATACTTACTTTTGTTGCTACCAACAAAAGGTTCAAAGTCTGAAGAGTTCAGAACCTAAGACAAGCAAGTATCAGAATCTGAAAAATTCAAACTCAAATTTTGATAAGACCGTGTTTATGAAATCTTCAAAAAATTCTAAACCAGTCTATTCAAAACCTTTCAAACCTCAAAATGTCAGACCAAAGGTGCAAAAGAAACCTTATTCTTTCAAGACTAACCAAAGAGGACCCATAAAAATATGGGTACCTAAGTCTGAAATAATTTCTCTTGCAGATATGCTTAACATCCAAAGAAAAGGAAAGGTCTTGGTACCTGGACAGTGGCTGCTTGCGTCATATGACAGGAGAAAGGTCTATGTTCCTGATCATGAAAGAGGGAGGAACTGTGGGGTTTGGAGGAAATCAGAAAGGAAAGATCATTGGTACTGGTAAGATAGGTAATTCTTCCCTGTCCATTGATGATGTCTGGTTGGTAGATGGACTAAAACATAACCTACTTAGCATAAGTCAATTATGTGACAGTGGTTATGATGTCCTGTTTAATAAAAACACTTGCACTGTAATCAACAACAAAGATAAATCTGTTTTGTTCAAAGGAAATAGGAAAAACAATGTTTATAAAATTAATTTTTTAGAACTGGTTGAACAGAAGGTAGTTTGCCTTCTGTCTGTGAGTGATGAGAAATGTGTATGGCACAAAAGGTTGGGACATGCTAATTGGAGACTCATCTCTAAGCTTAGCAAGTTGCAACTGGTCAGAGGCCTGCCAAACATTGACTATCACTCAGATGCTCTCTGTGGAGCATGCTAGATAGGAAAAATTGCAAAAACCTCTTTTAAATCCAAAAACATTGTTTCTACCTCAAGACCCTTAGAACTGCTTCACATTGATCTGTTTGATCCTGTTGGAACAACATCAATCGATGGGAAGAAGTATGAGTTAGTAATTGTTGATGATTACAGTAGGTGGACTTGGGTTAAATTCCTTAGAACCAAAAATGAAACATATGATGTGTTTAACAAATTCTGCAAACAAGTACAAAATGAAAATGATTTGAAAATTTTAAAAGTTAGAAGTGATCATGGTGGTGAATTTGAAAATGAACCATTT